>JAIUJO010000035.1:982860-1404098 GCA_023846275.1 Vanilla planifolia | reverse complement strand
TATGATGGTGCAATAGATGTTGCAAAATGCATGACACAAGCCTTCATGGAGTATTAGTAGATGTAGATCTTTATGGTAGATTGAAATATTCAAATGTAAATTTTCAAGCCTTAAGGTAGCAAAGGTGCTTTGCTAATTTTGTGAGATAGTGATAAGGCCCAACCTCTGTTTTGGGTTCTAAGTCTTGCATCGATGGGTCGATTCAGTTGGAGGACATTGTTAAGTGAGGGGTTTCTCTATGATGGCACATCTATTAATTATAAGATAGGTGTCTTAAAATGAACTCAATTAAAATAGAAATCTCATTTTTGGCAAATTGGTAAAAGCATGTTTGATTCTAATTTGCAATATGAATAGAAATCATGAAAATAAGGCTTATTTATCCTTTAGGCTTCTAGAATTTGATGCTAAAGGTGTCAAAGAGGTTAGCATAGGGATACCTGGGTTTTGATAGCCAAGCATTCATAGTAACGTTGCTTTTTAATCCTTTGATATATGCTTTTCTTATCATTATGATACCAAATTCATTGAGTGTTGTATTGTTCACCCATTAATAAGCAACGTGAGATGGGTTTAAACAATTATGGGATAGGTTAGGTTTACCCTACTAATTATTGTGTCATGATAATAATTTAAGCCAGTATGAGAGGAACCATCGATAATAATATTGGAGATCGTGCTAGATTAAAAAGCTAACAACATGAAACTACCATCATGTTCGATTATGAATGAATGCCTCTTAGTCAAAATCTTTACTAAGATGCATTGCTTAGGCCCACTGTTCTCCTATTGGCTGATAGTTGGGGCTTTACACCCCAAGGGTACACGACCATCCGCATGCCTAGTATTGTAGAAGATTAGATGACATATGTATCTTAAGAAATGGTAGTTAGGTATGAATAGCAGGTAGAATCCTCTATAAGTGTCTTAAGAGACATTCTAAGAGTTAGAGTGGCTTTGTTGTCATAACCCACTGAGATAAGACAATTATGTCATATCAACTTCTTCCTTAATGAGACATAGATATCATATGGTTTTAAAACACCTCATGCTCACTTGCTTGCTTACTCATCTTGCTTAGTTTGTTCTACTTGCTTACTTTCTCTACTTGATCTAGTTACTGTGATACTTTGTGTAGCACTTTTTGTGATACTATCTAAATTACATTAGACCCCTTGGAGACTTTCTTGAATACAAGGTTGATTATCATCACATTGCTCTTCATGGAAGTTGGTTGGTGCAATGTAGGAATTACTGCACTTTTCCTTCTCTAGAAATTATCATAATCCATCCAGATCCATACTTATGTCATAGTCGATTCATCTCAAAATGCCTAAAGTTGTCACATAAATTTTAATAAATTTTTGTCTTGCTTACATCCATTATTAAAGCGACACCTATAGCAGTTTTATGTGCATAGCAAACATTGTCAACTTTTTTATACCCTATTCATAGCTTGTGAATACAAGGGCATGGATTTGAGGCCACTCTATTAGGACTCTTTGTTTCTTGACAAAATTGTTGTAGTATGCAATCCAAAAGGGGCAATGTATGACCTAGTGTAACCAATAGTGAAGTGGAAGTTTGAAGTTACAATATACACTAGGGTTCGTGCTTATTGGGATGCAGTTCTTGCCATGCTTTACTATAGCTAAAGGCATGATAATTCATTGTGTGCACGTGCATGGTAGCTAGTCTATGCTTGCCTTTTGGCTTCAAGTGCGATTTGCTAATGGGGCCTATAGAGTTTAATTTCTTTTGGAATTTTTAGCATTATGGGTTATTGGGAGACTTGCACTACTTCCTTATTAGGAGACTTGCATTCCTCCTTGAAAGAATTGTCATAATAAACAATCTATATGGACCAATGTGCACTACACTATGCCCTATAGTGAAGAAAAAGTTGGATGGTACAATTTGTGCTATAGTTTATGGACACTATTTGCGGCCTTAGGCACCAATGCAGCACCTATGTGTTTTGATAGGGTACTGTGAGATTGCACAAAAAAGTATCATGTGCATGTGTATTAGCTAGCTCTAGCACATTCTTTGGCATCTTGTGTTGGTGGTGCTAGCAAAGTGGTAAAATTTTATGGGATTTTTAGTACTATGGGCTGCTATAATTTGGACTAATAATCAATGTTCTAAATTAAACAATTGCATCCACGTGCACATTAATAATGTAATGCTACCACTGATGGAATTTTGTACACCATTGTTAGTGGTTTTGCAACTATATCACACATCTTTTGCATGTCAAAGTACGCATTTGATTTGTAGGCATTATCAAACCTAACAAAAATGTTCTAACTCAAACACATATATAACATAACAAGGATTTGCAAGAAACTGTGAACATCAACTCAATTTTGCACTTTAAGTTTTTAACATGTCATAAAATGTTTATTTGTTTTGTATCCCACAAACATAGTGAACATTTTAATTAATCTTATGTTATCATGTATCAAATTTATATAAGGGAAAGGAGAGATCACAAATGATCTTAGTTTCCTGCAAGGCATAATAAAAGAATAAGGCTACCATCTCATGGCCATGTGAAATGCAGTCAATATCATTACTCTTTCATTGTTTTAATTTTCAAAGAAATTATCATGCTAAATCGTGGTTACTTATACAACAAATAGAGCAGTTAAACTAATGACCATTTTTTTGTTCCACATAGCTCTATCTCCGTTAAACGGGATGTGCTAATCATATAGTAGTACTTTCTTGGTTCAAGACCTTATAACATTTTCTATAGCTTGAATAAAGTTATTTTGCATACATATTAGCATAATAAGTAAGGTAATAAATTTTGTAATACTTTTCATGACAAATCATTTCTTGGTTAAGAGTGAATTTAGACAAATAACCAATGTTCTAGGTTCAACAATTGAATCTCCATGCACATTTATAATGTAAGACAAAAAATGAAAGCATATAACCATCAAATGACGATTTACATTTTTGAATAATACTACAATAAGAGTTGACCATAGAATACTTACAAAGTTGGGCAAGGATATAAACAAATGGCATCCATGATATGACCAAAAGAAATTCATTTCGTCCAACATTCACAAATACAAATAAATGATGCTATGTAAAAGAGCTTATATTTGTGTAACTTAATTTATATTGTTAGGTTGGACATTAAAATACATGTTTGCATGATTCGTTTACAATTTTTTACAAGACAAACATGTTAACAAATCCCTTAACTACTAGATAGCACTATCTTTAGGCACGATAAAAAGTTTATCCCCATTTACATAACAATTTTTTTTGAAGAGGATTAGTTGCCAAGGATTCTACATGCAACATAATAAGGTAGTCCTCTTTATCTTTCCATAGGTCTTAGCAAGCTTTAATGCGTGATATCAAAGCTTATCCGACTTTATAACCTTAATATATAACACCTGCAATAGTAAGAACTTTCTTTTTCTTGTTTGGAGACCATTTTGCTTAAAGTCAAGTCTCTTTTTTCCTTTATTAATTCTTGATTTTCTCCTCGTTATTTTCATTGGGTTGAGTTTATATTCTTCCTAACCCTTACTCTTAAGGCAACTTAATTTCATGACTAAAATATAGAATAACTAATTATAAAACCATGGTTTATTTGGTATCAACATATCCTTTTAGTATGATAAAGTCATCATACTACATAGTTATCCAAACTCATAGTCATCAACCAAAACTTTTCATAGATTGTCTTGTTCGATCTGTTATCCAAATGTCTACAATATACTAGGCTCCATGACACCATCAACACTTAACTAACGATATTTGAAAGATGTTAAGCTTCATATTATACAATTTTATCTCTTCCAACATTTAAAAAATTAGAATATTTCACATTCCTTACTATCTTACTTGATATGTTCCCTGATGCACATATGACCAAAGCATACTTTTGCATCCTTTCTGTTACCTTATTATCACATATGATTTTCCAATATCATACTATAAAATATTCATAGCAAAGTGACCTTGTAATTTCTTCCACACATCATACTGCAGCACATACAACCATTCTACTACAAAATCTTCATACAAGGCAAAACTTTTGGCTCTAAAATTTAGTTAGTCAAAATTTGCATGCATTCATTTAACAAGATAAGATAGATGCATTGGCCATGTGAAATGTAGTCATTATCATTACTCTTTCATTGTTTTAATTTTCATAGTAATTATCATGCTAAATCATGTTTACTTATAGAACAAATAGAGCAGTTAAAATAATGACCATTTTTTTCCACACAGCTCTATCTCTGTTAAGCGGGGCGTGCTAATCATAGAATAGTACTTTCTTGGTTAAGGACCTTATCACATTTTCTATACCAAGAATAAAGTTATTTTGCATGCATATTAACATAATAAGTAAGTTACTAAAATTTTTTATGCATTTCATGACAAATCATTTCTTGGTTAAGAGGGAATTTGGAATAATAACCAATGTTCTAGGTTCAACAATTGAATCTCCATGCACATTTATATTGTAAAGTTACAAATGAAAGCATATAACCATCAAATGAAGATTTAGATTTTTGAATTATACTACAACAAGAGTTGAGCATAGAATACTTTCAAAGTTGTGCAAGGATATAAACAAATGGCATCCATGATATGACCAAAAGAAATTCATTTCGTCCAACATTCACAAATAAAATAAATGATGCTATCTAAAAGAGCTTATATTCGTGTAACTTAATTTATATTCTTAGGTTGGACATTAAAATACATGTTTGCATTATTCATTTACAATTTTTTGCAAGACAAACATGTTAACAAATCACTTAACTACTAGATAGCACTATCTTTAGCCACGATAAAAAGTTTATTCCCATTTACATAACAATTTTTTTTGAAGAGGATTAGATAGCTATTATCACATTCAATTTGCCAAGGATTCTACATGCAACATAATAAGGTAGTCCTTTTTATCTTTCCATAGGTCTTAGCAAGCTTTAATGTGTGATATCAAAGCTTATCCTACTTTATAACCTTAATATATAACACCTACAATAGTAAGAACTTTCTTTTTCTTGTTTGGAGACCATTTTGCTTAAAGTTGAGTCTCTTTTTTCCCTTACTAATTCTTGATTTTCTCCTCGTTATTTTCATTGGGTAGAGTTTATATTCTTCCTAACCCTTACTCTTAAGGCAACTTAATTTCAAGACTAAAATATAGAGTAACTAATTATAAAACCATGGTTTATTTGGTATGTACATATACTTTTAGTATGATAAAGCCATCATAATACATAGTTATCCAAACTCACAGTCATCAACCAAAACTTTCCATAGATTGTCTTGTTCGATCTATTATTCCAATGCCTACAATATACTAGGCACCATGACACCATCAACACTTAACTAACCATATTTTAAAGATGTTAAGCTTCTTATTACACAATCTTTATCTCTTCCAACATTTAAAAAATTAGAATATTTCACATTCCTTGCTATCTTACTTGATATGCTTCTTGATATGACTAAAGAATAATTTTGCAACCTTTCCACACATATATCTTATTTGTGTTTGTTACCTTATTGTCACATATGATTTTCCAATATCATACTATAAAATATTCATAGCCAAGTGACATTGCAATTTCTTCCTCACATCATACTACATGATGTACAACCATTCCATTACAAAATCTTCATCCAGGGCATAACTTGTGGCTCTAAAATTTAGTTAGTCAAAATTTGCATGCATTTATTTAGCAAAATAAGATAGACACATTGGCCAACTAAATGAAAGTGTAACAAGTATTTCAAGGTACTGATACACAAGTTTTATACCAAAGGATGCTTTTAATCTTTAGACCTTAAGACCTTAATTTTAATTCATAATTGTTCTCAATCTACTTTGTGAGATTGTGATGAATAGGAATGAATGCATGAGATGTAATGTATGGAATGATATGTGTTGCATAAGAAGATTTGAATATGTTTTAAAAATCTTGCAAACTTAAAGTACATAAAGATTACACCTGATGGTTGCTAAACCATTAAGACTAAATTGCTCTATGGGTTGGCATATAAAGTGAATGTTTTTAGAATAGCCCTTATGAGATAATCATGGTTTCAACACTTATAAAGACGTTAATCTTTTTGCTTTTTATTAAAATAATGCCTCTTGTAAACATTTAGTAAAAATAGCATATGGTTTTGGCATATCAAAACTACAAAAAATGTCCACATCATTAACTTCAAGTGCCAAAGTTGCCTTTGGTTACTAAGTTTAATGCTTAAGTAGATATGTCACAAAAATAAGGTATAGTGAAGCCAAACATTGGGTTTTGAAATCCTATGAAAATTTAAAATATATTATGAAAAATAGTAGTGGTCCTTCATTATTAAAAGTGAAATTGGGCAAATTTAACTGTGTGCTTGTGTATAGCATTAGATCAAAAGTGGTCCATAGTTGAAGATAAGGGCATAATTATCACCTTAGGTATTTTTTAAGGAATAGTCAAGCAAGGATGAGTGCGTCCTACACCAATACGTAACAAAAACTTTAACATAATCATGGGTTGACAATATTTTGTTGGATAGTGGTGAGTAATAAGAAATATATGCATCCTGTATAACTAGTTCATGAAAACATGAATTATGGGTTTAGAAGTGTTGTGATTGAAAGATAATGTCTATTATGCTTGTGTAATATATCTCAATAGACAAGTAAAAAGCATCCTAGTCCTGAACATTTTGATGTCAAAAGTTTAAACAATTTATAACTACAAAAATAACTCAAGTTACTAGTAAGACATCCTTGCTTTAATAGTTCATTTTAGTAACCGGCCATTAAATTGGAATAATATAGGTATCTCACAAGTACAGTCCAACTAAACTTCATTGGAAAAGAAGCTTAGTGTGAATATGAAAAGTATGAAATTGATTTTCATAATAGTATGATCAATATATTGGTTATCTTCTTGGTTAAAAGTATAAAAGATTCAACCAAGTATGTCTAATTTCATCTTCATCCTTGCATGATTACTGTGTTAACTATTTTATCACATAAATATTATTTCTATTATCTTATCAATTTAACATAGTTTTTAGGTTGGTACAAGTATGATCAATGATAATAGACATGATGTGCAGTCTAGTAAGAAAGAGTGAATTGCTAAGAACTTTAAATTCCATAAAACTTATTTTAAAAAAATTTAAATAAATTATTTTTTAAAATCTATAAAGCTTGAGTAAATATATGTAAATGATTTTTGTGCAAAACTAAAATTTTAACTCATAGCACATTAATTTTTTTAAAATTTAAACTCATATTTATGAAATGAAAATTTTGTGAGCAATGAAAAATTACATAGATGCTTTTATGTGTTTTAGCTCAAATTGAAACTGACATTTGCAACCAACAAATGCCAGCTAAAGACCTAACTAACCAATATATGCCTCTTACAAATGATAAGTAGGTGAAACCTTCACAAGAATAAAATAAAACAAATAGATTACAACAACCTTATAACGAAATAAAATAAGTAAAAAAGGTTAGTGACACAAATCTAAATTTGATTCATATAATAATCTTATGCTTAACGAAATTATTTAACAAGACAAAACTTCATGATCTTTTTTCATGAATCAAGTAGGAAATAAAATAATAAAATGTTAAATGATTGGATTTGAATCAATGTGGTTCAAAAATTAAAAAAAATTCAACTATTTAGTCACAAAAATCTCATGAACGAATGATTAGATTTAAATTATTGTAATTTAGAAAGAAGTAGGAATTTTTTACTATTCAATATGACGACCATATCATATTGTCCAAATTGACTTCAAACTTTGATAAGTGAAATGCACAAATAATGCTTTGAATTTTTATCACACATTAACTACTTGTGTGAGAGATAGCTACCTATAACGTTTTACCTACCTACAAAATATTGATTGAACATTTAGGATTGCTTGCCCATTACTTTGCTTGGGAGATAATCATTTTATTTATCAATAAGTACATAACAATATTAGGAGTGATTCCCTAACCCAATATTATATAATATGGATTTAGCAATCATGCCCTTACTTGATACTATCATGATCTACTTAAATTTTGAATTATTACCAAAGTTTATTCCTACTTCAAATAGAACTAGCCTATTGTTAAAATTTACTTTTTATAACTACTCATTAGATGCCAGTTTTTTAAATTGTGACCAAGGTAAGATGAATTTTATGACTGCCAAAGACTTGGAATCCTATGTTTTTTTAGATGACTAATTTAAACAAAGATTTTTTTCATGAAGAAATTTAATTCTATGACATAAAAAAATTATTTCAATCAAACTTAACATTCTATTCAAAATAGAAGTGAAATAAATAATTAAAATTAAAAGAAATAACTTAGTGCTCTACCAATACAACCTAGATGATCTTCGTAGGAATAAGCATTAACTTCTATTCTTTAAGTTCTCCTAGTAATATAAATATAAGTTATTTAAAATTTGATCAACCAATTCTATTAAAAATGTTTAAAGTTTGTTATCATAAAACAAAAAATCATGAGTAGAGTTTAACACCATAATAATCTCCTTTTTTTATGACAAGTCCCATAATAAAATTGATAAAAATTCAAATTATTTGTTCAAAAAATATGCATTATAATTAGAGTTTAACTCTCCCTACATATATGTAATGAGGTAATTAATGTTCTTCCTTAAAATAGGATTTTTTATTTCACTTTTTATTCTATTCCCCTTTTGTGATAACCCTAATGGATTTAAAACTCTTAGGCTAAAACTAAGTTTTGTAAATTGTTCAAACTTAGAGATTTTGTGAAAATGATAGGTCATCAATCATTAGTAAGTAGAAATTTTAATTAAACATAACTATGTTCCATATGATCTTTTATTAAATTATACATAAAATCTATATTATTGCTTAGGAATGATTTATTGTATTTTTACTTAAGTTTATTATTCTTAAGTAATCATAGTAAACAGGAATTTATTCTAGTGTAACACCATAATCACCCAGTTTTTATTTGATCCAAAAAGTTTGTGGTGCACAACTTGTAGCTATATAGTAAGCCTTTTCAGTACTTTGTGCAAAATAATTTTTTTCTTACTACCATATCACTTTAATGAATTTCTTAAAAATTGGCATGTTCCACTTATTATTTTTCTATAAGTTCTACTTCTGACATAATCAAAATTCAAGAATTATTTTAATTGAAAATTTTGATCATCTTTTAGATACCATAGTCTTTGTTTACATATTCCAAGTTACATTTAAATATATATTTTATAGTTTCTAAATGAGATTCTTTGAGACAAGCTTGGAGCCTAGCACATGCATAAATAATGTATTAGTTCTAGTATACATATGGTAAGATAAAAAATTATCTAATTATACTGTTATGCCTTTTAATGTCTATTAATTTTCCTATTCACGTTTGTCTAGATGAGTGTGAATGGCAATAGGTGTTTTCTTGGTTTGATATTTGTGAAATAATATTTCTATAATACTTCAAAACTTTATTTGGTTTGTGATATAAAACTTTCTCTCTAGCTTGCTTAACTTGAAGATCTAAGATGATAGTTTACTCACACATTAAAATGTTGTGAAATTCATCTTTATTAAATCTAAAAAATCTCTACATAAGTCAACATCACTAGCTCAAAATACTATGTCTTACATATATATTTAATATATAAGTTGATCTTCACCTTTATTTTTAATAAAAATGTGCTATCTACTTTTTCTTTTATAAAGTCATATGAAACTAAAAGACTATATTATCTATCTAGTATAGTATAGACACTTGGTTAAGTCCATATAAACTTTATTTAGTTTGTATAGCTGATCTAATTCATCATAAACTTCAAATCTCTTAGATTTTTGACATAAACTTCATGTTTTGTGGATAACATTTTGTTCAATTACTTCATTTGACTTTGAATTTTCATAATTGTGTCTTCTCATTATTTAAGTTGTCATTTACAACAAGAATAATGCAAATGAGAAAATTTTCGTTTCATGTTGTGAACTATTGGTTCATATGATAATCTATTTAATTTGATCTTATAAAAGATTTTACTTGAAAGATAACAAGCTATAATAATAGATTCTACCCAAAAAGTGATGTATTTTATATTCATTCAGGTTATTTCTAGCTAAATCCAATAAAGTTCTTTTCCTTTCTATTATTTCTTGTAAACTCTATTATTCATTTAGGATATTGGTTCTTTTCCTTTCTATTATTTCTAAATTCTCTTTTATTTTTATTTCTAACAAAAACTAAGTTGTGGCTTAACTCATTTTTGTAATTGAGTGATCAATGGATGAAACCGTTTCCATTATTCATTCCTTTTCCTTAAGAATGTCTCTCTTGCATGCCTAAAATTGTTATCTCTAGCAACTAATCCACATGTCTTACCACCTAAGCTCTTGAGGTGTATAGGCTCAATCAAACATATGTGTGAAAGTTCAAAAGGAATTTTAGATGGTACACACTTTTTATTTTTACAAAAGATTTTATTGCTTAGCCTAAACTACATTAACCAGATAGATGATCACCAACAAATGTAAATTTTGGTAGGCCTCTAACTAAGCTATGAATAGCTATTTTTCTTAAGTAATGTGTGTTGGAATGATAAAGCTTCCTATGTAATAATATATAGTCATTACTATATGAAGCAAAGCATTTTATTTGAGAAATATTACATTTTTTCAAATCAAGTAAATAAATATTATTTATTATTGGTTCAATAACTATTTTGTTTTCATCTGTGATAATTTTATATGCAGTGGTCTCGCATGAAATACTAACATTGCTACCATATAGTTCACTTTACTTTGCAAATTGTACTTTAAACCTTCAACTAATAGAACTTTAGCAATGAAAGATGTAGAGTTTCTAATGAAATTTATTATTTCAATATATTTCTTTGAGTTGCCACCTTCTGGTAGTTTTCTTCCATCATTGTCCTTTAGTTAGATAAATAGATTAATATTTATAGTCTTGTTTCAAACCCCTATTATTCCATAACTACATGTTTTTCTCAACTGTCGTTGAAATAAATGCCTACAAACCTGAATTAGTTGTTAGATTTAGGAACCCAAACTCTTTTAGGTCCAACACATTTAAGAGTAGATGAATGACTATTTTATTTAGTTATGTAGGAAAATGTAGGACATTTATAATGAATATTGGCAGCAATCCTACAAGAATGTGTTGTATGTCCAAATGGTATGGAATAATGTCTTATAGTTTTATTGTAACCATGTAAAATGTTGTTGTTACCATTATGTGATTGCATATTAAATAATTTAGCATTGCAACAAAAATATCTCGATAACAACTAAAGTTGTATACTCATTATTTATTTTTTCTAATCCATTATCAGTCTTTTGCATCTTCATTACAAATTTGTTAGGCTTATTTATCATATTGTCATAGAGACAAAAATATTCACCATGTTAATTTTTTAGCTCCTTATATCTCTTATATAGAATTTCATATTTATTACAACATAATGTAATGGTTGAGCTAATTCCTCATTAAAGTAACTTACTTTTTCTTCTCTTTATGATATTCTTTGTTCTTCTTCAACTGCTTTAACCATCATACAAGATAGGCATTCATTGTTTTGATTCTCTTCACTAGTGCTAGTCTTCATCAAGTAACTTTGATGTGCTTTCAATGATTTCTTCTCAGACTTTTTTGTCTTCTTCAATTCTTTCTTCCTTATTCTAATTCCTTCTTGCATCATAAGTCATATACGTCTAATATGTCCTTTTTTCCACTTTCATGGCAAATGCTCTACTCATTTCTTCTCACTTTATTCTTGGACCTTTGATTCCTATATTTTCCTTTAATACCAAACACTTTAAATAAAGCTTTCAAGATAAGAGCTATACCATCCTTTTCTATAGACTCTTTTATTTAAATATCTACCCAAATATACATTGTTATTATTTGCTTTTTCTTTTCTGTTTTTTCTTCTCAATCAAGCCTTCTTCTATTTCCTCTCCATCTCTAACTCATTTGTTGTGAGTTCATCCTTCAAGTCGTTCGATGTCATGGTAGAAATGTTCTTAGCGATCTTAATGGAAGTGGTCAGAGGAAAATACTACTTCCACAAAATTCTAAAGATCTTATTTACCCGTTCATTCATTGGTACACGTATTCCAAAATTAGTAAGTCCATTTGTGATGTCTCTAAGTCCAGTAAACATACTTTCAATAGATTAATTGGAAAGCATTTTTAAAAATCATAATAAAGTGTCACCATGTTTTTTTTATTTTCATTAAATAAAGATCTACCTTCATAAGTTACCATCAACTTGTGTCATATTTTGAAAAATACTTTGAAATTTATTATTCTATTATACTAAGTAGCATTTAAGCAAAATGTAAAATAGTTATAACGCTATGATTTTATTATACATTACGTTTTTTTTCCTCTCATCCATTTCACTAAATGGTTTATTTATAAATACACCTTTTATATTTTTCATTGTAGGAAATTTCATTGGAGTTTAAAATAGCTCTTATATTTCCTTGCCAACTAACTTCAAGTGAAAGACCATCCTAGTTTTCCAATAGAGATAGTTTTCACCAAAGAAGTGTGGTGGCCTATCAGTAGCTACAGATTCACTTAAATTCACTAAAGCATTAATAAGAGGCGACATGGGTCTTGGTAGCTAATATATTCTCACAAGAAAGGGATGAAACTTTGATACCAATTGAAACACGGTTCAACAAAAAAGTAGTAAATTACTTTGAATGAAAATTTAAAGTTAAAAAAACTTATTTAAAAATGTTTTTTAAAGTAATTATTTTATGTTGTTTAATAATCTCTAGTAAATCATTATAAATGATTTTATGCAATTTTAAAATTTATTCTAATACTCATTAAGTTTTAATTAAATTAAAATCAACTTTTGAAATAAAAAAATGGAAATAATCACAAAGTGCACCAACAAATTTTTGTGACTCTACTCAAATTCAAGCCTAAATACACCCCCACATCCAACAAAAATAAGGAAAAATCCATGCTAACAAATATGTGTCTTAAACCTCACAATAATGAAATAAATTAAATAGGTTATGATAGTCTCACATTTAATAAAAACAAGCAGAATTGTAGTGACACAAGTTTGAGTTTGATGTATAAAGTAATACTATGCTTGATGTATTATTTAAGAAGGAGCGAACGTATCATTTTTTATTTGGATCAATTTGGAAATAAAATAATAAAATATTAGACCATTGAAGTGAAAAGGAGATTTGGAGCTTGAAGAATGAACAAATTAGGAAATAGAATAATAGTGAGCACTAGGTACTAAGGATTAAATTTAATAGCATGAACTATTTTTCTATCTTTAATCAATCATCCACGTTAAAGAAACTATTATTTATATACAGATTGTGATAGTTAATAATAATTACCAAACATGCTACTTAGCCATTATAGATTGAATAGATCGATTTCAGTAATGACTATTCAAAAGCCGTTGTTACACAAATAACGGGTAAGTTGGCTAAAAAGGTGTTTAAAAAATAGCTATTACAATCAATCAAATATCATTGAGATATCCCTTTCTTGATTTTTTAGCATAAATGAGAGTCACATGAATGGTTTTGGACTTAAGGTTTAATTTGGAAAGTTATCACAAAATTATCTCATTGATTGAGAGGATATAAATATGGTTTTTGAATGGTAGAGAATGTTTTTTATCATAAAATTTTTGTGATCAGAGGATTATATCTGAATCTATGTGATTGATAATGATAAACAAATTTTCAACTATTTCATTATGAAAATTGCATGGTGGAATGGCTAGATTTTAATTTGCGAAAGTTGAGAAATTAGTGGAATTTCAGATTGTTCGATCTCACTATGATATTTAGTAACACACATTGAACTCTAAAATTTGGAAGCCATGTGTATAAAAATGCATGAGAATTTTTGTGCCATGCTACTTTTTTATGAAAGGTAGACGGATATAAAGTTTTACATATGTTCATACAATCAATCAAATAGATAGTGTTGGTTACACCCAAGTTGACTTGGGTGATTTATGCCCTTGCTTGTCAATAAGTGGATAACAAGTTTGGGAGTGATTCCCTAACCTGACACTACAAGACATGGGTTTAGGAGTCATGCTCTGACTAGATACTTTCATAACCTAAGGGAATTTTAAATTACTTAAAAGGTTAGGCTTAGGTTAGCTAGAACTAGGTTTTTATAAATTTTATTTTTGCAACAACTCATTGAAGTAGGTATTTAAAGATGTGGTCAACGTAAGATTATGTTTAAGATGATCAAAGTATTAGAACTCATATTGCTCTTACAAAATTAATTTAAATCGTTATTTTGGTGATGATAAAATAACTTTTTGTGACTTAGAAAAATAATTTTAACAAAGGTTAACAATGTTGTCAAAGTAAACATGAACTATCTAAAATTAAATTAAAAATAATCCTCTTGGTGGTTTAACACTCTAACCAAGATCATCCTTTTGGATTTGACATTTATTATTTTTTATGTTTCACTTATGAACATAAACATTAGCTATTTAAAATTTTAAAATTCACTCAACCAACTTCATTATAAATATTTTTGTTTTTTTATTGTCAAACAAGGCAACATGGGTAAGGTTCAGTGCCATGGAACTAGCAGTGATGTACAACATATATTGGACATTAATCAAGGTGCCACTAGATAAGCCAATGCTTTTTGTCATGGTATATTATGTTCTTTTTGCTCTTTTTTTCTTTTTGGCTTTTTCTTTTATTTTTTTTTACTAATTTATAATGTTGTAATACTCAAACAACTATACATGTGTTGTATGCATTTTTATATGACAATAATCATAGAGTTAAGAACATTTGAAAAAAAAAGTTATGTCTTACAATGGCACGTCACCAAGTATTTGATGATAAAATAAAGGAATATTAATAACCCACTTATATCATTATTAATTTGTTTGACTAACTAATGCTAAGAAGCCTCTTCAAATATCACAAAATTCAGTTTATCTATTCTTCTCACTCTCTACAACATTTAACATGGATATTTATCAATAACAATTCAATTTTAATTATAAATGTAGATTCCAAAATCTATGTTTAAAAAATGCCTTCTTTTGCTTTGTTTGTCATCATATTGTATAGTAAGATCAATCCTATCATATAGTATAGTAAGGCCTTTACAATGGTTAGATCATTATTTCATAATAATTTTACAAATTCAATATAAGTATCACACTTGTATGACCTAATGCAACAAAATAGCTTATATTAGAGATTGAACAAATGATCATAATAAATATGTTTTTTGAATAATTGCAATAGTATAATTCTTATTCCATATTATAGAAGCATGACTTAGTTATATTGTAATTTCTAATCATATAGAATGATATTACATTTCATACTATACAATTCATTTCTATTACTAATCAAACAACTAATTATGGAACAAATGTCTATTGAGCTATCAAAAACCATATTGTACAAGTTCTATCCATGTTTCATACCATTTTAATCTATCATTTACCATGTAATACCATACCTTAATCATGCTAGTCCATTAGGACTTTTATACTTGTATGATATATAATATATTTGTATGCTCAAATTACACCATTGCATAAGTTGGAGACATTAATTGCACTAATATGATTTTAAGGCACCTCCCTTTTTATGCTTATCATGAAAGCATTCCAATGATTATAGTCTTGATTATAGAAGTATGATCTTGTTGACCATCGTATACGATAATTCTTATTTGAAAGTTGTAATAGGATCCAACCTCTTTTGACCCTCATTCTAGCTCACAAGTAGCCTTTACTTGTGGAGAAAGCTTGAGTAGAATCCTTACCTTGACAACCTGCTCTTGCAAAAAAAAAGGGAAAAGACATAAGCTCACTCCTTCCTTTCCTAATATCTTTTTTTCCATAAAAGATGACGTGTTATCCATAATTTCTTCCTCGATAACCATGCACTCCCTCTCTTTCTATGTCACTCTCTCTATCTTAATGTTTCCTTCAAAAGAGCAATTTCCTCTTGGGTAAGGGAGAAGCTTATTCTCTTACTAAATAAAACTATAAAAACATGCACTTTTTATTAATAATAGCATTAAAATTCATAAAAAATTTGATTCACCTCCTAAAATTGCAATCGACACTTTAGAACATTCTCATTATGAGATATTTGTAATCATATGCTTAAATATAAGTTTTTGCCACCATTATTTTGACACATTTTTTGAGCTAATTCCAATTCAATTTATTTATGCATTTTAGATTTGTATCACTTAAATTTTTTTTAGTGAACATGCTTTGAGTTGTTGTAATTCTTTTATTAGGTGTTTGATATTATAATTTCTACCCATAAAGGGTTCAATTTTATGAGTCAATGACTAACTATGTCTAACTACAAGCATGCATTGCTTCAATACATTGATTGGGAGGGTTAGCATCATTGAATGTGATACAGACAACTAAAAAAAGTAAAGTTTTAGTAAAGTGGCACAGTAATGCCATTCCTTTATGACACATTATTTAAGTCTGGTTGAGTGTGATCACTACTTCATTTTAGACTGATAATGACAAATTAGAATAGTTACTTCTCATAGATATGTTCATATCCGATACACATTATGATTAGTATAACATTATGTAAATGTCTCATGACAAAGTTTAGATAATGCATTAGATGTGTCAAATCAAACTTATGGTTGTGGAATTATGTAAATCATTTATATTAGAAGTTTGATGTTACTCAAGTATCTAACATTGATGTATGAAAATGCACCAAAGTTAATAGCACCAACATTGAGGAGACATACCGAGCTAAAGTTGTAGGTTCCACAGTTATCATAATACATGGCCTAGAAAAGAGTTTTTTGAGGATATTTATCCACTAGAGTGTGAAAGTGAAATTGTAATGACATGAAGTAGGCTTAAAGTGAACAATATAAGCTATCCTAGAGCATATCAAACCCAAAAATCTAAATGTGTCACCTTAGTATTGTTATATACAACATTTTTTACCATATTATTTCAATTTGGTTGACCAAAGTGTGTCCTTTCTTGTTAATTATACAATTAAAATTAAATATGCTTAAATTTTTAATATAGATAAATTAAAATTTGAATTTTTAAATTTGAAATATGAGAATTTGAATTATGGTTAAATGTAAATACTTGAGTTATATGACATAAGCCATGATAGTATTAGGCTTCTAGCATTAAAATTATCTTGTAATTTTATTTATATTTGTTTTATAATACCTTATCCTTATTCTTATCCAGTAATGATTGCAAAGTGAAAATATAAATATTATTTCTAAAAATTAGGGGTTTGTTGTTTAGTCACTATAAAAGGATTAAAAAAGGGAAACGATTTGTGTTGCATATAGGAATATCTTAAGATAAAATATATGAGAAAGAAGACTAAATATCAAAATATCTTTTGACCATATCATAAATAGAATTCTAAATTTTGATAGCTAGATATGATAGGTCAAAATGTGATGATAATTAAGTGAGGTTCAACTTGAATGGGTGATCCTTGGCTTAAAGAAAAAACCTAGTTTTTCTTAAAGAAAATATGTGGTTTAAGGTGGTATGGATGAGGGACATTAAGCCCATAAGATGTTTTTGTTTGGGTTTTAGAAAATGCTAGCCATAAAGGTGATTTGTCATGGTTAACTAAGGGAATACTAGAAGCAAAAGCAAGGTAAGCCATGAAAAACAAGAAGAAGAAAGAGGGTTTAAGTTTTGAAGCCAAGAAAAGTGCTATCTAAGGAGAAGTCCTCTACCTGAATTTTTAGGTATGTTGACCCTTTTGAACATGCAATAAATTTATTTATGATCTAAAGAAGATTAAAAAAGAATCATCTGATTAAAATGGCATGTAAAACTTAGGGAAAGGGATTTTGTTAACATATAGTCGATTTTATACCACGAACCTTGTTTTTAAAAAGGTGGAACCTATTATATCCATGACTAAAGAGTACTTTTATTAGCATATAAAGTTTATTTATCATTCCTTTGTTATACAATTTTGTTAAAGGAATTATGAAAGAATTTGTGGCATTAACTAAATTATGAATGTAAGCCAAATTCCTATTCATTTGCTTGCATGTTTAGCTTTACTTATTGAAATAATAAGATGATAGATTTAGAATAATTATTTGTAGTTGCAAACTACCTCAAAATTGAGACATGATCATGAAGTATGGTAATGTTAAAGCCTTGTAGATAGTCTGCATATCTTCTACAACATAAAACATTTAGAATGATTGATGTCATAAAACTATTAAACCATAGTATGACAAATTCTAATTTGTATGGGTCACGAAACTAAGACATGATTTCTTTATTTCAATCTTTGTTTCTATGCAAAAATATTAGACTACAAGCTTGTATGTAAATGTTTTACCAAGTAGTAACCTATAAGAAATATAAAATCTCAACCAAGGAAAAAATTTAATTTTATTTCATTTGATGACATGATATACATTTATATATTTGTTACAAAACCATGTATGAATGTATGCCACCTATTATATAAAAAATTAAAAAATAGATTTGATGATGGACCATGATATGAAACATAGAATTACCAATATCATAGATAAAATATTATGGCAAATTATCCCTTGCCTTAGGTTTTCTTTAAAGGCATAGAACCAAGGCTTGGGAAAGTAATGGGAGGAATAGGTTCAACCCTTAAGAGAATAAAGAAAGTTTCTATGGTGTGTGTGTGTGTGTGTGTTGTCTTTTGTTTCTTTTTGTGAAGCATTGGAGAGCTCGATTTAAGGCTTTAGAAGAAGGTTAGGTTGGGTAGAGAAATGGTTGGAAACCAAAGAGTTGGTTATGACTAGAAGTGCTAAGGCTATGATTAGACCTCAAGGTTATTTGGATAATCCTTAATAGAGCTTAAATTGTAGATTTGAGGTGCTTGGATACGGCTATGTAAGCTAAACTTAGCCTTGGAATTATGCTTAAAGGCTTAGAATTAATTCATGGAAAAGGAATCTATAATCAAATGTCTTAGTGATGGGCTAAGAAAATGCCATTGTTAAAGTTCTATGCATATTGTAAATTAAGCTTTAGCTTGTGAAGCTCCTTATTAAGGCATCGAAAGAAAGTAAAAAAAGCCTATAGTAAGACTTTGAAATGTACTACATTTTCTCGAGGAAACAATATGATAAAAATGTTGGCTAGACCCTTTAGTTGACTAGGTCCTTCGAGTGTGAACTTGACAAGTCTTATTTAACCTCTTAGGACATGTGATTAAACCTTACATGAAGATCTTAGGAAATGTGATGGCTTAAGAGAAGCATTAAGAAAGGTATGATTACTTAGGGTTGTCTTGTGGACACAAGGGTTACTAATAATAATTGTGTGAACATAAAAACTATTGTAATGACAATCAACTATAAATGGAACCTAGGCGAAAACAAAAATGCTTTGTAAATACCAAGTTAACTTATATAAGAAATGGTCTTGAGGAAAATAAGAGTAAGAATAAATATAACAAAAATGGATTTGATATTACAAATAACAAAGTTAGGGTTAAAAAAACTTTATGACATTTCGTTAATAACATCATTAAATAAATGAAAGTGAAGCATGGATACGAAACCTAAATTAACTTAAGACTTGAAGAATCCTAGATAGTTATGATTTAAAGTTAGTAAGATGCTACATCTTAAAGTCATTACTTTGTTCGAGTGAGGATCAAATGTGGTGGGCCCTTGATCATGCGAGCTCGTTAAAGAGATAAGCCAGTTAAGGTACTCTATTATGTTGGCCAAGTGGTAGTTACTTATAGTTGGTTGAGCTTATGAGTTGAGTGCTAGATTATATTATAAGAATTTATAAAATCGACTAAATGTGATTATAAAAGTTGTCCTAGGAAGGAAATATTACCCATTTAGCTTCATAAGGAATCACATGTATCCTATATTTTGGAAGGGAGAACAAGTGGTTTTTGAGGACTTCTTGAGCCATATAAGGTTGGCCCATTTGATTGACACTCCTTTGTTGAGAGCTAGATTATGTCATGTGAAAGATGTTCTAAGCTCTATCATCATTGTCATGGATAGGAGAGCATGTTAAGTCAAACAAAGTACATTAAGCCACAATATAAGGAATATATATATATATATATATATATATATATATAGTAGTTGATGATGTCATTGTGGTAGTTAAAAACTAATTCCATTTATTAACATGATTTACTCAATTGTTACAAACATACTTTGTGGTTGCTAAATATTAGTTTTGTAGTATGGCTCAAGAATTTCCTATTGAGGCTCTATGTTAACCCCCTTATATTTTTGTTGGAATGGGAAGCAAAGGGCTTAATAGATAAAAAGCTAGAGAATATTAAAATGAGTGCATCAGTTGGATGATTCACCGTCTCTACTTTAGCATAAGTAGTGTTCGATTTGATATTTTTTGTCATCAATTATTTTTAGAGTTATGATGCACTTGGACTATTATATTAAGCTTCATAGTTTCTTACTAAGTTTTTCATCAATCTTTTGTCATTATTCATGGAGATTAGAGTAGAATCAAATGATTTATTGATTTTTTTGGATAGTATATTAAAGCTTTTGTATTATGGATGACCAAAAGTGTTTGGTATCTTAACTTGATAGTATTTGGAATGATATATTAGAAATTGTCTATACATTTGATATTTTATTTAATTTTTGATTCATTTATGTTTAAGGAAATGGTTTCAAAAGGTATGATTATCTCCAATTATGAATAATATGAATGATGGCTCGTTGTAAAAGTCCATTGCTTTCAATTTGAAGTTTCTAGTTTAAAATGATATGATTTTACTTAGGTACATCAATAAAGCATAATTAGAGATAACTAAGAGAAGGCAATGCATACCATTATGATGTTGGTATTTTGTAAGTAGTATGTGCTTTGCTTAGTATGATGATGAATATTATATCATACAAGATAACTGCACATGAAGTAAAAAAATCTATCATCATATTAGAACTAATCCTCTAAGGTGACGCTTCATACCTAGTACAATGCATGAATGTATGAGATTTGATCTTTATCTAATCAACCAATAGCTTTGCATATCTTTGAATGATTTGCACGTTCTATTTATTAACATTTTATATTATAGTACCATTTATAAGTGGTAATTCACCACTCCATTTTATTCTTTGTGAATTTAACTTTAGTATACTATTATTGCACTTGCCTTATGATTGATTTGTTGAATAATGTTTGATAGCTCTCAAAGAATGTTAATTTGACCTTTTGCTATTTTAAGGTTTGGTAAATGGTCCATTTTGATGACTAATTTATGTATGTTCTTGTTATTACTCAAAAAAAGACCCAAAAGCATAGATAATCCTTTAGTTTTTGACAATGATTTATTGACCACAATGTTAGAAATGGATTCCATTATTTGGCTTTTGTGATCACATATAATTCCAACATTACCAACCTACCCATCATGATTATTCACAAAACCATCAACATTTAGCTTACATATTGTATGTGGAGAGCACCAATTCACAACTTCATTGCTTTTGTACCTTATAATTGAATATAACACTAAACCATGCTGAGTGATTTGATGATTCTCTTAAGTTATTTGTGTGGTGGCAATGCAACTAATAGTGTTTTAACTATTCAATATGACACCATTGACAATGGTGTTTATAGGTTGATTAACTTCCTCATAGATTTTTGGGTTGTTAACATACTATTTGTCCCACAAAATAATAAGAAGACAGATTATAATGCCTTCTCTTCAAGCAATGTGGTTGTTTCCTTATGTCCACTAATGCGATGTTTCGTAGATCATTTTTCTTTTTTTTACTTGTTTGCTTAAAGAATATTGGCAAAGATAGACTAGGCCTTGTTTTTTATCAACATATAATGATATGGCCCATTCAGCCTTCATTAGAGTTTTGTAGGCATTGGAATCCTTCTAAAAGTTGATCTTTCTTAAACACTTAGAGAATTTTAGAAGACTATTAAAACTTGTCAAAATGGAAATGATAGCTTAAATGCATATTTAAAAAAAAATCTTCTACCTTAAATTCAATATTAGAATTTTTGTACTCTTTCCTTCCCAGGCCGATCGAGTGCTAAAGTTTTCATTAGTTGTGAGTGATTCAAAGCTCATTTCATTTGCGTTGAATAGTTTAGATTGTTTTAAAACTATCTTTATGTTTTTTCAAGTGCTTCAAAGTGTCAGATATGTTGTGTTTCCTTCCTGATATCAGATATGTTTCCTTCTTTTTCTTTGACCATAGTGAATTGTTTGCTGGTAATTTCTAATTGTATTTGGTTCAGAATGAAATATTAGCCACTTCAAGTTTTCTTTTTTTAGAATGAAAATGTTTTGTAAAATGTAAATCATATTTAATACTTAATAATATTTGTATGATAGGTCAAAAAAAGCTTTTCTAATATGATAAGACTATTAAGTATGATAACAATATATAGAAATGATAAAGTAATAATTTTTTATATGAATGTATAGTGCATTACTTGGTGAAGGAAAATTATTTGAATAAAGGAGCATGATATTGAGCTCATTGTGCAGTGAAAGTAAAAACTTGAATAGTCTTAAATGAACTGCAACAGAAAGGTTTTCCCTTTCTTGAAGCCACTTGAAAATGTTTATTTTACAAATAATTGTTAACTTTAAAACATTTTAGTGCTAAAGAATTAAGAAAAGATAAGAAAAATCATTTCACATTGTTCAATTAAAACTCAAAACAACTCCTTAAGAAAATGATTTACATTTTATAAAAGCTAGCAGCCCAAAAAATGCTACACACTAGCCAAAACAATTCTATATAACTTGGACAAAATCACCATACACAGTAGCAAATCAAATCCTACAATACGAGTCAAAAGTACTATATAAATTATTGGGACAAAAGTCATTAGAAATGTTTAGGCCAAAGGACCAAAAAATGACAAGGGCAAAGAAAATACAACTAGCTAGAAGACAAATATGAAGAGAAAATGCAAAGTCCTTACAATGAGATCAAAAGATATATCATATATCTTAATTATAAAGTCCTATGACAAAAATCAATTTAAGTAATGGGCTCACTAAAATAAAATTAATGCAAGATAGATATGCAAATTAACTTATAGTGCTCTCCGATGGCTCCAACCAATCCTCAAATAAAAATTATCATTTTTGTAAAAATCCTGTGAAATTAGTCGTCACTCACAAATCATTGTCTAATCTAAGGATATGCATGTATGATTCTATCATATGCATATCATCTAACTAATAGATAATTTTTATTAACGTTTTTAACATACTAAATTATCATACTGATACCATAAGCACATTGCACATATATGAACAAAAAGATATTCAAATCCAAATTTTTGTCTCTTAATGTACATGCTTATTAAGCTGGCTAAATGTACTGCATACATAAATAGAACAAAAATATTTGAAATCATTTTTTACTTCACTTATCGAACTCTTAATCTACATGCCTATTGACTTATAAAGGTATTTATTGTCAACGGATAATATGCCATATTTTATATGTAATTTTACGCATTTTTGATATTTTAAAATTAAATTGTTTTGCTTACTCTCAATAAATGCAAACAAACTTTTTTCAATCTTCAATATGGCATATTTATAAGCCTAAGACAATCATTGAATGCATTTTGTATGTAACTAAAGAATGATGAGTTGTGCTAGAAATATTTTGAGAAGGCTTTTTTCTCACACACTCAAAATAAAACTTTTTGTAGTGCTTCAAGAGCTTGTTATATGAAATACATTTTTCATCCTTTTAAACATGACTATAAAAAGTAACATCTCAAAGTTTGCACAAGCAAATTGCATGGTGCTTGATTCATTCTACCAAAATATGACAATAAAACCAATAAGTCATGACTAAACCCTTCAACCAGTTTAATGATAGTTTGGGGATACATGATCTAAAACACTTAGAGGAGAAGTATTAGCATAATCGTGGAGTAGTTCTATCTCTAACTAACAAATAAGAAGTGGACCAAGTGTTCAATAGAATTAATAACATTTTAGAACTTGAAGAAAAGTATGATAATAATGAATCATTCATATAACAAACAAAATATATAAATGAACTATTGAAATGACTTGGACATAAAAAAAAGTCAAGAAAACGATCTAATGACAACTAGCATTAACATAGAAATAGAAGATGCGAGAAAGACTATAGATTTGAAAGTATATGGAAGATATACATCATATTTCGTCATGTATTAATTTTTTAATTAAGTTACTTGGAGAAAGAAAACTATAATCTATCTTAGATTCTAAATCTTTTCTTTACAAAATTTTGTTCAATGAAAATGTGATTTCTTATAAAATTAAATTATATCTTGAGGAAAATAACTCATAAAATTTTTTTTGGATCGAATTTGAAACAAGTTCTAAGATAAAATCAACCCTTATCTTGGGATTTCATGTATTTATTCCACATTATGACTTGATCCATTCTATAATAATTTTTGTTCCATGGTTATACTTTGACAATTCCTAAAATGTTCCTTGGACTTTGCCATGTTAAATATGTTGCAATGTGTTTGCAAAAAAAGTGGTTTTCCAAGGTAGTTGTAGTTATTGCCAAATCCCAAGTGCACCATGCCATGATGATGAAAACTTAGTTGAAAATAGTAAAAGCATTATGTAATGTTATGATACAAGATTACAAACACATGTAATTTTAATTCATAAAAATTAATCACAAAGTTCAAACTTTGAATTTGGTTATAGCCATGGTTACTCTTAAGAAGAGAAGGAAACTTGTGAGCATAACGTTGAAGAAGATGATGATAATATCAGTTTATGGCTTATGTTGAGGCTTATCCTTTTATTTTCTCTATATGAACCTTAAGGTATCATTTAAGGTAAGAAACATGCATTTATAACACTTGATGAGCCCTTGAGGACATTTTAGAGATGGAATTCAACTTAAGAAACTATTGAGCTTGATATTAAATGGTGTTTACGATTGAGGGAATAGTTGGGTATTGCCCTAAGAAAGGTGTAAGTCTTATCCAAGATAAGGCTAGACCATGACTTGACATTTTAATGCTTTTAGTCCACAAGCTAGAAGCTCTAAATAGTGATGTAAGGTTTATAGTGACCCAAGAGAGATCATACGAAGAGGATAATGGCATGGGTTAGGATTGAAGAATCACTATTGAGACCCATATAAACCTAGGTTTTATAAGGAATGGCTTTGATGATAGCTAGAGAATAAGTTAGGCATATATGTTGAGTTTGGTAGATAATTCCTTAGGCTTAAGGAAGAAGTTTAAATGGATACTATAAAAGGTTAAAGAGACCTAGTGAGGAGTTGAGAGACTACTTAGAGTTAATGGCTAACAATAAATGAGGAACGTAGGAAGCTATGGTAACCATAGTTATGGCGTTTCCAATTTAACATAACCATAGAGCACCTCAAAATGACAACTAAATTCTAAAAACCTTAGGTAGCATAATAACTATTTTAGGTTTAGAAGGAACTTTAAGATAATAATCAATAGGCAAATTAGGGTTTTGAGAAAACCCTTAAATTCTTAGATATGATGGATAAGGTTTAGTAGAAACATTAAAAACCCCATATAAGTGGGTTTGGGTTGTAAAAAAACCTAAAACTATTCTAAATAGGTTGATAAATAGGCCTAGCATTACAGAATAAGCTTTTTGGTAGACTTAGAGAAAAAGAAGGTGGTACTTAGAGTGGTGTCCAAAGGATTCTAGTAGGTTCACAACTTTAGTAGAAACTTTATAATGCTAGAACATAGGACTTAGATAGGGGAAGCTCAATGGGTAGTCGGTATTGCTCCTAGAGTGTGTTTCATAATATTGTAAATTAGGGCAATGGAGAACTCAGATTCCTGAACGACAAGGCACTAGATTGATTAGGACATCACAAAGAACGTTTGATGTGCCATATTATTTATGACATTCCAAAGGATTACGATGTCCCAAAATTTTTGTTTGTGCTCAAAGGATTAGGAATGTGCTTATTTTATGTGATGGCGATGCGTGAGATTGTTAGTTGAGTATTAGACACAAGAAAAACTGTATCGCTAAATCTTGTTGTTCTTGGGATTATAAATTTTGTTATATTTTTATGATGAGCTAAGGTTCTCTATGACGTGCAAGAAGCGTATTTTTATTATTTGGTATCTAAGTCAAGTCCATGTAAACATGGTAAGCTAATACCCAATATTATGATATCAAAGATTACTTTACAAACATCTTTGTTATATTTCATTATATACTAATTAGTTATGTTCATTTGAGAAGTAGTTACTTTTATGGCATACTTTAAGGATTCCTTATTGAGCTTTCTATCTCACCCCTGCTATTACATATTGGGTTAAATAATTAAGTACTTTCCTTATAGAGAAAATTAACTAGGAAACTTAGGTGACTATAGTTGTATTGGCTTCCAATAATTCAATTCTTAATACTTTTAGTATGTACTGGGCATGTTCTATTAATATAAGTGACATTATATGTGTTTGTTATCATAGACTATATTGAACATTTGTTAGATTATTTTACATTAATTGCATGGCTTTGTTTAGCATGTTTGGCATGTGGATTGTATGTCGATACTAAGCAAGTTATTTGTAGGTACAATGTACTCATTAATACTTTCCAATAACTTTTCCCATGTTAGGGTTGACAAGTTTCTAAATCATTTATGAGACCAAGTGGTAAAAAGATTAGGTTCATTTATTATCACAAGTGATGTGGATGACGATTAGATTTGGAGATCTCTACTCCTATTTTGAACCTAAGCATTGAGTATGGAAAGTGGCTAGTTAATGTAAATTGTTTAGAGATCATATGAGGACATAGTTTAGATTCTAGGGCATCCCCAGGAATATTAGGTTCAAGACCACTAAGGTTGGGATAGTGGGTCATACAATTGTATTACCTAGTTTTATTTTTTTAAATAATTCTTCCCAACTACATTACATGATGTTGGTATAGTATTTCCTCAGTAGACGATCAAGAGGGTTCATAGAATTGTGAGGAGATACTTTGATGGGTAGTGTTCATGTCTAGGTAGACCTGAAGATGCTACAACTAGTTAAGGCTAGGGCATAATGGATGTAGGAAAAGCCCAAAGTGGAATGGTTGTCGTAGGACTTTATCGGTTTAAGGAGATGAGCCTTTGTGGGTGTAGCAGGCCCAACCATGAAACATGATTGGTTAACCCATCTTCTTTACTTGTTTGATGCTATGAGGTGCCTAGATAAGAGAAAGGTCACACTTGTTGAAAGTGTCTTGGATGGAGAGGCAACGACTTGTTGGCGAGGTCAACACCAAACTATGTTCAAAGATACTAAGAATCACATGATTCATTGGACCATATTTGAGGCTAAATTCAGAGAGTTTTACATTTCAAAGAACAACAATGCTAAGATTCACTTTTTATGCCTCTAAATTCACTAACTTGGCATGATACGCAAGAAATCTTGTGCCATAAGAGGATCATAGATTTGAGCTTTTGATAGAGGAACATTGACCTTCTCATGAGAAGCACATGGTAGTGTGCTAGTTTACTTTATATCAGGATTCGATAAAAGTAGCCTAGATAATTGAGTATTAATGCTCTAGCATTCAAAGTGGCTAACAAGACATTGAGATTTTGACTCTTTAAGAGCAAAAGGATTGTTATGTTCCATTTAAAAATGATATAGAGGAGATTTTAACTTATCTATTCGACTATACTTTGTCCAACACAACTAGCAAGTGACTCACAAATAGAGCAAACAAAAGAGTCAACATACAGTGCCACTAGTGCTGTAAGAGACATGGTGGTGCTTGTTATTTCATGGAGTGTTCGTGTTATCTTCTTGAAGTTTAGCCACAAAAATTTAACTTTTTTTAGAGATAAAAGAGTACTAAGGGGCTTGATCAATTAGGTGATGTTGTAGGAGATTAGCTAAAGATATATGCACTCAAATGTGATCACTTATATTGTCATATTTCATGGAGTTACTTTGTTATCCTTCATAATACTAGGGATTAACATTATTTTTTTTCTATGCTTGATTTGGAGGGTATTGAGTGCATTAAAAAATTTCTATAATCTACACTGTTGGGTCCTTGACATATAGAATAATCTATTAGCTTGATTAGCTAAACTCTATTAGCTAAACTCAATTAGCTAAACTCTATTGGCATAGCCTTCTTTTTGATAAAATGATATGTTCCCATTTTGTTAGCATTGTAAACTTCAAATTTGATATACAGAGGTTGTTTAGTGTGGCTAAGAAAAGTAGATTCTTTGAATGGGTCCTTGACATATGAAATACTTTGATTATGCATAATTATTGGAATGATTTGTCAAGATTATATCAGGGGACAAAGTTGTGTTTGGCATTGACCTAATGTTAGGAGTTCCGTATTGCAAAAGAATATTATGGGATCACCCTAACAGAATAGTAAAACAAAGGCTCAAATGTAGAACTTAACAAACAAATAGTCTATTTAAGCCAATGCTTCTCGTTGGACCACTCCATAAAAAGAAAGATGGATATCTTTATATATGTGTGAATTACCATGATCTTAAAAGACTGACAAAGTAGAATTGATATCCTTTTCTAAGATTGATGACAAGTTAGATCAGCATTGAGTTGGTACAACATTCTTCAACATAGATCTTCGATTAAGATATCATTAGATATAAATTTATGAGGAGGATATGCCTAAGAAAAATCACACTTATGATACAAAAAATATGAGTTCATAGCCATAATATTTTTGAATCTCATGAACATCTTTTTCTAGCCATACCTTGATTGTTTTAGCATAGTGTTTATTGATTACATTTTGGGCATTCTTGAAGCAGGGCTATACGTATACAACACCTTTAGACTACTTAGATGCTGTTTATGAGCAAGTAGCTATATGCAAAAAATTATTAGTGCTCTTTTGTTTTGGATGTACTTGCATTGGTCATGTTGTGATGTAATGGAAGTTCAATAGAACCAGTAAGGTTCATGCTATTATTGAGTGATAAAGAAGGGTTATATTGAAAATGATCAATTTTTATTAGGTGTTTTACAATACTATAGCAAGTTTTGTCTTACTTCTTAAAGTTAAAAGCATAGTTGACTCAATTGACATAGTGGATGTAGCTTTCTCTTGGTGAGATCAAAGTGGGATAATTTTCTATGAGCTTAATGACAAGTAGGATAGGCCTTACAAAGGTTAAACTAATGCATCACACATTTGTTTAGGTGTAGTTCATAGGTAGAAATGTTTAGAAGTTGCCAACAACTTTATATAGTTATTTGAGCATTAACTCAATTACCTAATGGATGACCTATAGTTGGTAGTCTTATTGTTTAACTTCAACATTTAGAAACATTACTTGTATTAGGTGTAGGCTAAGAAACATATTGATGATAAATTCCTCATGTTAGCTTTTGTATATAGTGAGCTTGCTCTGTTGCAATGATATTAGTCAGAGCTCTTTAATTACTTTTACTTGAACATGAACTAGTTTGAGGGAATAGAAAATGTAATGATAGGTCCTTTGAGCACAGGTGTAGCTCTTTGGTTTATGAATGAGGAACTGATTGAGGAAAGAGTTTGTGATGGAGTTTTGTTGAGTTCAGTTTGAGTTGGTAGCATAGTAATTAGTGGCTCTATGTAGTACTCTTCACATTCATGTTAATTGGATGGATTTGTTTAGGAGAACACCCTATGTTATATAGAGAGATTGTCATACTTTAGTGTTGTTATTGTAAGAATTTTTTGTTGAGTTACAATATTTTTGACTTAACATAGGAGTTGTATTCCTTAGCACTAGTGTATAGTGAGACTGTTAAGGAAGCTACTTGATAATAGATTAGTTCTTCGTTTAGGTGAGAAAAGATGTTAAAGAACCATAACATTAACATTTTGTGGAATGGTTTATGGAAGGATTCTACTATATCTAAAAAAGCGTGATTTAAGAATGAGTAAAGAAAAACATTAGAAGCATGGTGGTTTTCTTTATAATTTGGCAATACATGAAAGTAAATGGGATGGCATCACAATGGGCTTTTTATTGTGTTTTCTAAGTACTAGAAAGGATTTCATGTGAATTTGGTGATTGGTAACTAACAAACCAAATGATCTAAATGTCAAGTTCCTAGAAAGAAGGATTGAACTGGTAGAATGGTTGAGCTATATGTCTAGTAAATTATTTAGACTATATAGATTTCTTACAATGATCATTTTTTATAGATACATGAAATTCACCACATAATTCTTAAATGATTTGCATCAAACTTTGGGAATAACTCACTAGTTTAGTAAAACATGTTTTCCTTAAATGAATGATTAGTTTGAGAGGATGAACTAGAATATAGAGGACCTTTTTAATGCTATGTATTTGATCATATTCCATAAATTGGTACCAACATTTGCTATTGATCTAATTTATTTATCGTAATAACTATCAGTTGGCAATCAACATAGAACCATAGGAAGCATTGTATAAATGACATTGTATATCACACTTTGATTTGCAAAGGGTGACCTTAGGAAGGTGTTATTAAGGAGACTATTAAGGAGATTCTATGACTATGCAAGAGTTGTGTGTAGTTTAAGACTATCAAAAGAAAAAATTTGATGGAAAGCATAGAATAGTTAGATTTGCTAATGAAGGTTAAGTATTCCTTAATTTAGTTTAATGTGTAGATTATTATTTTTGAAATGTTTGAAAGTTGCAAATAGGGTACATTGTTATTTTGTAATGCTTGTTGTATCTATAAGCAAAGTATAATATTTGAATTAAAATTTTCAAATTTAAATGATAAAGATGTGAGCATAACATTAGATCATGCATATCTTTAGCCATCAAAATGTATGTATTTTCCCTTTAATGCATAAAGAAAAGATTAGATACCCAATTAAGGATTTAAGACTTCAATCATTTTAGTTATATCTTAATTGAAGTCCTTAAATGACATATCTATCACAATTAGGTTGAGCTAGTTATATAAGTGATCAAGAAGTGGCATTTGATTTCCTAGAAAAAAACCAAACTAAGATTTTAACAACAATAACAAAGATGTAGAGGATGAAAATTTGCCGTCAAGAGTAAGGACTGACAACGTTGAAGAAGAACAACTTTGTTAGTGAAGCCTATTGCTCATATTAGATACGACAAACCTTAAGCTATTAAGGAAAATTTTGTGTCACATTTAAGATTAAAACTTGAGCTCTTTGATATGAATGCATGCTTTATTTCTTTAGTTTTTTTAGAGTAAATTGAGATTAAACACATGAAAGAACCTTAATTAGCTAAAGGATGATATGAATTTTGTTTTCAATAACTTTATACTTGTTTGAAGTAAAAATCATGATTTGATAAAATATATCACAGAGTTCATCATGACAGAATGATGTAATCATGCTACATTGGGAAAGAAAATAGAGATTCATCTTATATTCTATAATTATTTCTTATTGTAGTCTATGCTCAAGTAATACAGAAGAGAGTGGTGAATTAGGCTTTTAAACCTTTTGCTATTTTGAAAACCTTTTCTTAAATTTAAATTTGGTAATTATAAAATCTTTGATTTAAAAATTTTAAATATAAAAATATAAAAAGAAAAAAAATTTTATGGTTTTAAAATAATTTTCAATAGTATATTTTATGTTTTTAAAACTAATTTTAAAATTTCTTTCATATAAGTGTTTGATTAAATATTATAAAATAAGATAATACCATAAATTACAAAATAACATTGAAAATAATGATAATTTTTAGGTGGTTCATCCTAACATGTACCTATATCTACCACAAGTCAAGTCGATGACCATTCCACTATCAAAAGCACTCTCTTTCTCATAGTAGGTAGAGGTAACCTTTATAAACCACACACTTTTTATGGTGTAGGTAGGGGTTCCTATGCAACCTTTTAATTATAAATGCTTGTAGTATTGAAACATAATATTGAACAATGATTAGTAATAATATTTTACTACTTAATTATAATAACATATATGTCACATTTTTATGGATTGCAATGTTATAATTTGGGTGCACATATGAAAAATGTTAAAACAATCAAAAAGACATAGATGTCAAACTTTAAATCAAAAAAATATTTACTAATATGCACTAATATGGGTAAGAAAAATGCAATGAAAAAGATGTAATAATGTGATCATTTTGGAAAAATAAAAAAAATGAAATAAAAAATTAATTTTAAAGATGTTAATAGTAAGATGTTCAATTAAAGTGAATGTTTAAGTGAGAACGAGAACAAATTAGTTACAAACATGGCTCCAATAAAGGCATGAAAATTGGATTGACATTTTTGGATTTGCTTCTTGTCCCAAAAAAATCATGTAGTAAAGAAAAATCATTTATTCTTATGCTCCCAAAGCTCCTCTATTTATATTGGAATATTTTAGATTAAAATAGAAATTTTTTAGTAGCTAGAAATGCCAATTGAAATATCCATTAACATGTCAGAGTTATAAACCAATGCAAACCACTTTTTAGAACACTAATCACTAGCAAGAAAATCATCAACCATTGGTTTGGGGTAAATAGAACAAGAACCACTCAATCAGAATGTTAAATATAGGATCCAGATGTAACCTTATTGTGCAAGATAACAGTTCGCAAAGGTGGTCACGGTCTTCGCCATTCAATTGAGTTTTATGGATGGATTGCTAGATGATTTGTAATATTCACAAATGTGGAGAATGTCTCTACAGTTTGACCTGGGATTATATATGGACAATAAGATGAAAGTTATTATTCAAATAGATAGAACTAAACTCATTCATTCAATTAGGTATGTAAGATGAATAATTAAATGTAATATATTATTTACAAAAAAAAGGTTCCAATCTTGACTGTTCAATCATGAAAACATGTAATTTGGTGGCATTTGTTTGCTCCAATTTAGAGGCACAAAAAGTAATTTTTAGTATTACATTGCAAGCTTGTATATAATGCTTGAAATTTACAATACTTGCTCTCAGCATGAAGGTTAGGCAAATGAGGGTGGTTTCCCCCAGTTTCCATTGGGAAGTCATGACTCAAGTCACCAATCCACATGTATATGGGTCTGACTTGACTGGATCCAAAAACTGGCCATTTTATCAGTTTAACCTAATTTGTTACATCTAGAATGGTCCAAGAATTTGTTTTTGAAATAATTTAAATAAAGACACGAAGTTTTTTACCAAGACTTGGGGCACCTTCGATTAATTCCTTAGCACTTTGGGCCACATGGGCTAAGCTTTTGGCTACTTGGTCAAAGCTTTGGGCTTCTTGACCTGAGCTTTGGCCTTGGTAATAAGTTGGGTTGTTAGGCTGAAGTTTGTTTTCTTTATTAAAGCAATATTTTATTTATTTATTATTACTTATCACTATTAAAGCATTTATAGTCCATAAAATAATAAAATGTTTGTACAACTATTAAAAGAAATATGTATTAAAATCAATAATACAGGATGTGAATGAATGATATTATGTAAACTAATTGTGTCATATGTAAACATGTGATGGGATAAATAATCAAACCAATAGATGTTTTGGAGATGGACTTTTGATGGTTAGCTAATCCACAAATGGTTTGATTAATTGCTCCTTGATATTCCATTTAAGTCGTAGCTAGAGTATAACCACCAGTATTACTTCATATTGCTTCCTTGTGGATTGCTCCAAGAGATATCTTGGCAAACCTTTCCAATTGATTGATCCCATAAGAGCCTAAGATAAATGACATGGTAGATGCTTGAGAAACACATTAGAGAAATTAACATAATAGTTTTGTTGTCATTAAAAAGTAGTGTCATAGTGAATGATACAATAATCTCTCTCTTTTGATGATGACAAAACAAATTAAAAAATGGTGAAATAAAACATATAAATCAGGCAAGCATACATATGCTCCCCCTATATTCTTTCTCTTCTTCATCTCTCCCTCATTTTTCCAAGCAACAAAAGATAAAACAAATGTAAAAAGTTGCAAACGTGGGATCCACATAGTAATAATATTTGGACACAATTTTTCTTTATAAAACTTAGGGTACAAGTTATAACAAAATCTATGTGAAAAACATTATATCAAAGACAAAAGCGATTTATTAATTTTTATACATAAACAAAAGCTAATCACTAAACTTTATAAGAAAACATATTAGCAATCTTGTATAAATATAACAATGCTAATTAAATGTTATGCATTTTACTAATGTTTAGTTTAGTAACATTGATCATTTTGAACTCTATTAATCTTTTTATGTTTTTAGTAATTTCTATGAGAACTCACCTTAAATAATGCCGTAAGATTAAAAATTTTTACAAGAGCTTCTCCCTCATTTAAGTTCAAAAAAGTAAAAAATATACAACAGAACCATATATACGCATCATTAAATTCTAAGAACTACACTTAATTCTTAATCAATAAACTACTTGTTATCAATTAAATTAATAAAGTCTAAGGTAATTAACTTATACAAATTATATGCAACTTCAACATAATGGTATAAACTATCAGCTTTGGATATCTTTCAAAACATGAAAACAATATTCTAGTCTCTATCCAAAGTAGTAATTTCTTTAATCCAAATTGTTGAATGTTTAACAAAGGAAGATCAAGGGTACAATTTGTCGATAAACTTGCTAACTCTCCCTAAATTCTAGCCAATGCTTTGCTAAGTTCAAGCACTAGATTCTTTCCCTTTTGAAATCACTCAAAAGGGTTAATCATACTTAACAACAACATGAGCTTCTGAAGGGTTTCAATAGGTAATGATTTGGTAAAAAGAACATGATATTGTTGCAACAATGCTGTATTTAAAATAAATCTACAAGTTTTACTTATCCTTAGTTGCATCCATAATTTCCAACAAGTCATCTAAGAGCTTAACATCTATTAACATTATATATCACACTGAGGTCCAAGTTAAATTCTTTCAAATTTTTTCTCTAGAATTCATAACTTACATCATTCCAAAAAGTCAACTTCACTTTAAGAAAATTGGATTAATTATATTTCAATATGTTGCTTGAATTTCAAATGTTATCTTACTTAAAAGGATTTTAAGAAATTGTGAGTATGAATACAATGATATTTTGTATTTGTTATCATGAATAACTAGATAATGATGGCCTTATAATTTGATTTTTTAGTTGGTGCTATATGTAATATGAATCTATTTGTGTCATTAAAGTAATGTTGACTTTTTCAAAATAATAATTAATTACAAAGTTTCAATATTCACTTGTAAAAGCATGTGTGACACAAGTCCACGGATTGTGATGTTAGAATATGAGTACATAAATGAAAAAGGATGAAATGACCTAAATGAAATAATTTTGAAATATTAAATCAAAAATAGTTAATAATATGCATTAACATTTTTTAGGAAAATGGAATGAAATAAGTTCTTGTACTAACTTGAGCTTTTTAAAAACATAAAAATCAATTAAGGAAAGAAATAATTAATTATAAAGAATTCACCAATTAGGTATGAAATCAAAGAGAATGTAAAATTAAAAAAGAGAAAAGAATTCTCTAACAAAGGTGTCCAAATTGTTTGAAAAGTTTTAATTTTGCTAGTTCTCTTCCTAAAAAAGTGATATAGCTAGTTAAAATCATTAATTGTCCAACTCATATGGCTCCTTCACTTATATTAGAATCTTTTAGATTAAAATGTAATCTTTTTAACTACTAAAAAGGCCACCTAAAATCATCATTAAAAATTTAGAGTTTTAAACAAACAAAATCTACATTCTAAAATGTTGGTTATGAATAAGAACAATGATCTCCATTCGATCTAGGTAGACAAAACAAGCACTGGTCAATCAAAATGTTGAATAAAGGGTCTAGATATAATCATAATATGTAAGAGCTCTATTGACAATGGTGGAGATGATCTTAGCCATTCAATTGAGCTTTATTGATGGATGGCTAGTTGATATGCATTATTTACAAATGTAGTTTGGGCCATAACCACTTTATTTAGTTTTATGGATGGATGGTTAAATAATAATTTTTATTCAGAATGTTAGAATTCATCTCATTCATTTGATCAAGCTTGTCAAATGAATGGTTATATGGAATTTACTATTCACAAAAGTAGATATTAACTTCATTATTTGATAGTGGAAATGCACAATTGGATGGTAATGGTTTGCCCTAGTTTTAAAGAGGATAAGGTTGATTTTTAGTCCCAAATTACAAGCTTGTTTGTGATGTTTGACATTTATAATACCTCCTCTGAGCATATATGTTAGCAAAAGGGGGATGGCTACCCCCTAGTGTACTTAAGAAGCCATGTCCAAAATCACTTGTGCATATGTATATGGGTATGACCTGACTTAATCCAATAACATGACACTTTATGAGTTCAACTCAACTAGTTAAGGAAAAAATGATTTAGCAAATATTTCTTTACTTGATTTAACCTAAGCCACCAAGTGACTTATCAAGAGTCAGGCTTGACATGACTTGATTAACTCGGTCTCCTTACCTGCAGCACTATGGACCCATTCCTTTATAGTTTTTAGCCTTAGCCCAAGCATTGGGCTTAGTCGTGCCTTGATTCTTATATAATTTTTTTAAAACCATATTTTATATATTTTTTATTTTTTTAACTTTTAAAGAATTTTCATAGCTTTTAAAATAACAAAATCGTTTTGCAACTATTAGAATTATAATGTGTAATAAATCAATAATAGTGCATTTGAATGAATGATGTTATATAACATAATTATGTCACATATAAAGAAGTGATAAGATAAATAATCAAACTAGAAGATCTTTTAGAGATAGGCTGTTGTTGGTTAGCTACTCCATTAAGTGTTTGACTAATTTCTCCTTGATATGCCATTTAAGTGATAGTCAGAGCATAGCCATCAGCATTGCTTGACATTACTTCACTTGTGAATTACTCAATGGGAAATCTAATCAAATTTCTCCAATTAATGGATCTTATACGAGCTTCAGATGCATGACCTAAAAGATTCTTGAGAAAAGCATTAGATGACAAACACAATGGTTTTTTTCATCAAACAAGTGGGCATTGGCCAAGGGTATAGTAGTTCTTTACAAAACTTTGATCCATGATAAGGTTATTGCTTCTAAACTTAAATTATAACTAAATGAAATTAATAATTCATTTTTTATCCATATTAACATTTCAATAATGCTTAAGATAAAGTTTAGTCTTATTATTGAATGTTATGGATTTGCTTAAACTATGATTTGTTCCATGCTATAATAAATTTTTTGTTATGATTAATTCTAGATAATTATAAGTTAGATAATTATAATTTTTCATAGTATGATTGCAATCATGTTTTAGTAAAAGAAGATTTCCATTTATGATTGATTTTGTAGTTTACACTAAGCCATGAGTGAACTATGAGAAGATTATAAACATCTTGTTGGGGAAACTTAGTAAGAATATTAAGTAATGTAATGACATGTGACAATTAACACATGAAATTTTAATTCATAAAAAAAACCAAATGGTTGAACCATTATGAGGAAGATGGCATTGTTTCACTAAATTATGCCTTAGTACTTGGTGGTTAGGCTCTACTAAGGGCTTTTGATATATAAGGAACCTTTGAAATGTCCTTCAATGTCCTTTAAGGCAAGAAGACTCTTGGGTTTATTGTAGGGAGGCTTTGGAGACTTTCATTCAACCTTAAAATATTGCTAAGGTAAGAAAGTCTTAGATTTAATAAAACATTTTTTGTGTTTTTCCAAAAATGATTTATGAATAAGGACTTGAAGAGTTAGCTAATAAGGCTTAGTTAACCATTCATTAGAACTAAAGACCATTTGAGAAAACTTTGGGATCTTAGAGATTTAAATTTAATTGCTGTAGGGATAAAATCTAAATACTTTAGGGTTTTAAATTTAAAAACCTCAAGAGTTTGAGATTTAAAAGTTCAAAGTTCAAATTTAAACATAGGATTTAAAATTTATATATATTTTAGGTTAGAATTTAAATTTTGGTAAAGCCATATCTAACATAGGAAGAGAGGTCTATGGTAAGAAAGCTTATAAGCATACAATGAAATTGAGAGTTTATAATCTCAATTTGTGTTTTATGATGAAATTTGTGATTTTGTTTGGCATGTGTGATCCACAGGTTAGGGTTATAGTTTGGAAAAAGAACTTATAATGTGTGGTGGGACTTTGAGGAAACCATAAAAAAAAGCCTTTACTTGAGAAACTCTCTCCTTAGTTGGGATAAGAGAAACTTTAGTTAGAACTTATAAAGGTTGTAGAACTTAGGTAAAGAGATAATATAGCTTTATTTTGTCTTGGCCAAAACTTTGAATTAGTTGAGGATGTGGCGAAGAACATATGATCAATTGTTATTGATCTTAAGAAACTATTTAGAAACCTAAATGGTTGTCAAGGGTTGAAAGTGGCTTAGGAGAGACTAAAAAGTGGGTAGAGCCAATAATAGGGTAAATGCAAACCTTCATTTTAAGAGAAAAAGCCTTTGGTTTGAGAGACTCTCGACTTAGTTGAGCAAAGAGAAGTCATGTATTGAACATAGGAAGGGTATAGGACATATGTAAAGGGATAAACCAGCTTTATTATGTGTAGGAAAAAAACCTTATACTTGTTAAGGATGTCTTCAAGAACATGAGATCAAGTTTTGTTGATCTTAAGGCCATAATTCTAAACCCTAGATGGTTTTCAAGAGTTGGGTGTGGCATAGGAGATACTAATAGGAGGGTAGGTCCACTAATAGGGCAAATGAAAACCTCAATTTTATAAGAAATGGCTTTGTTGGGAGCTATAGATTACGATGGTGTTATATAATTTGTAAATTATCAAAGCCTAATCTTTAAGGATAAAGATACTATTTGGATGAAAGAATATATAAGGTTAATAAAATCAAGTGAGGATCAAAAGGACTAGTGAAGATTAGTGGTTAATCCAAGATAAGGAATAAAGAGTGTCACTATACCAAAAATTGAGGCAATTAAGGGATTGCAGAAGTCTAAGGTATGTTTGTTATTAAATAAAGGTTTGGAGAAAATCATAGTGTTTATTGGATTGTTATTAATGGTTTAAAAGGAAAGGTAAGATAATGATAGATAAAGTAGTTAGGGTTATAAAGAAACCTTATGATGCTTAGATATCTTGGTTTGCATTTTGTGGAAATGATAAAATTCCCATATATGTGGGTTTGGATTTTTAGAATACTAAGGATATCCCAAATAGAATAATAAGTAGTGTTTACCAGGGGTCAAATTCTATATAGGTTGATCTAGATGTAGGTATAGTTAAGGTTATGTTATAGAGGTGATATTTGATTCAAGCAAAGTCTTGAGTTGGTTTTAGGTAAGCTTGGAAAAAGAAAAATGAGAAGTTGGAAAGTTCAACAATGAATTGTGATGGGCCTTATTATGCACCAATTTTATAACATTGCTACAAAGGATTTAGGTAAGGGAGTCTAAGTAAGAATCACATATGAGTCCTAGAGTTAAGGAGCTATTTATTTTAATGTAAGAAACTACAAACTACTATTGAGTGCCTTTTTAGTTAGGACATCCTAAAGAACTATGGATGTGTCAGATTATTTAAGACATCCATTAAGTCTTTGGATGTTTAAGACTTTGTAATTGTACTCTAAAAAGACTATGTTGTGTGTATTGATTTTGAGGACACCCTAATGGACCATGAATGTTCTTATTTGTGTGATGGATGTGTGTTATACCATTGGTTGGTTATAGTCAGAAGAATAAGTAGATAAAAATTGGGTGATGATATTTTTAGGATTAGAGATGCTATAGTGGTTTTGTGATGAGTTGTGATTCTTTAAGTTATGCCAAGTTCCATGTTACAAATGTGTTTTTATTATATGATGATAAAAGCATGTTTGGTCAACCTCGTATGTAGTTTCCCCATTATGCAACATTATAGAATACTTCGATTTCTTCATAGTTATATTACATTATAGGGTAAAAAGTGATATGTTTATGACTCCTAAATTTTATAACATATTTTGAGTATTCCTTATTGACTTGTTTGTCACACCACCTACTATTAAATAGATATCTAAGATGTTAGCTAGTTTAGTTAGATATTATGTGTGTTTGTGGGTGGGGAGTAGGATGCACATAGAGGGTGGAGGGAGAGGGGCAATTGGGTAGTTGGTTAAACGAAACCTTGGTGATAAGCATTTACTTCCATAATACTTTTAGTTTATAGTAGACTTGTTGTATTTGTGTTAGAGAAATTATATTTGTTGATTATCATTAGTCGAGTAGAATGTTTATTGAAATTTATTATTGCTTTACTGTGTTATTTTATTTGGTTTGTGTGGCATGTAGATTATATGTGGATGGCATGCACATTATTGAATAAGACCTTGCAAGTATTTTGTAACAACTAATATTTGTTATTAGGCTATCCATCCTAGGGTCAAAATACTTCTAAATCTGTTAAGATTCTACATTGTAAAGAGATAATGTTCAAGTAGAGTATCGGACCTTGAGTGTGATGATCAAAATAAAACATTGCAACTTCTAATTGGACTTTTAGGAATGAGGAGTGTAATATAGCTAGCCGTACACATTATTTGGTGTATAGGATGTGCTACATTGAAAGTCTTTTAAACAAATGTCTTCTTTTGGAATGTATAGGCAAAATAATTATTTAATCAAATAAATTAATACAAAATAAAATGTTGCACTAAAGTAAAAAATGTTATTAAAAGTAAGCTCTATAAAAAAAGGAGTATTTGTAATGACAAAAAGGAGATGTAGGAGCCTCATTGTGTTTGATAACAAAAATGGAATGTAGAGTAGTCTACTATAGAACTAAGAAGTTTACCCCTAACTCGTACCATAAGCATAATAAGGTGTACTTCTATGTTTTTAGTAATAGAAATCTTGAGATTTTGCATTTTTCACTTGCATGTTGGGTTATGTTTTCTCTTTTAATATTCTTAAGATAATACATGGCTATGTGTCCAACATATTAATTCACTATTACTTTCATCAATCCCCCAATTGTACTTTTTGAAAATTTAATTTTGAAGGCTTTTGCTATTTTTTTGAGCCACATTAACATGACTACTTATGCCCATTTCTTTTTTAAAATTTTTCAATACATCCATTGTAACTTGATTATAGACTATCTAACGAGTAGATTCCACCAATTCTTTGTATGGTGAGAAAATTAAAAATGAGTCACAATAATTTGAATATAACCTTATACTTTTTTATCTAAATATATAAAACCTTTATCTATTAATACCATCTTAATAAGCAACTTATCAATCAACTTAAGGTTTTATGCTCTCATTCTTATGACAATCCTCTACATAATCTAATAAATTTTTGCATAATAGTAATGTATCATAACTTCACAATAGCTTTGCAAAAACACTTACAATTTGTCATATTTATCGCTTGACATTTCATCTAGCTTATGCATATAAACATTTGCCATAATATGTATGTCAAGGTCACTAAGTCATTTCTACTCAATGAAAATTCCTCAATAAATTTAGCTTAATAGGAATTAATAGAATTTGTTATTGTATAAGAAATTTTTCCCACGCAATTGTATGAATAACTTTTTAAACATACAAAATAATTTTTTTTAAAATTCACTAAACTACTTTATAAATAAAAACTAACATGCTCAACTTGCTTCACTCCTCATCACCATTTCCATTTTCTTATTTCTCTTAGTTTGTTCATAAGAAAAATATTCCTCATTGAAAATAGGAAGTATATAACCTAAATGTTTAGGAATTCCATTTTTTTTTGTTCTTGAGAAACTCATGAAATCTCTACACAAGTTGTCATCAGACTTGTACGAGTTGATAAATAACTGCTTGTTGTAATCCCATTAGAAATTAATGGCAAGATTTTCCTTGTCATCTACAAGAGAAGGTCTATGAGTTGGGTTTCTTTATCCTAAACAAAATTAGGAAAAGCCGCAGGGTGATGAAGTGGGTGTAGTTCAGCAAATACTAAAATTAGAGATTTTTAAAGTACCAATAATAATTCATTAGTCATTGGAAAACTAACTCCATCTAACATCAATAAGTTGTAAAAAAATCATAACAAATTCCAACTAAAATGGAATGATTATCATTTGACTCATCTCATATGCTCGATTTCATTGTGTTAATTTTCTTATTATAAACTCCACAATTTGTTTAAGTAATTTGGCATGCGGTAATAGTAAGATTGATTCATAGCTAGTTTTAGAAATTGTAAGACGTTGAAAAATAATGTTAAAAATATTGAACATTTAGGACAAAATAAGTTGACAAAATTATGTTAATAATGAATTCCAAATATTATGAAAAAATTAAACATCGATAAATTTAATAGTGAATGTAAAATATCATTCCCAACAAGTACATAGTAAACTTATATATTCAGGTATAAATTAAAAAAATATTTTAAAGTTGTTGAAGCACACATGCATAACGTATTTTTTCGTTTAATTTTGTCAAACATAACATTTCATTACCAATATTATGTAAATATGAAGTAATAGTGTGAAAATAAAACATTTAAATAATTAAAAATATTTGATATACTTCACAAAACCTTATTCTTAAAACTATAATTATGATGATTATGTCACTAAAAATTTTTAAAATTTAGAATAATTAGAAAATTATAGGCATGATTCTAACATCCCCTTCAAACATTTAAATGGTATGTTTAATTATTTGGTTTAAAAATATTCTTATTGTCAAAACTTAACAAAGCACCCATATTAGACAACATGTTATATGATTGTAAAAAGTTTGCAAGCACAAAGGAAATAAAATATTTAGATGTTCAAAATTTGTGCTTTGATAAAACTTTCAGCAAAAAACATAAAAATTTGAAAGTGAACGTTGCTAGAAAAAGCAAAGTGTGTATCAAATAAAAAAAATTGAATTTTTCTAAAAGAATTCTATTAAAAGAGGGTAAAAAAATGTTATCGATGAAAGTTATTTCAGATGTCCAAAAGAATGAACATGATATATAGAAAAAAGTATATTAATAATATTTTTTCTTTTCAAAAATATAATTTATTATATTTAATAAAATTTTGTCACAAAAAAAGAATGCTTAAAATATTTAAAATGTAGAATAATTTATCTAGTAGGAACTAAAATTATTCAATCGTTAGCAAAAATGTTTTTAAAATAAAAATGACAAGAAATAAAAAAAACAAAGTTAAAACTTGTCAATAAAATTAAAAACAACGGTTAGATTTAAAATAGAAATAATGAATTTTAATAAAAATTTATTAGTATTAATTCTTTTCAAATGTTTATGTTTTTGACATATTCCTAGTATTAAAAAAATTTTTTTAAGAATTGTGGATATATATGAGCCTTTGAATATAGAAAAATGTTATATTAAAATATTTTATAAAAACTTTATTTTCGAAATATATTTGTGTAGAAAAGTATTTTTCTTAGTAAGAAGCTAAATTGGAAAAATATAAATTATCCAATTACCTAATGTTTTGCTAATATGTAAATATGGAATTAAAATTCAATATTTTTAAAAATGTTTCGATATTTAATAGTTTTCTTAGAAATAATATTTCTGTGAAGTGTATATGATTCTACACTAAATATTTTAAATATATTTTTCAATATAACATTTTTGAAAGGGGTTATTCCACATATTAAAAATGATTATTTACTTTTTAAGTGTGTTTTCAGATACATTAAATATTTTGAATATTCTAATTTAGGGTTAACATTTATTTTTTTATATGTAACATTCATATTATTAACATATTTGTCATTTTTTGGGAAAGTTAGTTTCTATTGATATTTTTTTCTACTTTTTTAATTTAAATATTTTGTAATAATATTTCTTTAAACTCAATATCTCTTTTAATGTGGTTTTTTAATGCTAATTTTACTAACATAACAATTCCTGAAAAATTATGTTCGTAGCTAAAATGTGCAAAATGTTGAACTATTTAAATTTTTAATAACTAAAATTCACATAATATTTTAATTATCTTTTCTTTTGTGACATATTTCACTTTTCAAAATACATTTTTAGGGAATGGTTAACCCGCTTCGATTATTTATGATGTTAAATATTGTATTTTAGTAAAAATTTAAATAAAACATTGAAGTAAATTTGACTTCCTTTAAAAAATTAAATAATTAATTTGAAAGAAAGCTTAAGAAATTAAATATTTTTCTGAATATTTAGGGAAAAATTTCCTCAATATTACAATAAAGAAAGATATGTGAATGTAAATTAAAAGGTAAATAAAAAGTTAGAAAATAGAATTTTATGACATAATATTCTTTTAAAATATTTATGTGTGATGGTATTTCTTAAAATAACATTTAATTAATATATAAGTATAAAAAATATTTTGTTAATAAATAATAAATATTAAAAATATATATTTTCTAATTATTTTATTCAACTAAATCATAAACATGAAGAAAGTCTTTAGGGCTAGAAATAAATTTCATAATTACAAAGGGACATGCATAGTGGTTATCTATTTAAAAAAACTCATGCAAAGTGTTAATCATTGTATGTATGATACTCTTAGATTGTTTGGGCAAACAAATATTAACAATCAATTCACTTCCAAAATAAAAGGAAAAATAATTATGTTTTAATAAATTTAAATTTTTTAGTTTTTATTTACTAGTCTTTTGTTGCAAATAAACAATTAGCATAATAATCTTAATGTAATACATAAACTTGATTAGATTAAAAAAGACAAAGGAATAAGAAGGAAAGAAGATTGTCAAAATAGCAACCCTCAATTAAGATATTTAACTCAATATATAAAATAAGACCTAAAACATTTGTTTAGTTTTATGAGCCAAATAGATATGCTTGTTAAATAAAAAAAAATTAAAAATAACTTCAAATGATTAATATGTAAGAAATTATTATATAAAACTTATTTATTCTTTTGGGAAAAATACGTTATCTATGCAACATGATAATATGAAAAATTACTTTAAAATTTAAATAAAATATAGATAATAGAAATAAATGAGTAATGGAAATATAAATTAAATTAAAAATGTTAAAAATAATATCCTAAAAAATAATTAATAAAGTTGAGCATTTAGAAAGATTAGATGTTGCATAAAATATGAACAATATTTTATCAAAAAAGAAAAAAGTATAAAAACTTTTGATATAGAATTGAAAAAACAATTTTCATTATGAACTCAAATTATGCACATTTAATAGTGCCTAACAATATGTACATATATATAACAAAATTTAATATCTTTAATGACAATAGACAATTTGTTATCTTATTTGAGCAATAAAGTCTAAGAAAAATGGAAAAAATATAAAATCTTCTTATAAATTATGAAAATAAAAGGTTTTAATATCAATCACAATCGCTTATGCAAAATAATTTCTATATTGAAGGATTCCATTTTTTTGAATCTATTTTTTTGGACAAAATTATTATAATAATATTCTTAGGCTATTGTGTATTTTTAAATCATACCATTAAATATGAACTCAATACTTCTTTCTTTCAATATTCAAGAAGCATATTTGCATTAAGTTCTTAAAATAATAAAAATTTTTATTAATAAGACACAAAATTATACTTTTTTTTTGAAAATAAAATATGCCTAATATTTTTATATTATTCTTTTTACTAGTCTAATTACCATACCTTAATATTTACAATACCAAAATTCTCACTTTGGGAACATAATATCAGTTTTTAAATAATTTATTCGTTATATTTTATTAATGTTTAATAACAAACATCATTGTTTATTCTTTAAAGATATTATTTTATAATTTCAGCACATGTTTCCACATCTATGTTTCAATCAATATAATGTTTTTGTTTACATAATATTGATAAATAACTTTATACAATTCTCATAATCCTTTTTTAATAATTTTGTTTATTTTGAATATTTTTCATTTTGTTTTACATTTTTCATTTATGGCAACTTGTAATAACGTGAAATTAGAAATGAACAGCTTCAAAGTGATTCATTTATACATGCTACTTATTTAAGTTCTTTATAAAGTAAATTTCATGAATATGAGGCATGTTTAGCCTTGAGTAATTCATGTATTGATTCTTTGAAATGCTAAAAATATTTCTTTAATAGAAGAGAGTTCTACTTTGAAAGAGAAAGTGGCAAGGATTAGTTTGATAAAAAAAGAGTTAAATGATTTGAAAGAAAAGTTTATTAATGTACCTTCATGTCCTTTTAATTATTATGCTTATCCTCTTTTTATGTGCCTTATCTATTCCACCCTTGACTCATATGAATAGAAACAAAAGTGTAATGGATATAGCTTCTAATGTTACATACCATTTGATTTAAAAAATATAAAGTAAAATATTTTTATGTACATGTGAATGATAATAGAAGTTATTATATTCCATGTATGCACAAACATGCTTCATCAGTAATTATGTCAACAGAAATAATGCTAATTTGCATATTTTCCATTTTCATACCAAATTCCAAGTTGTATGCACATATTGTGATACGATTAGGCATATTTCCTATCATTGAACCAACGAAGAACTCCATCAATTTAAAATAAGATAAATATGAATGGATTCTTGAAGGAACACATTTGAAAACTACCCTTATAAAAGCGCTTCAATCACACACAAATAAAACTAAGCCCAAGATGTTTTGGTTTGCCAAATTTATAGCTTAAGTAGTGGTATTAGTGTGTCTCTATAATTAGGACAAATCAAGACAAACTTTGCCTTGTGGGTTTTGATGTGACACATTTGCAAAATGTGTATGGTCCTTATTTTTAGGACAAAATGTTTAATCATCTTTGGAGGTTAGCTAGAATTATTCAATACATCTTTAGGAAAATGGAGTAGGCCGTCTTTCTATATGTTAATATGAAGAACTTGTTCAAGAAGTTCTTGTAGCTTAACAAGATTTTTTATATTTTTTATTTGTTAACATGAGGAACTAGACCAAGATAGTATTGTACTTTGATTATTAATTTATTGATATAAGCAATATGAATCTATTTACTATGTCATTAAAGTCGTGAACACTTTATTGAGTTAATGTTTACATGTGAGGTGAGTAAAAATGAATTTTTGGAATGATGTAAGTTATGAATTCTAGAGATAGAATTTAAGACAATTCAACTTTGAGCATAATGTGATAAATAGTGTTCATACAAGTTTTGCTTTTAGATGATTTGATGAAACTTAAGGACATAAGACATTGTAAGTAAAACTTAGATATTTATTTAAAAAATTAAAAAGGTTTGAGAAATTATTATTTTTTATTCCTTCTTATTACAGATGGATTTTTATAATGCTGTATTATATCATATGTTTTTTTACCAATTCACAATCTATTGAAATCTTTCACAAGCTTACATTCCTTTAAAGTATGATTAGCACTATAGAGTGCATATAAAAGGAAGAAAATTGAGTGCTAGAACTTAGGGGGAGCATAGGCTAAATTCCTTTCACTAAACAAATTGATATTTGTAGGTCAATTATCACATCATCTTTTAGGTGTTTGAGAGAGACTTCAAAGGAATTTCATGAAAATTATCAAACAAGGTTATAAAAAAATTAAGCCCTTTGTACATCATCTAATATATTCTTTTCTTTTTTAATGTATTCCAATTATATCATTTTATTCTTTGGCCATACCACATGAAGTATACATAAAAGGACAAGTCACATTTTATTATAGGTCTAAATCTCCTCCAGCTTGCTTTTTTAGACTTGTAGACATTTTTAAACTCTCTTATGTGACCCACATGGTCTTGTCATGAACTTTTATTGAACTACTTCAAAATAAAATCAAATTAAAGGAGAAGTTTAAATTGCTCTCATAAGTAAATAACTATCAAATCCTATTGTGAAAGTTGATCTTTTTTCCTCTTTGACATTTTGTAAAGGTTCTTTCTTTTTAATTCTCCTAACCAAAAAATCCTTTAGCTATCATACCATATGCACTATTACAATTCTATTTCTACTTAGCTGCATATTGGTTTGAGGAGAATAAGAATTTAATTTTTAAGGAATTAGTTATCTTTTCATTCTAGTAATGTTCTTTTGGATTCTTCATAAAAACAAAATTGTAATTCATTTTTTCTGCAACATAATGCTCCATGTAGTGCTGTTTTTTTTACGTTGGTTAGGTACTTACTAATATATGCAAACTCGATAAACTTTATGTGAACATCCCAATTACCTTCAAATAAAAAAGTTCAAAAATGATAGTATGCAATCTAAAGTTTTTACTATTATCCTAGTTCTACCACTAGTCATAATTTGAAAAGTTGGGCTAACTTTAATGGAATGTAAATGGAATAATGTACCTCCTATTAGGATCAGGACATTAGTTTGATAAAATAGTTTTTGGCACACCATATGTCCTTACTATCTTATCCATTACAAATATCTATTTATCTCTACAAAGAAAATAGAAAAACTTACATTTTTTGTTATCCTATCCATGTCAAACAATATTGCTTCCTATCATTGCGTATCATTTAGAGAACTAGTAGAAAGTATATGGATATTTAAACCTAGTTCTTTATAGGAATTGGTAGTGATTGCAATATGGCACTCATCATTTGTTGTTTGCCTTTGATCTATTGCTAGATTAGACATTTACTAAGAAAATCTTATAAGCTCTTTTCTTACCAAGTAACAAAAAGTTTATCTTCCTGACTTAGTACATTTTAATCATTCCATTGTGCATGGAGTAACTTGTTTCTTATTTTTCATGCATTAAAATTTTATTCCTTTCTTCTTTAGCTTTAATACATCAATAGTTTTATAATAAAGATTCTTATTTTTATGGTAATTAAATGTTTTATCTTAGCCCTCCAAGACTCTTGTTATGATTTTGTGTGCTTTGTTGATCTAATTCAAAACTCTTAAAGGTCTTATAGATAATCCAATTAAATTATACTTGTGCAAAATTAATTTTTATAATATAAGAATTGCATTAGGTTTTATAAAGCCATTTCATTATTGAATTGCAGCTCTTCAAGTTTAGTTAACATGTTATTAAATAATTCATAATTACATAAAGGATCTACAATCATGTAAGCTTTTCCTAAGTGACATATAATCCTTATGGCATGATGGTTGATTTGTTCTCGTTGTATCCTATATCTTAAATTTAGTTCCTCTTAAATGAAACTCCATTTGAGATTTTGGTTATATGAATATACATGACTTTTCATCTTGTACAAGTCTTTCTTGAAACATTTTAATGTAAATATAATTATAACCAATTCCAAATAATGTATTGCATAGTTGTTTTTATGAAGTTGAAGCTACCTAGAGGCTTGTGACATACTCTTTCCAATCTTTATGAATGTATAGGTTGATCATTGTAATGAATCATTAATGTTAACATGAAATTCCACATTATTGGTAGGTAAGACCAAAGCTATTGTTGAGATTTGTTTCACCTTGGGTAAATGAAAATTTCTTAAACACATACTTACGTAAAAATGTTATTACATTTCAACTTAGCATTATTAAAAATTTGAAAAGTCCTTTATTGTAAAATTTATCTCATTTCTTCAAATGTTTAGCTATGATTTGGTTATATTAATTGGTAACTCTAACTCTTCCCATACATAATATTTACACCTCTTTACAATTGTTAAAGTATATTATTTCAATTTATACCATTTTAATTTTAATATATATTTACTTAACATTAAAATAATAATTTTTTATTATTTATGTTTGTTTGCTTTTATGATTCATTGTTATTCCAAATGAGGTCCAAAAGAGAAAAAATAAACATTGTAGACCTCATGTCAATGAGCTCAATCAAAAATAATATTAATTTTTTATTTTTTAAAATAATTTATTTCTTAAGTGGTAATTCTTTATAAGGAATTCTAATTTGTACTTTATTTCATGATCAATGATATTATGCTTGATTATCTTAGTATCTTAGAATGCTAGATTACCATAAAATTTAGCTTGTTTTCTCAAATATCTTGCTTTGTTTGGTAATATTACTTAGGAACTCTATTTCTCTGCTTATGTGACCTTTATATCGCTTAAATTTTGTGCACATTGTTTTAATTTATCTCATTTAATATTTATTACAAATTGAGGTCTGATCAAGTTGAAACAAATATTGCTTGACTCCCATCAAAGAGCCCTATGTATTTAAATTTTTAATTATTTTTAGATTTTTATTTTCTAAATTTTTGGATGTTTTATAAGTCATTTATATTCCTACCAGATTTGATAATCAAGAGTTTAAAACTCCATCTCCATAATGTGTTAGAATTTAAATTTCTTATATAATTCATCCAATTTCTTCATATTTTTGTGTTTTGATTTGGTTATAATACTATGTATCTCTAAATCACTTATTATGTGACCCATACAATGTTTTTGTTTTATTAATTTATATTTTTTCAATTTATCTCATTTCAACTTCAATATGTATTTACTTAATCTTAAATTAATAAGTCATTGTTATTTATGCTTGTTTACTTTGATAATTCATAGTAATTCTGAATGAGGTTTGATGGAGATGAAGCAAACATTATCGGAATCAATTAAAGGAGTTCTATCCATTAAAGTGTTCATTTATATATTTTTAGATATTTTATATTTTTATGGCTTTAACATTATTTCTTAGTCATTTTTTTTGTATTTGATCTTACAGATGAGAATGTTACACTTGATCTTCAAATATCTTTGAATGAAACTTTCTTGTATAATTTATATCATTTCAACTTTTTTACTTTGATTTTGTTATATTACTTTAGAACACAAAATCTCTTCCCATGTTACCTCTATAATGTTTCATTCTTTTAATTTTATTTTGCTCTGATTTGTCTCATTTCAAATCTTATATATATATATATATATTAACTAAATGTTAATATTGTAATTTATTATTATTTATGCTTATTTATTTTTTAAGTTCATAGTAATTCAAAATAAAGTCTTATCAAGATGAAATAGTCATTGTTGAACTAGTCAAGGTAAGCTATATCCATATAAATACTCATTTTTAAAATTTAAAAGTATTATATTTTTATAGGATTGACATGCGATGCAAGGTATTTTAATTCATACCAATTTTAATGATCATGGATATTTCTCTAGATGTCTTTAGATGTCTTTAACATCTTGGAATGTAATTTTTTACAATTTATCCCATCTTATAAAAAGTTTAACTTTGGGTAGGTGTTATTACTATGTAATTCATAACGTACTATCACATGGGATTTATATTGCTTTAATTTTGTTATATTATATTACCTTAGTTTATCTTATATCAAATTTAATATATATTTACTTAAAATTATAAATAATAATATTTTATTATTTATGTATATTTAATTTGGTAATTCAAAATAATTCTAAATTAGTTTAAATTAAGTTGAAACAAACTTTGTTCGACATGTCTCTTGAGGTATATCATATTATATATATTTATATATTTAAGTATTTTATTTTATATGATTTTGTGAGATTTAATAAGAGATTTCAATTAGTATTTGATTTGACAATCAATTATATTACCCTTAATCTCGTTAACATCTTGTAATGTACCTTTCTTGTAAATGTATCTCATTTTTCTAAAGTATTAACTTTTATTCTATTTTATTACAATATAACTCTAAATCTCTTCTCTTGTGACTCTTTCATGTCTTTTATTTTGTTGTATTTTATTGCTTCCACTTATGACATTTTACATTTATTATATGTTTACTTAATATTAAAATAATAATTTATTATTCTTTTTGCTTATTTACTTTTTTATTTGCAATAATTTAAAACTAGAACTAACTAAGATGAAAAAAGTGTTGTTCGCCTGGTCCTGACTTGCTTTATTAAAACCATGATCGCACTCGATCTTGTTAGTACCTTAGAATTCAACTTTCCCAAATAATTTATGCTATCTTTCAAATTACTTGCTTTGATTTGGTTATATTACCATGAAATTCTATTCTCCTGTTATGTTATCTTTTCATCATTTTTATTTGGTTATATTACATTGCTTTAATTTTGTTATTTTAGCTTTACTATATAATTCATTAATATTAAATAAAAATTTATTATTATTTATTGTTCATTATTATGGTAATTCATAATAATTTTGATTGGTAACTAGTGTAAGCGAAATAAACATCGATGTACTCATCTTAATGAGCTATATGCAATTATTTGAATATTTTTACTATATAATTCATTATATAATTTTACTTATTAATTTAATATTTTTGTTTATGTTATGTGAACTGTTTATTAGTAACAAATTTGATCATTGAAGACGTCACACTTGATCTTCTTAGTATCTTGTGTAACAACTCATGCAATTTATCTTGAATTTTTAAAGTTTTTGCTTAGATTTAGTTATATTATTATCCAACTCAAATCTCTACTCATGTGATCTTTAGTGTTATAGTTTTTAAATTAATCTTATTTTAACTTATATCATGTATTTACTTATTATAAAAATAATAATTTATTATTATTTATACTTTTTACTTTTGTAATTCATAACAATTTGAATGACTAAGATGAAACAAATGTCGTTGGATTTTTCTTTATAATTTATCTTATTTATTCAACATTTTTTCCTATATTTTTTTTTGTTTCTATTAAATTCTAAATTGTTTTCAAGCGACTCTTAAATCACTTTTATTTGGTATTGTTACACTATTTTAATATATCAAATTTTTTACTTTAATATATTTTTATTTAATAATAAAATATATACATTTTTAATTTTAGCTAATTTAATTTTGTAATAAGTTATTATTTCAAATGAAATTAGATTAAAATGAACAAATATCATTAGACTCATCTCAATAAGATCTTTCCAAATAAATATTTATTTTATTTTTCTGAAATATTTTATTTTTAAAGATTTTGTCTTATTTTTTGAGACATTCTAATTTGTACATAATTTGATGATGAAGGATGTTATCCCCTATCTCTTAATCATCTTAAAAAGTTACTTTATTTGAAAACTTATCTCATTTTTTCAAAGCTTTCTCTTTAATGTCATTATATTATTATCTAACTCTAGTCCTCCTCTCACCTAAGATATATATATATATATATATATATTCTTGACTTGGTCATATTACATTGCTTCATATAATTTCATTTTAGCTTTAATATATAATTATTTAACATTAGAACAATAGTTTATCTTTATTTATGCTTATTTACTTTAATAATTTGTAGTATTCCAATTGAGGTCTGATCAAAACAAGAACATGTTATTTTACTCATCTCGATGAGCTCATTTAAATTAATTGTTCGTTTTTATATTTTTTTAAAAATATTTTTATTTTCTAGAATTTTGGTAAACTTTATTAGTATTTTTTGTATCAAATTTTATGATTAAGGATGTTACATTCAATTTTCTTAGCATTTTTTATTGCAACTATATCATACAATTTATGTTATTTCTTCAACATTATTACTTTGACTTTTTATATTACTATTTAACTCTAAACCACATGTCATGAGACCTTTTATTTACTTTGGTTTTGTTCAATTATACCACTTCAAATTATCTTATTTTAACTTAATACTTATTTACTTAATCTTAAAATAAAACTTTATTTTTATTTATAATGGTTTAAATTGGTAATTCATATTAATTGCAAAAGTGTTTCGATCAAGATGAAGCAAATATCATTAGGATCCTCTCAACAACCTTCATCGAATAAGATATTCATTTTTAAATTTTTAAAAATTTTACTTTTAGGGTTTTTACATGTCTTACGAAATATTTTTATTCATACATGATCTGACTATTAAGGATGTTATACTCAATCACTTTAGTATCTTGGGATGTACCTTTACTATATAATTCATCACATTTTTTCAATTTTTTCATGATTATGTTCTATTATATTGTGACTCTAAATCCCTTGTTAAGTGACATTTATGTGCCTATGTGTTTTTCATATTATAATGCTTCAAATTATCTTATTTAATCATCAATAAACTTTTATTTTATATTAAAATAATAATTTACTTTTATTTTTACTTATCTATTTTGATAATTCACAGTAATTCCAAATGAGTTTGATCGAGATAAAAAAAATGTCATTAGGCTTGTCTCGATATGCTCCATCCAAATAACCAAAGTTTGTTATGTACTTGATTTCATGATCAAGGATGTTTTACTCTATCTTGTTGGTATCTTAGAATGTAGATTTGTCAAGCAATTTATATCATTTCCTTAAATTTTTTGCTTTGATTTTATTATATTTATATGTAATTCTAAAGCACCTCTCATCTTTTACACAACTTTCTATTGGTTATATTATATCTATTCAATTAATTCTATTTCCAGCTGTAACATACATTAACTTAAAATTAAAATAATTATTTTTTATTATATATTCCTATTTACTTTGGAAATTAATAATAATTCATAATAAGGTCTAATGAAAATAAAATAAACATCGTTAGACCCACCTTGATTTTTAAGTATTATGTTAGGTTTTATAAGATATTTTAATTAGTACTGAGTTTATGATTAAGATGTCACAGTCAATCTTTTAAGTATCTTGAAGTGCAACTTTACCAATTGAATTTATCCAATTTCTTCAAATTTCTTGCTTAAAATATTTTTTATTATTATATAACTTCAAATCATCTCTCTTGAGACTTTTTAATCAATTTAATTTGGTTATAATATCTTGTTTTAATTTAACTCATTTTAGTTTTAATATATATTCACTTTAAATTAAAATAATATTATTTATTGTTTATATTTATTTACTTTGGTCTCTTCTTAATGAGCTTCATCTAATTAAAATTTTTTTTTATTTTTAAAATATTTTAATTTCTATGTTGATAGCATTCTTTATGTGACATTTTCATTTTACCTTATTTAATAATTAATGATGTTACACTTGATCTTCTTATCATTTTGAGATGTAGCTTTCTTGTAGAATTTATCTAATTTCTTCAAATAGTTTCCTTTGATTTGCTCACATTACTATGTTACTATAAATCACCTCTTTTATGACCTTTGCATTGCATTGACTTTGTTAGATTATATAAAAATGCATATTTTTTAAAAAAATTATTTTTTTTTACTTTTTATGCTTATTTAGTTTGGAAATTCTAAGTAATTTAAAATGAATCCAAATTGAGATGAAATTAGTATAACTAAACTCATCTTAATGAATAATTTCTAATTAAGTTATCATTTTTTTATCATTAAATAATTTAAATTCTATTGTTTTGTTACTCTTTACTTTCCATTTCACTTCATAAATACTTTGATGATGGAGGATTATACACTTGATGTTCTCAATGACATTCAATGTAAATTTCATGTATAATTTGTATCATTTCTTCAAATTTTAACTTTGTATTACTATATAACTCTAAAACTCTACCCATGTGAGCATTGCATTTCTTTGATTTGGATATATTATATTTCTTTAATTTATCTCACTTCAACTTTAATATATATTTACTTGACATTCAAAAAATAATTTATATTATTTATACTAATATTCTTTGGCAATTCATGCTAACTTTGAATGAGTTGTAGTTGAGATGAAACAATTATCATTGGAGTCAACACAATGAGCTCTATCAAATTAATAATTGATTTTATTATTTTAAAAAATTCTTGCTTTCAGAAGTGTAATATGCTTTATAAGAAATTTTGGTTCATACATACTCTGATGAAGAACAATAATATACCTAACCTCCTTACACAATTGAATAAATTATTCTTCAAAAATTTATCTCATTTCTTCAAATGTTTTACTTAAATTGTACTTATTATTATGCAACACTAAATCTTTGCTCGCATTGCTATACACCACTTTGATTTGATAAGAATTATGTTTTTTCAATTAATAACCTTTCAACTTTGATATATGTTTTCTTAAGATGAAATTAAAAATTTATTATTATATATACTTACTTAATTTGGTAATTCTTAGTAATTCAAAATGAGAACCCATGGAGATGTAATGAACATCATGAAAATCATCTCGAGAAGGTCTATTTTAATTATTAATTTTTAACATTTTTTAATATTAGAATTTACTTTATTTTTGCATGATTTATAAGTATTTTGATTCATATCAAATTTCAAAAAATTATATAGATATTTTTTCACACATTGTGAATATAACATTTAAGCTCTATATTATTTTAGAATGTAGAGTTCTTATATAAGTTATTTAATTTTTTCAAATTTTTTGCTTCGATTTAGTTAAATTACTTCATAACTTTGACTATTCTATCATGTGACTTTACATCACATTTATTTTCTTAAGTAAATATATATTAAAGATGAAATGTAATAAATTGAAGTAGTATAATATAACCAAATCAAAGCAATGTAATGTAATCAATATTTAATAATAATATAAATTAAAATATCTCATAAAATTCATTAAAATATTTAGAAATAATTTTTTTAAAAAATTATAAAAATCAATATTTTTTGACCAAAGCCCATTGAGACAAGTCTAATCGTATTTCTTTCATCTATATCAGATCTCTTCTTGAATAATTATGATTTACCAAAATTAAATAAGTGTAAATAATAAAAAAAATACTATTTTAATTTTAAGTATACATTTTGGTTAATATTAGAAAACTTTAAGTAACTTATTGTTATAAAACAAAAGAGATATGACTATAATAAGAGACAAATATTAGAGTTTTGTACTGATATAATCAAATAAAAAAAAGAATATTTCAAGAAATGAGAACTTTTTTTGGAAAGTTACTTTCTAAAATACTAAGGGGATCAAGTTTAGCATCGTCAATCACAAAATTAGGTGTAAATCAAAATATCATAATAATTATTTCAAACAAGATAAAATATTTAAAAATATTAAAAATAAAATCATTTTGGATTGAGCAAGTTTAAATGAGTCTATTGATATAAGTTTGGTCTTGATTGGAACTCGTTTAAAATTAAAGTAAATTAGAAAAATAAATAAGCTTAAAAAATATTATTTTTTACTAAATTAATATATTTTGGTGATAAAACTATGAAAATTAAAATAATATAATAGAATCAAGAAAAATTGATGTAAAAGTGAGACAAGAGAGATTTTTTTTATGTAGTAATATAAACAAACAAAAGAGAAGATTTGATAAAATAAGATAAAATGTCTAGAAAAATTACACTCTATGATACAAATGAGATTGAGTGCAATATCTGCAATCATCAAACAAATTAAGAATTAAAATATCTCACAAACAATGTCAACAATGTTTGTTTCATGTCAATAAGACCTTCTTCCAAAATATTGCAAATTATAAAAATAAATAAACAAAAATTATAATAATTTTGATTTTAATATTTAGTAAATATATGTTATACTTAAGATGAGATAAAGTGAAGTAATCCAATATATCAAAATCAAGGTGAACTAATTATTACACGAGAAATTTGAATTCCATTATTCTTGATCATTAAATCTGGTATAAGTCAAAATGTCTCAAAAATGTATCCAAAATTTAAAATAAAATTACTTAAAAATCTAAAATCCAATATTTTATTTGATAGAGCTCATCATCATGAGTCCAATGAAGATTGCTTTATCATAATAGAGCTCGTCTAGAATTTCTATGAATTATAAATTTTAATAAGAATAAATAATAACAAGCTATTAGTTTATTAAAAATTAAATATATATTGAAGATAAAATAAGATAAATTGAGCAAATGTAATACAACTAAATGAAAATGAAGTGAAAATCACATAAGAGGAGATTTGGAGATTCACAATAATATAACTAGAAAAAGAGAAATTTTTCAAAGAAATCAGATAAATTATGCTAGAAAATTTTATTCTAAGATGTTATGAAGATTGAGTGCAAAATTTGTGATCATCAAATTATAATTTTTTTTATAAAATTAATATTTAATTAGCAACAATTCATCGAGATGAATCCAACGATGTTTGTTTCTTCTTGATCAAGCCTTGTGAAGAATTATTGTGAAATTCTAAAACAAATAATCACAAATAAAAATAAACTTTTATTTTAATATTAGGTAAATATTTTTTAAAGTTAGAAAGAGAAAAATATTTGCAATATAATATGGCTAAACAAAAGTGATGTAAAGCTCACAGAATAAAAGATTTATAGTGAAATTGTAATATAACGAAATCAATGCTTAAATGTTGAAGGAAAAAATGAAAAATTTGGTCTAAAAATTGCATTCCAAGATACTAAGTTGGTCATGTGTAACATCCTCACTTAACAAATCAAATATGAAGCAAATTGTGTCATAAAATATGCCAAAAACTTAAAAAATAAAATACTTAAAAACATAAAAAATGAAAGTAAAATTAAGATCACATGAGAGAAAAATTAGAGTTCAATAGTAATATAAACAAATTAAAGAAAGAAATTTGAAAAAATGAGATAAACTTTATGAGAAAGATGCATTTTAACAAACTAAGGGCAAGAGTGTGACATCCTTGAATGCCAAATAAGATTTGAATCAAAATTACTCATAAACCATGATAAAACGATATAATATATAGTATTTAAAAAAATAGGAATGAATATTTAAATGTAAAATCTTTGTGGAGAAGATTCCATTGACTTTCACTTAGCTTCAATGAAGTGTCATTTAGAATTGCTATGTATTTTCATGTAAATGGGCATAAATAATTATAAATTATTGTTTTAGCATTAACAAAATATATATTAAATCTAAAATGAGACAAATTTATGCAATGTAATATAACCAAATCTAATCGATGTAAAAGTCACAGAGTAGATTTAAAGTTTTATAACAATATAATCTTATAAAAGTAAAATATTTGAGGAAATAAGATACATTATATTAATAAGTTGCATTCCAAGATTCTAAGGAATTTGAGTGTAATATTCTTCCTCAATAAATCATGTATGGATCTAAATATCTTGTATAGCAAGCAAAAATATAAAAAAAAAATTAAAAAAATAGAAATGAATATTTTATTAAATAGATCTCATATAAAAGAGTCGAATGACATTAATTTCATCTTGATCAAAACTCATAGAAAATTTTTGTGTTACCAATGTAAATAAGCATAAATAATAATAAATTATTATTTTAATAAAAAATAAAATATATATTAAGTGATATAGAGGCCATGCAAGAGGGGAATAAGAGTTTCATAATAATATATCCAAATTAAAAGAAGTTTTAAGAACATGAGATAACTTTTTACGGGAAAGTTACATTCCAGCAAATTTTGGCTGTCGATTGTGACATCCTCCACGGTGAAATTAGGTACAAATCAAAATTACTCATAAAGCATACACATTTCGTAGAAAAGAAAATAATTAAAAATGTAGAAATCAATATTTAATTAACTACACCCCATCAAGATGAGTGCAACCATGTTTGTTTAATCTTTATTAGACATCGATTAGAATTACTATGTACTACAAATGCAAATAAGAATAAATAATAATAAATTATTATTTTATTATTAAGTAAGTACCAATTAATCCTAAATGTGAGGTAAATTAAGCTAATATAACATTGCCAAATTAAATCAATGTAAACATCACAAGTGGGTAGATTTAGAGTTTCATTATAATATAACCTAATTAAAGTAAAACTTTGATGAAATAAGAACAAATTGTATAAGAAAGTAACGTTCTAAGATACAAAAGAGAAGGAATGTAACATCCTTATGCATCAAAGTAGGTACAAATCAAAATGACTCCTAAAATATTCCATACCAATATAAAAGGCATATGTAAACAAAGTGTAAAAATAAATATTTAATTAGATAGAGCTCATAGAGAAGTCTCCAATTGAATTTGCTTTGCCTTGATCAAACCTAATCTGAAATTATTATGAGTTAAAAAAATAAATAAGAATAAATAAAAAATAATTGTTATTTTTGATAAAAAAACACTAAATTTACTTAAATTGAAGTAAGGTATTACAGCCAAATCAAAGTAATGCAAACATCACATCTCAGAAGTATTAGAGTTTCTTAGTAAAACATCCAAATTAAAATAAAATATTTGAAAACATAAGATAAAGTTTATGGGAAAGTTGTATTTTAAGAAATAAGGAGATTATGTGTAACATCTTAAATCATAAAAAATAGATGCAAATTGAAATGAATCATACAGCTTAATAAATCCATGAATTTTTTACTAAATTATAAAAAAGTTGTAATCAAACCTAATAAAATAACAAAAAAAAGTAGATGAAACTTTTAATCAATTTTTGAGATGATTCCAATGATAATTATTTCTTCTAGATATGACCTCATCTGAGATTACAAAGAATAACTATAGTGAATAAGCATAAATAATAATAAATTATAGTTTTTATTTTGAGTAAATATATATTAAATTTGAAATGAAATAAAATAAAATAATATAATAAAGTCAAAGAGATGTAAAGATCTTTCAAGAAGAGATTTAGACATACATAGAAATTTAACCAAGTCAGAGCTAAAATATTTCAAGGAATGAGATACATTGTAAAAGAAAGTTGCATTTTGACATACAAAGATGGACAATAATATCCCAAATCTTCAAATAAATTAGTAATCAAACTAGCTCATAAAATATGAAAAAATAATTAAGAAAATATTTAAAATTTTGGAATGATTATTATTTGGATAAAGCTCATTAAGAAGAGTCTAAGAACATTTCCTTCATCTCAATCAAACCTTATTTTGAGTTATTACAAATTACCAAATTAAATAAAGATAAATATAAATAAATTTTATTTTAAATATTTGTAAAATTTTGAATTAAAGTTGATATAAGATAAATTGAGTTAATATAATAAAACTAAATCAAAGTGATTTAAATTTCACTCAAGCATAGACTAAGGGTTACCTAATAACATAACCAAATTAAAGCATAAAATTTAAAAACTTAAGATAAATTGTATAGTAGTGACACAACAAAAGATAGTAAGGATGTTAAATATAACATCCCAAATCATCAAATTAGGTACTATTCAAAATTTCTATTACAGCACATCGATGGACTAGAAAATAAAATATTAAAAAATATATAAATGAATATTTATTTGGAAGGAGTTCATTGAGATGAGCCTAGCAACATTTGTTGTCTTTATCAATCCTTTTTTTGGAATTGTTAAGAATTAAAAGATTAAATAAGCATAAACGATTATAAATTATAATTTTAATATTGGTTAAATATATATATATTAAATCTAAAATGTGATAAATTGATACAATATAATATAACCAAATCAAAGTGATGTGAAGGATGCACAAAAGAAGATAAGAGTTAGAAAGTAATATGAGAAACTTAATAAAAAAAGTTTCGATGAGATGAGAAAAATTATATGAAAAAGCTGTTTTCCATGGTTCTAAGGAGATTGATTATAATATCCTTGATCACTATATCAAATATGAATCAAAATCGATCATAAATCTTATTGAAATAATAGAAAATAAATTATTTAAATAGTTAAAGATGAATATTAATTTTATATAGTTTGTATAGGTGAGTCCAATAATGTTTGTTTTGTCTCAATCAAAACTTGCTAGGAATTACAAAAAGTATCAAATTAAATAAGCATAATTATTAAAAAAGATTAATTGAATACTCACAAAATATATATTAAAACTTAATTAGATTAATTGAAATAATATAATGTAATAAATTAGAGGTAATGTGAATGTCACAAGGGATAAGTAATATCACCAAATTAAATAAAACAATTACAACAAATGTGATAAACTATATTAGAAATTTCTATTCCAAGATATAAACGAGATTGAGTTGCACCCACACCCTCAATTATTAAATCAACTAAAATTCAAAATGAATCATCTAAAACTTGCCAAATCTAATGATAATAAATTATTTTAAAATATAAAGTGGAATATTTTATTGGATAGACCTTAAAGTGATGAGTTCCATGATGCTTGCTTCATCTTGATTAGACTTCATTTAGAATTGTTATGTATTATAATAATAAATAATAATAATTTTTTTAATATTAAATATATATGAATTAAAGTTGACAGAAGATAAATTAAAGGAATATAATATAGAGAAAAAGATTTGACGTAAATATCATATTAGATTTAGAGTAATATGTTAACATCAACAAATAAAGCAAAATATATGATGAAATAAGATAAATTATATGATTAAGTTCATTTCAAAATACCGAGGAGATTGAGTGTAACATCTCTGATCATCAAATAGGGTTTGAATTAAAGTGTCTCATTGAGCAAGCAAAAATATTTGAAAGTAAAATAGTTTTAATTATAAAATTGAATATTTAATTAGATAAAGCTCATCAAGATGAGTCCAACGACATTTATTATCTCAAATGAACCTCATTTGAAATTAAAGTGAATCACAACATAAATAAACATAAATAATAATAATTTATTATTTTATTATAAAGCAAATAAATGTTAAATTTGAAACAAGATAAATTAAAGTAGCTATATATGAGTAGAATTAGAGTTTGGTAATAATATAACCAAAATAAGATACAAAATTAGAAGAGACCACTTAAAACTATGTAGGAAAGTTGTAATCTAAAATATTAAAGAAAACAAGTATAACATCCTTGATCATCAAATCAAGCACAAATTAAAATAACTTATAAAGAATAGAAAAACTATAGAAAATAAAATATTTAAAAATATATTAATAAAAAAATTTATTCGATAGAGCATGTAGAGATGATTTCAATGACATTTCTTTTTTCTTCATTGGGCCTTGTTTATAATTACTATGAATTATAAAGCTAAAAAGACATGTCTAATGATAAATTTATATTTTAGTATTAAGTAAATATATACTAAAACTAAAATTACATAAATTAAAGTAAAGAAATATAATCAAATGAAAGAGTTATAATGGTCATATGAAATGAGATAATGAGCACAAACTAATATTACAACATTAAAGGGAAAAATTTTATAAATAAGAAATTTGGGTGAGAAAGCTGCATTTAAGTAAACTAAAGAGATCTTGAGTAACATCCTTGATCTTTTTATCTAGTATAAATAAATATAGCACATAAAATGAGCAAAAAACACTACAAAATAAAATATGTAAAAGTTCAAAATTTTAAGATGTTTAGTTAATTTTAAAGCTCATGGAGATAAGTCAATCGATATTTGTTTCAATTTTGTGAGGCCTCAATTTGTATACTGCATTCGCAAAGTAGATAAGAAAAAATAATAATATATTATTATTTAAATATCAAGTTAATGTATAATTAAGAGGAAAAGAGATAAGTTGATGTAATATAATATAACAAAATGAAGGCGATATAAAGATCACGTGATAAAAGAATTAGAGTATTTTTGTAATATAACTAAATCAAAGCTAAATATTTAAAGAACTGATATAAGTTGTACTGGAAAGCCCCATTACAAGATATTAAAGAGCACGAGTGTAGCAACCTCATTCATAAAATTTGGCATGAAACAAAATATCTCTTAAAGCATACTCTAACACTAACAAATAAAATATTTAAAAATATAGAAATAAACTTTTAATTGGATAGAGGTTGTCTAACTTGGTCTATTAATGTCTATTTTGTCTTAATCAAACCTCGTTTGGAACAAAGGCAAATTACCAAAGTAAATAAGCATGCATAGTATGAAAATATTAATTTTATTTTGAGAAACTATATATCAAAGCTAAAACAAGATGAATTGCACTAATGAAACATAAACAAAAACAACAACATAAAGGGCATATTAGAGGATATTTGTTGTTCCATTATAATTTAAAACAATCAAAATAAAATTTTTTTGAAAAAAGATAAAATTATAAAATAAAATAGAATTTCAAGATACTATAATGAGCAACTATGACATCCTTATTCATTAAATCAAGTACAAAACAAATCCTTTCATATAGAATGAAAAAATAATTAAAATTTTATTTATTTATTTATATATATATACATATATATTTAATTGGATTGAGTTTGTTGTGACAAGCCTAATGATGTTTGTTTCATCTCTTTAAGAACTTTTTTGGAAATACTTTAAATTACCAAATTGAATAAGAATAAAGATAATAAATTATTATTTTATTTTAAGTAAATATATATTAAATCTAAAATATGGAAATTAAAGTAATAAAATATACCAAAATTCAAGCAATGTAAAGGTCACTTAATAAGAGAATTATAGTTACATAGTAAAATAACCATATTAAATTAAAAATATTAAAGAAATATGATACATTACCTTGGAAAGTTAGGTTTTAACATACTAAAAGATCAAGTGTAAAATTCTCAATTAAAACATCTGGGAGATATAAAAAATGACTCATAAAGTGTGCCAAAACTCTAGACAAAATCACAATTTTAACAAGTATTAAAAATAAATATTTAATTAGACAGAGCATGTTAAGACATCCAACAAAGTTTGTTTGATCTAGATTGGATTGTTTGGAATATAAATAAATTTCTAATGTAAATAAGCATAAATAGAAATAGATTATTACTTTAATTATATATATATATATATATATATATATATAGAAAAAAGATAAATTGAAATATTTTAATATAATGAAATCAATGCAATATAAATGAAACTTGAGAAAAGAATTTAAGATTCATATAAACATAACTAAATCAAATAAAACATTTGTGAAAATAATATAAAATTTATGGGAAATTTGTATTCAAATGTACAAAGATGACCAAAAGTGACATCCTTGGCAATGTAATCTAGTAGAATCAAAATGTCTCATAAAACCTATTAAAATCCTATAAAATAAAGTATTTACGAATGTGAAAAAGTTTTTTTACAAGGATAAAGTTCACCAACAAAGGTCAAATGAGGTTGTTTTGTCTCAATCAAACCTATTTATAAATATTATTAATTACCAAAATATCTAAGAATTAGTAATAAAAAATATTTATCATCATTTTATGTAAGTTCTTATTAAAGTTAAAATGAGATAAGTTAAATTAATACTACATAACAAAGTAAGTGCAATGTAAGAGTGACAAAAGAGAAGATTTGGAGTTACATAACAATATAATAAAATCTAATTAAAACATTTCAATAAATTAAATAAATTGTACGAAAAGTTACACTCTTAGATGCTAAGTTAATCGAGCATAACATCCTTTATAGTCAAATAAAGTATGAATAAAACTTACTCATAAACAATTGAAAAACCTTAGAAAATAAGATTTTTATAATTATAGAGTGACTATTTGACAAGATAGAGCTCATCAAAGTGTGGGAATGATACTTACTTTGTCTGAATTAAACCATGTTTGGATTTACTCCAAATTACAAAAGTAAATAAGAATAAAAAATAAATTTTTTTTTAATGCTAAGTAAATATATACAAAAGCTAAAACAAACTAGTGAATGTATTTTTATTAGTAATATAAATAAATCAAAGTGAAATCTTTAAAGAAATGTGTTAAATTTAATAGAAATGTTGTAATCTAAGATATTAAGGAGATTGAGTGAAAATTACTGATTATAAAATCATGTATGAATTGATGTCTTAAAAAGCATGCTAAAAAATAAAAAGCTTATATAAAACATTAAATTAAAATTTTAATTAGATAGTGTTCATCGACATGTGTTCAATGACATTTATTTTGTCTTCATAAGACCCTTCTTAGAAATACTACGAATCACCAAAGTAATTGCAAAAAAATAATTATAAATTATTAATTTAATAATAAGCAAACATATTTTAAAGCTAAAATGACATAAATTGAAACAATGCAATATAACAAAATCAAAGCGATGTAAAGGGCACAAGTGAAGAGAATTAGAGTTCCTTAGATATATAATCAAATCAAAGCTAAAAATTTCAAGAAATTAGATAAATTGTACAAGGAACTTGCATTCCAAGATACTAAACGTGTTATGTGTACCTTTATTGATTATAATTTTTATGAATATAATTATCTAGTAAAAGTTCCAAAAGCTAAAAAATTGTTTTAAATTATAGAAACTTTTATTTAAAAGGATAAAGCTCATCGAGACAAGTAGTGCAGCACTTATTTTTTTTAGATCAGACCAATTTTGAATTACTGTATTTTATAAATGTAAATATACATAAATAATGATAATTTGTTTTTTTAGTATAACAAAATCAAAGCAATATAAATGTCACACTAGAAGAGAATTAGTGTTTCATAATATCATAATAAAATCAATGCAAAACATTTCTACAAGGTAAATTATATGGAAAAGTTATATTCTAAGATACAAAGGAGATTAAGAGTGACAACGTTTATTATTATATATGGTTTCAAGACAATTTCTTATAAAACATGCTTAAACCCTAACAAATACAATTTTTTAAAATGTAAATTCAATTTTTAATTAGATGTAGCTTGTTGAGATGACTTTAGCAAATTATTTTTATCTATATCGCATCTAAATTTGATATACTATGAATAACAAATATAAATAAACATAATTAATAGTAAATTACAAATTCAATATAAAGTAAATATATAATAAAGTTGAATTAAGATAAATTAAAGTAATGTAATATAACAAAAATCTAAGTGATGAAAACTCAATGCATTGAAGATTTTAAGTTACATTGAACCAAACAATGATATTAATAAGCTTGAGTGTAAAATGCTCCATTAGGAAAACATGTATCAATGTAGTGCCTTATAATGCATTCCGAAATAAAACATTTTGAAATATAGAAATGAATATTATTTGGATAGTGCTCATCAAAATGAATCCAATAAAATTCATCTTATCCTGACATAATCCCGTTTAGTAATACTACAAATAAAAATAGTAAATTAAAGTAAATAATAATAAATTTCTATTTTAACATTTAGTAAAAATATATTAAAGTTGAAATTCGAAGCAATGTAATATAACCAATACAAAGAGATGTAAAGGTCACACAAGTCATGATTTAGTGTTATTTTGTAATATAACAAATTTAAGGTAAACAATTTGAAGAAATAAAAAAAAATTGAATGAGAAAGTAGTATTCCAAGGTATTATGGAGATCGACGAAAGATTCCTTAATTACAAACTAAGATATAATTTTGAAAGGCTCATAAAGTAAACCTTAAAACTAAAAAATAAAATATCCAAAAATATAAAAAATGAATATTTAATTTAATAAAGCTCATCAAGAAGTAGACAATGTTGTTTATGTTTTCTACTTTGAACTTAGTTTAGATATATGACAAATTGCCATAATAAATATACATAAATAAAAAATTTATTATTTTTATGTTATGCAAGTTTATAGTAAGGCTAACATGAGATGTTTTGAAGTAATATAACAAATCCAAATCAAAGTAAAATAAAGGTCTCATACGAGTTGATTTAGAGTTATATAGCAATATAGAAGTATCAAAATAGAATTTTGAATAAATGAGATAAATTGTACAAGAAAGTTGTCTTATAAGATCATAAGTAAATTGAGTGTAACAACCTTGATTATTAAAAAACATAGAAAATAAAATATTTGTACACTTAAATAAAGATGTAATTGGATAGGGCTTATTGAGATAAGATGAAATGGAATTTGTTTCAAGCAGATAAATCATCATTTAAATTTTCTATGAATTACTCTAGCATGTTTAACTAAAACTTAAATACTTTTTTAATTATAAAAAATTATATATTAACAGAAAATAAAAATAAAGTGAAGCATTATAATTTTACCAAATCAAAGAGACATATAGGACACATAAGAAGATATTCAAAGTCACATAATAATATAACAAAATCAAACAAAAAATTTGAGAAAATGAGATATACTTTTTGAAAAATTTGTATACTAAGATGCGAAGGGGCTCAGGTTAATATCCTCATTTGTCAGATCAAGTATGAATAAAAATATCTCATAAAGTATGTAAAAGTATAGTAAAATAAAGTAATCAAAAATATAAAAATAAATATTTAATTTGATATCATTTATCAGGACAACTCAAATGACATCTATTTCATTTTAGTTGGACCTTGCTCTGAATAAATGATATTACCAAAGTACATAAGCATACATAACAAGTAATTAATATTAAATTTAAGTAAATTTAAATTTAAAGCTAAAAAATGATAAATTAAAATAATATAATATAACAAAATCATAGTGATGTAGTAGTTATATGATAGGAGATTTATAGTTACATAGTAATATAACCAAATCAAAATGAAACATTTAAATAAATGAAATAAATTATATAAAGATGACATTCAAAGGTACTAAAGAGATTTAGTGCAACATCTTTGATCTTTAAATCAAGTATAAATAAAACATTTTGCATAAAAGTGTTCTAAAAAGAAAAAAAAAGAGTATTCATATATATATATATATATATATATTATTGGTTTGAGTTCATTAAGATGAGTCTTACATCATTTGCTTCGAGTCTATCAATCATCATTTAGAATTCTTATGAATAAACAAAGTAAAAAATAATAAAAATAATAAATTAATATTTCAATTTTAAGTATATATATATATATATATATAGACTAAAGTAAAAATTGGAAAAATTAAGGAAATAATATATAACCAAATTAAAATGATGTAAATGTCATAATAGATGAGAATTATAGTTTCATAGTAATATAACTAAGTCAAAGTAAAAAATTTAAATCAATAAGATAAAGTTCTTAAGAAACTTGAATTCTATGGTACTAAGGAGACCAAGTATAAAATCCTTGATCCAAAAATTTGGTATGTATCAAAATATTTTGGGAAGTGTACCATAACTCAAAAGAAAAAAAATATTAAATAAAATAGAGAACTAAACACTTAATGAGATAAAGCACATTGAGATATGTCCAACAAACTTTACTTCATCTCAAATTAAAGAGTTTGGAATAACTATAAATTGTAAAAGTTAACCAGAATAATTAATAATAAACTACTATATTAATAATTATGTTAATTAGTATTAAAGCTAAAATAAGAAAATGGAAGAAATATAATGTAACTAAGATGAAGCAATGTAAAGGCCACATGAGAAGAAATTTAGAGCTTCTTAGTAGTATTACTAAATCAGTGTAAAATTTTGGAGGAAAAAGATGAATTTTATTAGAAAGTTGTATTCAAAGAAAGTAAGATGATTAAATGCATCATTCTTGATTATCAAATTTGGTATGAATTAAAATATCTTAGAAAACTACAAAGTCAAATAAAATAAACTAGTTCAAAGTATAAAACTGATTATTTACTTAAATAGACCTAATCATGATGGGTGGACTATGGATTTTTTTGCTATAATAAAATCTCATTTAGAATTAATATGCATTAAAATATTAAATTAGCACAAATATTGATAAATTATTATTTGAATATTAAGTAATATATATTAAAGTTGAAATTATATAAATTGAAGTAATATGGTATACTTAAATAAAAGAAATGTAAAGGTTACATAAGTAGATATTTTGAGTTATATAATAATTTAATAAAATCAAAGTGAAAAAGTTGTATAAATTAGATAAAGTTTATAGGAAAATTGCATTCGATGATACTAAGATAACTGAGTGTAACATTCTTGTCCTTCAAATAAGGTTTGAATAAAAATGACTTATAAAACTTTCCCAAACTATAGAAAATAAAACATTTACAATTATAAAGAATAATATTTAATGAGATAGAGATGGTTGAGTAGAGTGAAATGATGCATACTTCATCCTAATTACACCATGACTACAATCATTACGAATTATAATACTAAATAAGCATAAATAATTATGATTTATTATTTTATTATTAAGTAAATATATATTATGGCTAAATGAGACAATTTGAAATAATGTAGTATAAGTAAATCTAAGCAATGTAAAGGTCATATCAGAGAAAAACTAAAGCTTAGTAGTTGTAATCCAAGATACTAAGAGGACTTAATGTAATATCCTTGATCATTAAATCAAGTACGAATGGAAATGTCTCAAAAGTCATGTCAAAACACAACAAACTAAAAATATTTAAAAATATTAAAATGAATGTTTTGGTTATAAACTCATTGAGATGAACTCAAGAATGTTTGTTTCCTATCGATTAAATCCCGATAAAAAAATAATACTAATCAACAAGTAAATAAAGATAAATATTGATAAACTATTATTTTTACATTAAGTAAATAAATATTAAAGATAAAATGATATAAATTGAAACAATATAATACAACTAAATCAAAGACATGTGAAGGACACAAGTAAATTTTATTATTATTATAATGCAAACAAAGTGAAAACTTTGAAAACATTGGTTAAGTTGTATGATAAATTTTCATTCCATGACATTAAAGAGGATAGGCATAACATGCTCAATTATCAATATAGGTACAAATAGATTTACCTCATAAAGCATGCAAAAACTGTAAGAAATAAAATATTTAAAAAGATAGAAATAAATATTCAATAAGATGGTGCTTATTAAGAGGGTAAAATGAAGCTTGTTTCGTCTTAATTCATCCTCTCTAGGAATTACTTTGAATTCAGATTTTAAATATGCACAAATATTAATAAATTCATATTTTAATGCTAAGTAGATATAAATAAAAGCTAAAACAAATTAAATTAATGTAATTCAATAAACAAAAATCAAAGCAATAAAATAGTCACGTGAGAGAATTATAGATTTATAGTAATTTAACCAATAAATGCTAAAATTAGAAAAAAAAATGAGAAAAATAGTATGAGAAATTTTTATTCTTAGGTACTATGTAGATCGGGAGCAAATTCATAAATTGTAGATTAAACAATATGCACAAATATTAATAAAATATTTAAAAAATATAAAAAAGAATATTTAATTTGATAAAGCTCATCAACAAGAGGACAAATTTGTTTATTTCCTCTCAATTGGACGACATTTGGAATTACGAAACATTACCATAGTAAATAAAAATAAATGTAAAGGAATTGTTATTGTAATAATAAACAAGTTTATATTATAGCCAAAATGTGATAAATTGAAGTGATATAATATATCCAAATCAAAGTGATGTTAAGATCACATAGGATTTGATTTAGTGTTATATAGTAATATAATAAAATAAAAACAAAAACTTTGAAAAAATGAGATAAAGTGTATTAGAAAGTTGTATTAGAATATGCTAAGTAAATTGAGTGTAACAAACTTGATTATCAAGTATGGTATGAATCGAAATGTCTCATAGTTTTATAAAAAAGATAAAAAAATAAAACATTTATAAACATAAAAAAGAAGATTTAATTTCATAGAGCTCATTGAGATGAGAAAAAATTGCATTTGTTTCATCTATATTAGACACATTTGAATTTACTATGAATTTCTCAAGTATGGATGTATAAATAAAAACTAAATTTTATTTTAAAAATTAAATAAATATATGTATGTATATATATATATATGTTAAAAAAATTGAAATAAATTGAAAGTTATTAATAATACCAAGTTAAAGCGACTTATAGATCACATAAGAAAGGATTTAGAGTCACATAGTAATATAAACAAATCAAATTAAAAAAATTGAGATAATGTGATAAATTTATGGAAAAGAAATATACCAAGATATGAAAGAGATTGAGTGTAATATCCTCATTCAATAAATTGGTTTGAATAAAAATATCTCATAATGTTTCCTATAATAATATAAAATAAAGTAATTAAAAATATAAGATTAAATATATAATGAGATAACAATTGTCTAGTCGTCTCAAATGACATTTATTTTATCTTAATTGGACCTCACTTGAAATTAATAAAAATTACCAATATACATAAGCATACATAATAAGAAATTAATATTTTAAATTTAAATAATTATATATTAAAAAAAGAAAATTAACAAACTAAAGTAATATAATGTAACCAAACTATAGTGATGTGGAGTCTAAAAGACGAAAGATTATAGTTACATAATAAAATAACTAAATTAAAATAAAACTTTTAAAGAATGAAATAAGTTTTATAAGAAAAAGACAGTCAAAGATACAAAGGAGGTCGAGCATAACATATTTGATCATTAAATCAAGTATGAATAAAAGATGTTTACATAAAAGTGTTCTAAAAATTATAAATAAAATATTAAAAGGTATATATATATAATTGGACTAAACTCATTGCCATTAGTCCTACATCATTTGCTTCGTTTCTATAAGAACTCCTTTGGAATTATTATGAATAACCAAAGTAAAAAATGAATAAAAAATGATAAATTAATATTTTTAATTTTTAGTAAATATATATTAAATTTGAAATAAGAAAAACTAAAGAAAGAAAATAAAACCAAATGGAGGTGATGTAAATGTCACAAGAGAGAAGAATTTTAATTTTGCAATCATATAGCTAAATCAAAAAGACTTTTGAAAAAATAACATACATTTTATAAGAAATTTGAATTCCAATGTACTAAGGAGATTAAGTGTAAAATCCTTGATAAAAAAATTTGGTGTATCAAATTTTCTTAATACAAGATAATAAAATATTTCAAAATATAGAATTTAATATTTAATTACATAGACCTCATTGAGATGTGTGCAACAAAGTTTACCTCAATTGGATTGGAAAAGTTTGGAAATATTTCGAATTGCCAATGTTAATAACCATAAATAATAAGAAATTTCTATTTAATAATATTTGCATAAATTATAAAGTTGAAATAAGAAATATTGAAGAAATATAATATAACTAAATTGAACTAATGTAAAGGTTACATGAGAGGAGATTTAGAGCTTTAGAGTAATATAATCAAATTGAAGTGAAATATTTGGAGGAATTAAATGAATTAGACTATAATGTTGACTTCAAAGACTAAGTTTATCAAATGTGGCAATCTTTATAATCAAATATTGAATGAATTGAAATATCTCAAGAAAGAGTTCCAAAACAAAAGAAAAGAAAATATTTTAAAGTGTAAAAAGGATTATTTACTTGAACAGAGATAATCAAGAAAGGTTGAGTGGATGTTTTTTATTATAATCAAAACTGATTTAGAATTACTATGAACTAAAAAATTAAATAAGCATAAATATTAATAAATTATTTTTTTAATGTTAAGTAAATTATTAATGTTAAATTAGATAAGTTGATGTAACATTGTATGACTAAAGAAAAGTAATGCAAAGGATACATAATAAGAGATTTGGAGTTATATAAATAAAATCAAATTGAAAACTTTGTATAAATTAGATAAATTGCATAGAAAACTTGCATTTCATGATACTAAGAAGATAGAGTGTAACATCCTTGAGCATCAAATAAGGTATGAATTGAAATAACTCTTAAAACTTTCCAAAGCTCTAGAAAATAGAACATTTTTAATTATAAAGAATAATATTTAATTAAATAAAGCTTGTCCATTCGTGAGGAATGATGCTTGAATCATCATCATTGGACCATTTCAAGGATTATTATAAATTATTAAAAAAAGCATAAATAATTATAAATTATTATTCTAATGTTAAATAATATATACTAATATTATATGAGATAATTGAAAACAATGTAATATATCAAAATCAAAGAAATTTAATGGTCACATGGGAAGATAACTAAAGCTTAGTAGTAATATTCGAAAATTAAATAGAAACATATGAAGGAATTAGTTAAATTATATAGGAAAGTTGTAATCCAAGATACCAGGGAGACCTAGTATAATATCCTCAACCATCAAATTAAGTATAAATTGAAATGTCACAATAGTCATGCTAAAATATAAGAAACTAAAAATGTTTAAAAATATAAAAATGAACATTAAGTTGACAATCCTCATTAAGATGAGCCTGGCAATGTTTTCTATCAATAAAATCTTGATTATAATTGATACTCAAAATAAATAACACAAATAATTATGAATTATTATGTTTATATTAAATAAATAAATAGTAAAGATAAAATGAGATAAATTGAAACAACGTAGCACAATAAAATCACAGAAATGTAAAGGACAGAAGGTAGAAGAGTCATAGTTTCTTAGTAATATAACCAAAAGAAAGTAAAAACTTTTGAAAATATTATAAAATTGCATTGTAAATTTGCATTCCAAGACACTAAAAGGGATAGGTGCAACAAGCTCAATTATCGAATTAGGTAAAAACAAAATTACCTCATAAAACATGGAAAAACTTTAGGAAATAAAATACTTAAGAAGATAGAATGAAATATTTATTAAGATAGCTTATTAAGAGGAGTATAATCATGCTTGTTACATCTCAATTAAACCTCACTAGGAATCACTATTAATTACAATTGTAAATATGCACAAATAATGATTAATTAATATTTTAATATTAAGTAGATATACATTAAAGCTAGAATAAAGTAAAATAAAGTAATTTAAAATAACAAAATCAAAGTGATACAATATTAAAATGAGAGGAGAATTTGAGTTTTATAGTAATATATCTAAATCGAAGCAAAATAATTTTGGATAACTGAATTTCGAGATACTAAGATCTTGGGAAATATCCTTAATTTTTAACTATGGTTGAAATAAAAATATATCATAAAGCTACTCTAAAATTTAGTATGCAAAGTATTTGAAAATATAAAATTTCATTTTTTTTAATTGGATATAGCTTATAGAGATGAATCTAAACAAAGTTTTCCTCATTTTGATTAGATCTCATTTGGAAGTAGTTTAAATAACTAAAGTAAATAAGAATAAATAATAATAAATTCCTATTTTCTCTTTAAGTAAATATATTTTAATTCTAAAATGAATTTATAATTTTGAAGTGGGATAAATTTATTAATACAACTAAATCAATGCAATGTAAACACAAGCTTGGTGATTTTGAGTTACTTAAAAACTAAACAAAATAACAAAATAAAAGATCATTAAAAATTGTGTGAATGAAATGTCTCATAAAATGTTCCCTAATAATAAAAAATAAATTATTTCAAAGTATTGAAACCAATGTTTTATTAAGATAGTGTTCGTTGATACAATTCAAATCAAATTTGTAATTAGATAAATTGAAGTAATTTAATTATCACAAATCAAAATGAAGTAATGGTTAAATAAGAGGAGAATGATAGTTTCGTTGTAGAATAGTCAAATAAAAGTAAAATATTTGGAGAAATGAGATGCATTGTTTAACAAAATTGCATTCCACCATGCTAAACAATTTGAATGTGAAACCTTCACCATCAAATCATGTACGAATATAATATCTTTTAAAAAATGCCTAATTTGTAGGAATTAAAATATTTAAAAAAATTAAATTTGATATTTTATTGGAAAGAACTCATTGAGATGAGTCCAATGATATTTTTTAGACTTTATCAAACCTTTTTTCAAATTAATGTAAATTATTATAGTAAATAGGCATAAAAAATAATAAATATAATTTAAATAATAAGAAAATATATTTTAAATATTAAATGATATTAATTAAAGTGGAGTCGAAATATACTTAAATCAAAGAGAAAGTTTTTAAGAAATGCGATAAATTGTACTTGAAAGTTGCATTACGTGATACTAAGAAGACATAATGTAACATGCTTAACTATTAAATATGGCATAAATTGGAGCATCTTGTGGAGGAAAAAATTATAAAAAGTATATTATCTAAAAAATGTAAAAACTAAATATATAATTTGATAGAGCTCGTTCAGATGAGTCCAACAATGTTTTTTAGCTCGATCACACCATTGTTTGAATTACTAAGAATTTCAAAGGAAATAAATGTTAATAATGATAAACTAATTTTTTAATAAAAATTAAACATATTTTAAAGTAGAAATTAAATAAATATAAATAACCTAATATAACAAAATCAATGTGAAGTAAAGTTCACAAGAGAAGAGAATTAGAGTCTCATAGTAATATAATGAAATCAAAGTAAAACTTTTGGAGGAAAGATATAATTATGAGTAGTTAGCATTCCAAGATGGCACAGAGATGAAGTCTAACAACTTTTATCATCAAAGTAGATACGAATTGATTTATTTAAAAAATGTGCCTAAACCTTAACTAATAAAATATTTAAAGAAATAAGAATGAATAATTGATTGGATAGCCCATATTAAGATGAGTACAAAAAATTTGTCTCATCTCTATTTGACCACCTTTTTTAATTACTATGAATTACCAAATTAAATAAAGAAAATAATGCTAATGTTCTTTAATATTATTTAAATATATAATAAACCATAAATGAGATATACTAAAGGAATATAATTTAACCAAATCAAAGTAATAAATAACTCACATGAGATAAGATTTAGAATTATACTATAATATAATCAAATCAAAGTAAACCATTCTATAAAAAATGATAAATTATATGGGAAAGTTGAATTCCAACATGCCAAAGAGATCAGGTACAACATCACCTATGTTCATTGTTTGTATGAGTAAAAATCTATAATAAACAATGTAAAAACTTAAGAAAATAAAATATTTAAAAACCTAAAAATAAATGTTTACTTTTATGAAGCTCATTGAGATGAGTCCAATGATGTTTTTTTTTATTTAACTTGGTTTGGAATTGCTATGAATAAATAAGAAATTTATTATAAAAAATAATTAATTATTATTTTAATATTAAGTGAAAACATATATTAATGTAAAAATGAGACAAATTGATGCAATGTAATATAACCAATTTGAAGTGATGTAAAAGTCATGCAAGTGGAGATTTTGAATAACTTGGCAATGTAACCAAATCTAATTCGTGTCATATTTTTTAAAAATTATTACTCTATTATCTTGGATAGGTATATCCCCTTATAAAGTTTTGATTAAAATAATCAAATTATAATTTTTACTTGCTAAAATTTCTTTATTTACTCGTCATATTAGTTTATGATACTTTTGTTCATAAAATTTTATTAGTAGTTAGTTAGAATTTTATAAACTATTATTTCATTGCATATTATGTCTAATAACTTAATTTGGTATTCAGGTGTTTGAGCATTTGAGAAAGAAACTTTCATACCTCTACATGATTAGATGATGCTACAACATTTATTATACCACCCAATGTGATTCAATCACCAAGTTCAAACTGAAGAGTGTAGATGATGTTAAAGGATATAGATTTATATCTTGTAGTATAACTTCCTCATCTTAACAACTGTAGATATCACATTCTTATTTGAATTCACTTTTTACTATGCTTAATATATCACATCCATCTCGATATCTAGTTTTCTAAATATTTTTAATCTTTTTTCAACAACTTTCTCCAAAAATAAAGCACTTGCATTTTTTTGTTGGTGGTATATAAGTTTTGAACCATTTTTCGCCTCATTTCTCATAAGCCTACCATTTTTGTAATGTTTGCTCCTTAATTGTTTCCTACCTGGGTTAGCACTATATTATATTGGTATGATTATCTTCTTACATTAGCCAAAGCTTTTAATTTGTTTGTTAGCTTCTTATTTCGTGCATTTCTCTTTGAGATAATTAAAGATAAAAATAATCTTAGAATTGATTCCTATGATACTTTATAACTTCTTAATTCATTCCATTTTTTGCTAATTATCTTTCCTACTTGTTTGAGGTGATCTATGAAAATATTTATTCTTAATGTGACATTATAAAACTTCTACTTGTAACATTCTCAAAAGCTTTTAAATATGATAATTTTTCTGATGAAATAATCATTTGGCAATTTTTCTTAGCAAATTCTAAATAAATTTGACATTTGTTAGGGGTTCCATATTTTGAAATAAATTTAATACATTTATGGCATCTATTTCCCACATGTCCAATAATTTGGATCATATATTTTAGGATGACCACATTTTGATAATAATATACTTTCTGAGCTGTTTTGTTTAGGTAGCTCTCACGTGGTATCTCTTTTTTCCTCATTCCACTACTTCTTAAAAATGTCAAATTATTACTTTCTATTCCATATGATGTTTTTTCATAGTGCTTAGTATTCTCTTGCTGTTTGGTTACTAGAAGCTATTAGAAAGTACTTTGGGTATCTATCATCCTAATACCATAACCTTTTATATTCATCCTTAAGAAGTGTAATTCATCTAATCCATGCTCTAGAAAGGTTGGAGTTGTTCTTGGATTTTAGGATGAGGGAGATGATGAGAATCAAATAGATGTGCCACCATGCTTTCAAAATTTTTTGAGATTTTAGGATACAGAATATAGTGAGATTAGAGGTATGACCATCAGAGTCCAAAAAATTAATCATCATTTGAATCTTCTCATAAGCATGGTGATTAAAAAATCTAAAACTATGTCCTTTATGGGTATTAATAAAATAACTTGCCTAGTTTGGGATATATGATTGGGTTGGCTGTACCAAGGAGATATATTATTCCACTTTTCAAAGTTGGACATTGATATAGCTTTTGATTTGAGAATTTTGCTCCTAAATGATGCTAGGAATTTATTGATATGTAATTCATGTAAGTTATCTCTAATCTTTGCTGAGTTCAATAATTTACCAATATAAGTGTTACAATTGAAGAGATTGCTTTTATTTGTACCATATGCTCTAGTTTTGTGGATATTTTTATATCTTTATAAAGCGTTCTTGCATGAATGATATAATGCTATGTTAAATAATTTATATTTCCTCTATGATTCATGTCAACTTCTAAACATCTAACAAACTTTGTCTAACATCATTATCAGTAGTATGCAATAAAAATATTATTGCTTTTGTATTGAGCCTTTTTGTGTAATCCCATAATTATTATCATAAGAAGGCATTTATGAAAAAATACGAATCCTTTATATATGACTTTTTGATGTGTCCCAAGAGTTATTCATTCTAGATGAACTTCTAGTTGTGTTGGCAACTTTTACTTCACTAGAATTCACTTACAATCTTTCTTCTCTATTCATTTTCCTTTGCTATACAATATTTCTCCAAGAGTTAAATTTATAAATCTTTAAAATTTTGTATTTGTTTTTGGCATCTTCTAATACCTCAAGGCTTCTTATGTTTTTTCCTCTAAGGTTATTTAGCCATTTATTTAGACTATTATATTTTTTAATGTTATTATTTTCTTTACATATTTTTTTGGTTGGACGTACTCATTAAATCATAATTTTATTCTTTGGTTTTTTTAATATAGGTTTTTGTCTTAGAGAAATTTTCTTATTGTAGTTTTTAATTTCTCAATATCTTTATTTAAAGTTTATTGTTTTGATAATTTTTTTCCAATTTTTATGAGTTATTGCTAATAACGTGATTAATTTGTTTAATTGTCTAATAATTATTTTATCTCCTACTGTTGCCTAAGTATTAATTTTTTTATGTAAGGGCTTTTTTGTTGTGGGTGTACATTACTTCAATTATAAAAATATATATGTTTTCATTTAAGAAATTTCCTTTTAAACTATACGAAGTTTCATCATATGCCGTAATGCCAAGTGCTTCTTATGAAATCATCATGCACTCATTTAGGCTAAGGTAAAAGGTATTTAGGCTCATAGACCAATATGAGGCTCGCAATAGGAGATACATGTTCACAAATTGGATAAAAAAAATTAAATAACTTGTAAAGTGTTCCAAAAGTAAATAAAATAAAATTTTTTTAAAAAAGAAATATTTTTTGGAAAAAGCTCGTTTTGGCTAATCAGATGACAATTGTTTCCTCTCCATTGGATCTTGTTTAAATTTTTAAAAAAGATAAATTTAAGAAATGTAATAATATCAAATAATAGTTATGCAAAGGCTACATAAGGGGAGATTTTAATTTTCATTATAATCTGAAGAAACCATAGTTAAAGATTTGAGAAAATATGACAAATTATATGATATAGCTATAACACTAGATACAAAGGAGATCTAGACTTAATAACCTCAATTTTTAAACAAATTAAAAACAAATATCTCATAAAAATGCCAAAATTATAGGATTTAAAAAAATATAAATATATATATATTTAATTAGGTTAAGTTTATTGATATGAATCAAGCTATGCTTATTTCATCTCAATCATACCTTATTTGAAATTACTTTGAATTACCAAACATATTGAGAAAAGTAATAGTAAATTATTATTTAAATATAATTAAATAAATGTTAATGCTCATTGAGATAAATTAAGAAAGTATAATATAACAAAATAAAATTGATGTAAATGTCAAATGGTAAAAGAATTAAAGTTTAATAGTAGTTAAACCAAATAAAATAAAAAAAATAGAAAAAATGGATAAATAGCATGCAAAAGTTCCTATCAAGATAGTAAATGGATAATGTGAAAAATTCTAGATCATCAAATATGTTACAAATAAAAATATAATATTTAATTATAAAGAGCTCAACAAAATGAGTCCATTTACAATTATTTCATCTTAATTAAACATCATTTAGAATTGTTATGAATTAGAAAAAAAATAAGCATAAATAATAATAAATTAATATTTTAATATTTATATGAATATATATTAAATTTGAAATGATATAAATTTAAATAATAAAATATAAGAAAAACAAAATTATGTAGAAGCGACATGAGAGGATATTTAAGGTTATATTACATCATAAGAAAATCAAAGTAAAAGATTTCAAAAAATGAAATAAATTGTGTGAAATTTTAATTCAAATACACTAAGGAGACAATATATAACATCCTTAATCATCAAAGCATATATGATTCAGAATATATAGTAAAATGCAACAAAACCCTAGAAAATGGAATCATTAATAACATAAAATTAAATATTTATATGGATAAATATCATTGAGATATATAATATAAATATATCAAAGAAATGTAATATTAAACAATAGAAGAATTACTGTTTCAAGGTATTGTAACAAAATCGAAGTAAAATATTTGAAGAATTGAGATAATTTGTATGTGAAAGTTGCAATCCAAGTTACTAAAGTGATCAAAAGTTGCATTTTTGATCATCAAATAATATATAAATTAAAATTCTTCGAAAAATATTTGAAAACAATAGAAAATAAAATTTTTAAAAATGTAAAAAATACTTTTAATTAGACTGAGCATGTCGGGACATGTTCAATGACATTTGTTTCTTTGCCACCGAGCCAAGTTTGGAGTTATTACAAATTTCTAAGGAAATTGAATATAATATTAAATAAATTATTATTACAATATTAAGTATAGATATTAAAATTAAAATGAGATAAATTGAAGTAATGTAATATAAAAATTAAAAAGAAATGAAGAATTGATGCAAATGTCTTTTGGAAAAGTTACTTAAGAAACAGTCAGTAGATCGAAAGCAACATCCTTGATTTTTAAATAAGGAATAAATTGAAATGACTTAGAAAGTTTGCCAATGTTATAGAAAAAATATTTTCAAATATAAAAAATTTTTAAATTGGAGAGATCTCAGTTAGATGAGTTCAATGACATTTGTTTCATCTTAATTATGAATTACCAAAGTAAATTAACATGAATAATAAAAAAAATTTATTTTAATTTTAAGTAAATGTATTTTATGTTTTAATTGAGTTAAACTAAAACAAAGTAATCAACCCAAATAAAGGAAATGTGATGTCTACTAGAGAGGAGAAATTCAGTTATGTAGTAATTTAACTAAATTAACTGAAAAAAAAATTTGACAAATAACATAAATTATCGGGGAATGTTTCTTTCCAAGATACTAAAGACATCGACTATGATATCCCTGATCCTCAAATTTTGTACAAATAAAATAGCCTCATAAATAGTGTTAAACCCCTAGAAAATAAAAGATTTAAAACATAATAACAAGTATTCAATTATTGAATGCTCGTCAAGATAACTCCAATGATATTTATTGTCATGAGGAACTATTTTAGAAATTTTTTAAATTAAAAAATTAAATAAGTATATGGAATAATATATCATTTATTTATTTATTACATATAAAACAAATTTAAAATGACCTAAAATAAAGAAATATAATATAATCAAATCAAAGTGCTTAAAAGTCACAAAAAATTGTAGTTCCATAGTAATATAACCAAATCAAATAAAAAAAATTGAGTAAATGAGATAAATATTACGATATTAATGCATTTCATAATTTTAAAGAGATTATATGCAATATTCTGGATCATCAAATTAGATTTTAATTGAAATATAGCATAAAGCATACCAAAAGAAAAGAAATTAAAATATTTAAAAAAATATAAAACTCGTGGAGATGAATCCAAAAATGTTTGTTTCATCTTGATAAAAACTCGTTTAGAATTTTCATGACTTAGCAAAGAAAATAAGTATAAATAATAATAATAATATTAAAGTGCATATATATTAGAACTAAAATGAGATAAAGTGAAGACATGTAAAATAACAAAATTAAAGTAAAGTAAAATTTACACAAGAGGTTATAAATTGTATGAGAAAGTTACATTCCATGATTCTAAGGAGACCATGTATTCCATGGTCGACGATTATGAGGTACAATTTAAATGAAATTTTTTGTCTTAATTGGTCCTAATATGGAATTACTACAAATCATAAAAATTAAATATTCATAAATAAGATAAATTGAACCAAGTTAATGTAATCAAATCAAAACTATATGAAGATCACACAATTAGAGATTTAGTGTTTCATAGAAATATTATAAAATGAAATTGAAAAATGTGAAGGAATGAAAAAAAATGTTCGAGAAGACCATATTAGATGACATTAGGAAGTTCAAGTGTAATATCTTTGATCATTAAATCACACATAATACAAAATGCATAGCAAGTCTATTAGAATCCTAAACGTTTTTTATGTTACAAAAGTCCAAAAATAAAGTTTCATAGTATTAAAGCCAAATCAAAGTAAATGATCTAAACAAATGAGATAAAATATGTAAGAAAAATGTATTCCAAGATACTAAGTTGAAAAAATATATATTTTAGGTCATCAAATGAGGTTTACATCCAAATATCTCATATAACATGTTTATATCCTTGAAAACAAAATACTAAAAAATATAAAATTGAATATTTAATTGAACAGAACTCATGTTGATAAGTCCAACATTGTTTGTTTCATTTCAATTTGAGCTCATTTGGATTTATTATGAATTACTACATAAAATGAGCATAAATAATAAATAATATTTTAATATCTAGTAAATATAAATTGAATTGGAATGAGAGAAATTAAAGTAATATAATATAAGAAAATCAAAGAAATTTAAAATTTAGACATAGGAGATTTACAATTACATAACAATATAACAAATTTAGAGTGAAACATTTAAATAGCTAATACCAATTATTTGAGAAAATTGTAGCTTCCTATATTAGGAAGATCGAGTGTGGCATCCTTGATTTCAAAGTTAGTTATGATTCAAAATGTCTTGTAATAAATGTAAAAAAGTTGAAAAATAAATTATGAAGAATTATGAAAATGAATATTTAATTCAATAGAGCTTATAAAGGTATGACCAATGATGTTTATTTTGTCTTTATCGATTGCTTGTTTGGAAACACTATAAAAATGAAAAATAATAAATTATTATTTTAAATTGGTATATATTAAATGTTAAATAAGATTATTTGACGCAATATAACCAAATTAAAGTAATGTAAATGTCATAAAAGAAGAGACTTAGTGTTTATTAGTAGTATGACCAAATAAAAGCAAACATTTGAAGAAATTTGAAAAATTTCACACAAAAGTTGCCTAGTAAGATATAAAAGAGATTACGTGTAACATCCTTAATAATCAAATCAAGTATTAGTCAAAATGACTTATAAGCATTTTATAACCTTAAAAAAAATATTTAAAGATATAAAAAATAATATTTAATTTGATAAAGCTCATCAAGATGAGTCTAATAATGTTTGTTTTGCCTCCACTAGAATGCCTTTGAAGTAAATAGAAATTATGAAAGTAATTAAAAAAAATTATTAGTTTAATATTATGTAAATATATATTGAAGGTAAAATGTGTTAAATTAAAATAATTTGACTTAACAAAATAATAGTGATTTATTATAAAACGAGTAAACAATTTGAGTTTAATAGTAATGTAACAAAATAATATATTGTATAGTGAAGTTGTATACCAAGCTGATTAGAAGATTGAGTGTAACATCTTTGTTCATCAAATTAGTTGCAAATTGAGATGAGTGCAACAATAATTATTTCCTCCACATTTTACCTCATTTTGAATAAATGTGAATTTATAAACTAATTAAACATAAGTAATAATAAATATTTATTTTTATATTTAAAAATAATTTATTAAAGTTGAAACAAGATTAATTGAAACATTGTAATATATCTAAATCAAAGCGATGTAAATCTCACGAGAGAGGAAAATTAGATTTTCATTGTAATATAACCAAATCAAAGGAAAAACTTTTAAGAAATAAGATAAATTATAGAAGAAAGCTTCATTTTAAGATACCAAGGAGGTCCAGTATGATGACCTTAATTGTTGAATGAGGCACATCAAACATGTTTGGTAAAGAGTGAAAAGACTTATAAAAAAATATAAGAACTAATATTTAATTGGACAATGCATGTTTGAGTGGTTATAATGACATTTCTTTCATGTCAAACAATGTTTGGAATTATTACAAATTATCAAAATAAATGATGATGATGATAATAATAACAATAATAATAATAATAATAATAATAATAATAATAGTAATAATAATAATAATATGTACATATATATTAGCATTAAGCTAAGATAAATTGAACTAATGATATATAAACAAATAAAATTAACATAAAGGTCTCATGATAAAGGAATTATAGATTGATTATAACAAATACAAATCAAAGAATAATTTTTTATAAATGAGATAAATTACATAAAATAGTTAAATTCCAAAATACTAAGAAGATCAGGTGTAGCATCATCATTTTTTAAATCATGTATGAATCCAAACATGCCATAAACATGCTAAACCCCTAAAAAATAAAATATTTAAAAAATATAAAAAATAATAATATTTAGTTAGATTAAGCTTACCAAAATAAGTCCAACAAACACATTTTTAATTACTATAAATTACTAAAATAAATAACTGTAAATAAAAATAAATTATTTTTAAAAAATTAAGCACATATATACTAAAGTTTAAATGACAAAATGAAGATAGGTAATATAACAAAATGAAAGACAAATAAAAGTCACATGAGAGAATCAGAGTTACATAGTAGTTTAACAAATTAAAAGGGAAAAAATTAGGAAATGAGATAGATTGCATGTCGAATATACTTTTGAAGATATTAGGGGATCAAGCAAAACAACCTCTATAATTAAATTTGGTATGAATCAAAATCTCTCAAAAGTGTGTCAAACATTTAGAGAACATGATGTTTAAAAATATGAAAGAGGGAATTAAATTGGATAGAGGTTATTTAGATGTGTTAAATGACATTTATTTTGTCTTGATTAGACCTTATTTTAAATCACTATGTAATTCAAAAGTAAATTAACATAAATAGTAATAGATTATTTTTTTATTTTTAGTAAATATACAATAAAACTAAAATGATGTAAATCATGAGAATGTAGTATGACCAAATCATGCAATGTAAACGTAACATGAAAGGAGAATTAGAGTTCAATAGTAAAGTAATAAATTTAAAATAAAAATTTTATAGAAATAAAATAAATTATATGAGAAAGCTGCATTACACGATATTAAGGATCTCGAGTGTGACGACTTCGATCATCAAAACATGTATGAAACAAAATGCCTCGTGAAGCTCCCCAAAACATAAAAAAATAAAATTTTTAATATTATAGAAATCATTGTTTGATAGGGAAAATCTCATCAAGTTGAGTTCAAATAAATTTTATTCTAGTCGATCTGATCCCCTTTGAAATTACTATGAATTATAAAAATTAAATATGCATAGATAATAATAAATTGTTATTATAATATTAAGAAAATATATCTTATCTCTAAAATAAAAAAAATTTGAAGCAACATAATATAACCAAATAAATGTGATACGAAGGCCATATGATAGAAGATTAAATGTTGTTAGTAATTTACCAAATCAAAGCAAAAAATTTTAAAAAATAAGATAAGTTGTTTTGAAAAATTATATTATAAGATATTAACAAGAACAAATATAACATTCTCAATCATCAAATAAGTTACTTATTAGAATATCTAATAAAAAGTACAAAAATAATAGAAAATTAAATGTTTAAAAATATAAATACAAATAATTAATTGTATGGAGCTCATCAACATGAGTCCAAAAATATTTGTTTCCCCTCGATCAGACGTCGTTTGGAATCTTCAAATTATTACACAAACTATGCATAAAAAATAATAAACTATTATCTCAATATTAATTAAATATATGTTAAAACTAAAATGAGATAAATTAATGCAATTTATTATAACAAAATCAAAGGAAGGTAAACGTCACATGAGACTAGATTTAAGGTTACATAGTAATATAAAACAAGTAAAAAAATAATAAAATGAAATAAATTGTACTAAAAGGTTGCATTCCAGCATAGTAAGCAGGTTAAGCAAAACCTACTTGATTGGTAAATTTTGTATTAATATAAATGAATCATCATGCAAGCAAAAATTTTAGAAAATAAAATGTTTAAAACAAAATAAATATCTACTGGATAGAGCTCATTGAGACGAGTTAAAAAACATTTTATTCATGGCTATTAAACTCATTTGGCATTGTAGCGAATTACCAACTTAAATAAACACAAATAATAACCAATTATTATTTTCATATTAAATAAATATATGAGAAACCTCAATTAAGATAAATTTAAGTAATGTAATATAAATAAAGAAAAATAACATAAATTTCACATAGGGGAAGGGCTTTAGTTTCATAAAAAAATGATAAATTCTAAGTAAAAAATTTTCAAAAAAATAAGTTGAATTGTATGTGAATGTTTCATTTCAAGGCATTAATTATAACAATTGTAATCCTCTCGATTTACAAATCAGGTATGAATCAAATTGGCCAATAAATTATGGCGAAACCTTTGAAAATAATTTTTTTAAAATATAAATAAATTTATATTTAATTAGATAAAGTTAATAAAAGTGATTCAAATGATACTCATTTTATCTCCAATGGAGATCATTTAGAATTACTATGAATTACCAAATTTAATAAAAATAAATAATAAAAATGAATTATTTTTAAATTTAAGTAAATATATATTAATGGTTGAAATGAAATACATTGAAAATATTCAATATATGCAAATAAATCTTATTTAGAGGTTACAAAGAGAGGTGAATTTGAGTTCTATAGCAATATAACCAAATCAAACAAAAAATGTAAAGAAAAGAGAAAAGGTTTACAAGAAAGTTCAATGCCATGATATTATTAAGGTTGGGTATAACATCATTGATATCAAAATATTTCATGAATCACAATTTCTCATAAAACATAAAATATTATGAAATATAAAATCAATATGTGAAATTATTTAGCTCATTATGATGTGTCCAATGAAATTTATTTCATCTCTATTAGAAAGTTTTCTTAATTACTCTAAATTACAAAAAAAAACATACATAATAATAAATATCTAATTAAATATTACGTGTATATATAGATATATATATATATATATATATATATATATATATATATATATATATATATATATATATATATATATATATATATATATATATATATATATATATATTAAACTTGAAATTAAATAAATTGAAGCTTAATAATAAAACCAAATGAAAAAATTATAAAGGTTACACAATGGAAGAACTAGAATTATGTTAACAGTATAATTAAATAAAAGAAAATAATTTGAAGAAATAAGATAAACTATCATAGGAAAGTTTATTGCAAGATGTAAAAAATATTCAGTGTAACATCATCAATAATCAAATCAGGTACAAATAATGATGCCTCATAAAGCAATCCAAAACATTAATAAAATATGCTTAAAAATAATAAAGTAAAAGATTAATTCATTCATGTTGATCTAGATGAGTTTAATGACATTTGTTTCCTCTTCATTGGGCCACTATTATAATTAATGTGAACTATAAAACTATATAAGCATAAGTAATAATAATTTATTATTTAAAAATTATGTAAATATATTATGAAATTAAAATGTGAAAAATTTAAGTAGTGCAATGTAAGCAAATCAAAATGATGTATAGCTCACATGAGAAGGGAATTAAATTTTTATAGTAATATAACTAAGTCAAAGGAAAAAACTGAGGAAATGAGATAGATTTTTTAGGTGTGAACATAAATGTCTCAAAAACATATCAAAACAATAAAAAATAAAATTTTTAATGATATAAAAGTATATGTTAAATTAGAAGGTTCTCTTTGAGATGAGACAACTTCAATTGTTTCGTCAAGATCATACCATGCTTGCAAGTACTAGAAATAAAACGAGTAAACAAATATAAATAATTATAATTTTAATATTAATTTAATATATATTAAGTTTGAAAAGTGATAAATTGATTCATTATAATATAATAAAATAAAAGAAATGCAAATGTTACACAAAAGAAAATTTTTAATCACACTATAAAATAACTAAATTAGAGAAAAAAGTTCAAGAAATGAGATAAATTTTAAAGGAAGGTTACTTTCCATAATTTTAAGAAGGTCAGTCTAAACTTCTCAATCATCAAATATAATAGTAATTTAAATTAAAGTCATAGCTTTAGAAAATAAAATATTCATAAATATTTAATTGTATAGAGCTCGTGTTGATGACTACACAATAGTTTGTTTCGTCTTTATTGGACCATGTTTTGAGTTATTATGATTTTTTAAATTAAATGAGCATAAGTCATATTAAAATTTAATTTTGATATTAAGTAAATACAATTGAAGTTTGAAACTATATAAACTTAATCAATGTAACGCAAACAATTAAAACCAAGGTAAAGGTCAAACAAGAGGAGATTTAGTGTTACATGACAATTAAGCTGAAACAATTAAAGAAATAAGGTACCATATATGGGAAACTTACATTTCAAGATACAAAGGGGATGAAGGGTAGCATCCTTGTTCAAATGACGTACAAAACAAATTCCTCTTAAATCATGTAAAATAACTAAAAAATAAAATATAAAAGAATACAACAATGAATAATTATTAGAATATACCTCATTCACATGAATCATATGACATTTATTTTTTTCTATCATATTTTATTTCAATAGTTTAGAAATAATCAACTAAATTTGCATAAATAATAATAAATGTTTATTTTAATATTAAGTAAATTAATTTTCAAGTTGAAATAAGAAAAATTCAAGCAAATAACATTACAAATTAATATTGATGTATAAGTGATAAAAAAAAGGAAATTTAGGATGTATAATTTAACTAAATAATTTTAAAACTTTAAATAAAAGGTGATAAATTATAGTGAGAAAATTACATTCTGAGATATTAAAGTGATGAAATGTAAAATTCTTGATTGTTAAATCAATCATGAATTTAAATGACTCATAATTCTTATTAAAAATTTTAAATAATAAAAATCATTATTTAATTTCATAGAGTTTGCTAGGAGGAGTCTAATGACATTTATTTCGACATTATCGAAGTTCATTTAGAATTATTGTGAATTACCTCAGTTAATAAAAATAATAAAAAATTTATTATTTTAATTTTAAGAAATAATATATTAAAGCTAAAAGAGATACATTTACTTTATACGATATATCAAAATTAAAGTGATGTAAAAGTCACAAAGACAAGAGAATTAGAGTTCCATAGTAATATAACAAAATCAAAGCAAGACTTTTGAAAAAATGAGATAAAGTTTACAAGAACGTTAAATTCCAAGTTGTTAAAGACATCGAGTGTAACATCTCTGATTGTCCTAAATAGTTTGAATAGCAAATTCTTCTAAAATATAAAAACACATAAAAAATAAAATTATTTGAAATAATAAAAACTAAATGTGATTTGATAGAGGTCATCAACATGATCATGTGAATTATAAAAATAAATAAGCATTAATAATAAAAAGTTATTATTTGAATAAAAATTAAATATATATTAAATTTTAAATGAAACATTGAAGCACCATTTATATCCATTTCAAATCATTAAAAAGGTTATAAAAGAAGAGAATTAGAATTACATAACAATATAACCAAATCATGATAAAATAATTTGAAAAAATCAAATAAATTACATAGGAAAATTATGATACAATATTATAAGAATTTTGAGTTAAACATCTTTCATCATCAATGAATGACAAATACAAATATCACATAATGCATTCCAAAATCTTGGAAAAATTAAAAAAAACAAGTAGTTAATTGGATTACGTTAATCGAGAAGAGTTTAATGAAATTTTTTCTTATTCATGTGAGCTCTTTTAAAATTTTGATAAAATACAAAAAGTAAATAAGCATAAGTAATAATAATTAACTTTTCAAAAAGTTTGCAGATATATAATGATCTTAAAATGAATTAAATTTAAACAATGTAATATAAGCAAATCAAAACAATATAAAACTAAAATAAGAAAAGAATTAGAGTTTCATAGTAATATAACTAAATCAAAGAAAATAATTGAAAGAATGAGAAATTATATGAGAAAGTTGTATTTCATGATACTAAGGGGATCCAATCTAACACCTTTGATCATCAAATCAAGCACCAGTCAAAATTTCCCCTAAAAATTACCAAAATAAAAGAAAATAAAATATTTAAAAAATATCAAAATAAATATTTAACTAAGAAGAGCTCTTCGAGACGAGTCCATAAATAAATGTTTCTACTTGATTGGACCATATTTTGAATACTAAAAATTATACAAGTAAATAAACATAAATAATTATTAATTAATAATTCAATAATAAGTAAATAAATATTAAATTTAGAAAAGAGATGAATTCATTAATTATAACATAATGAAAATCAAAGTAATATAAATGTTACATTAGAGAATATTTAGAGTTGCATAGTAGTATAACAAAGTCAAAGCACAAATTTGAAGACAAAATAAATTTTATAGACAAGTTATGTTTCAAGATACTAAGGAGGTCAAGTGCAACATCCTCTATTTTTAAATCAACTATAAATTTAATTTTGAAGCATGTTATTGCCTTACAAAATAAAATATTAAAAAAAAATGTTTAATTAAGTAAATCTTACCAAAATGAGTGCAACAAGGTTTGTTTTGCCTCAATCATATCTCATTTCAAATTATTATGATCTAATAAATAAATAAGCTTAATAATAATAAAATATTATTTTAGTAAGAAAAAATAAAAGTTAATTTGAACAAATAAACTTATGTGATGTAATGTAAACAAATCAAGGTGAAGTAAAATTCTCATGTTGCGGATTTAGTGTAAGACAACAATTTAATGAAATTAAAGTAAAACATTTGAAGAAATATTGACTATTATATCAGAAACTTAAATTCCATGGTACAAAAAAGATCGAGGATAAAATCCTCAATTATCAAATTAGGCATAAATAAAAATTTATTATAAAACATTGAATATTCCTAAGATATTTAATATTTAAATATATGATAATGAATAAATAATTTGGAAGAACTCATCAAGATGAGTCAAATGACATTTATATTATCTTTATAAAACTTCAATTGAAATTTTTATGAACTACAAAACTAAATAAGCATAAGTATATCAGATATTTATTTTAATGCAAAGTAATATATGTCAAAGCAAAATTAAGATAAATTGAGGCAGTTAACATTACAAATTAATATCATGCATAGGTTACAAAAGAGAAGATTTAGCATTACAATGTAATATACCCAATTGAAGCAAAATATCTTAGTAAATAGAATTAACTATATAAAAAAAATTACATTCCAAGATACTAAGAAAACTAAGGGGAACATTCTCAATCATTAAATCAACCATTAATTAAAATGTCTCAAAATTCATACTAAAATGATAGAAAATTAAAAATTTTAAAATATATGAATGTTGATATTTTTTTATAAAACTTGTTGAGAGGAGTCCAATGACAATTATTTTATTTCAATTAGATTGTTTGGAACTACTATAAATTCCTAAAGGAATTAAGCTCAAAAATAATAAATATTAATTTTAAAACTAACCAAATATATATTTAAGCTAAAATCTTATAATTTGATGAGAAGTAATATAACTAAATCAATATGATATAATAAAGGCATCATAGCATACTTAAAGTTATGTAGTAATATAACAAAATAAAAATGAAAACTTTCAAGAAGTAAGATAAGTAATAAGATGAAATTATTTTCCATGACTTTGAGGAGATGTAGTGCAACCTCATCTTTCACCAAATTAGATATAAATTAAAATATCTTGTAAAGAATGCAAAAATTCTTAAAATTTTTTAAACAATATTTTAAAAATTATATTTAATTAGATAAAGCTCATCTAGGAGAGTTCAATGATATTTTTTTAATTATTCCTTTTCTAAAATAGTTTTATTTAGAAAATAAAATAAATATAAAAAATAACAAATTAAAATTTGAATGTTAACTAGATATATTTTGAAGATAAAAATAATATAAATTGATTGAATATGATATAACCAAGTGAAAGTATTGTAGCAATGACATGATTGGAGAATTAGAGTTTCACAATGAAATTATCAAAATTCATTGTAAAGAATGACAAAACAATAAAAAAAATAATTAAAAATATAGAAATTAATATTTCAATTAATAGAGCTCTTTGATACAAGTCTAGTAAGATTTATTTTGTCTCGACTTGACCTAGCTTAGAATTACTTTAAATTATAAAGGTAAGTAATCATTAATAATAATAGATTATATCATAATATCAAGGAAATAGATATTAAAATTGAAATGACATAAATTAAAGTAATGATAAAAAACAAAATAAATGTAATATAAATATCATATAACTAGAGAATTAGAGTTACATAGTAGGATAACCTAATCAAAGCTCCAAAACTTGAATAAATTAGATAAATTATGCATGAAAGTACCATTCCAAAAAATAAGAGAGACTAAGTAGAAAATAATATTGTAAACTCTTGTATTAGCCAATATATTTATCAAGAAATGTAGTATATATTAAAGTTGAAATGAGAAAAGTTGAGGCAATGTAATATAACCAAATCAAATGCAATGCAATAGTTGTAAGAGAGTAGAATTAGGGTTTCATAAAACTATGGCTAAATAGAATTGAAAAATTTGTATAAAAGAAAAAAGTATATGAAAAAGCAACATTTAAGGATGCTAGGGAGTTGTAGCATAACATCCTTGAACGTCAAGTATGATATGATTCAAAATATCTCATAAAACATGCCAAAAATCTAAAGAAAATATCTTAAAAAAATATAAAAAAGAATCATTAATTTGAGTGAGCTCATTTAGAGGAGCCTTACAACGATTTTTTGTTTTAATGAAACCTCATTTGAAAATACAAATATTTAAAAAATTGCACAGTAGTTAATAATAATAAATTATTTTAATGTTGAGCTAATAAATATTTATTTTGAAAAAAAAGTAAAATGAAGCTTTGTAATATGACGAAATTAAAGTGATGCAAAGGTCACACACGAGGAGATATAGTGTAACATAATTTATAACTATATTAAATTGAAAATTTTGAAGAAATGAGACGAGTTGTTTGAGAAAGTTATACTCCATAAAAATATTGTGTTTATGTGTAACATTTGTAGTTATAAAATCATGTGTAATTCAAAAGGACTTATAAAAGACATGTAAATATCCTAGAAAATATTTTTTAAAAAACATTGAAATAAATATTTAGTTAGATAGAACTCTTTGAGATGAGCCCAATGATATTGATTTTATCTCCACTAGAACTCTTTTAGAATTACTATAAATTACAAAATTAAATAAACATAAATATTAATAAAATATTATTTCAATATTAAGTAAAAATATAAGAAAGATTAAATGAGATAAATTAAAGAATGTAAACAAATCATTATAAATATCGTACAAGAAAACTATTAGAGTTTCATAGTAAGAAAACCAAATATCAATAAAAAACCAATAGAAATGTAATAATTAATATGTGAAAGTTCTAATCCAAAATGCTGGGATGAATGAGCATAATCTCCTAGATCATCAAGTCATGTATGAATCAAAATGTCACATAAAATATGCCAAAAATCCTTAAAATAAAATATTGAAAAATATAAATTTAATTGGAATTTACATTTTGAGAAGAGTACAACATTGTTTCTTTCATCTTGATTGGAACTCATTTTAAATTACCTAGAATTCTAATGTAAACAAGCAAAAATAATAATAAAATATAAATTGAATGTTAAGAAAATATATATTAGTAAAAAAACGAGATAAATTAAAGCAATGTAATATGAAAAATTAGAGTCAAGTAAATGTAATGTAATAAGAGATTTATGTTTATATATTAATATCACCAAATTATAGAAAAATATTTTAAAAAATGAGATAAATTATATAGTGAAGTTAGATTCCAACATCCTAAGTGGATCGAACATAACATGCTCTGTCATTAAATTAGGACGGTGAGGAAATATACTGGAAAGCATGTTAAATCAATAAAAAATAACTATTTAAAGATGTAAAATTAATATTTAATTTTGTAGAGCTTATCAACACAAGTTCATTGACTTTTATTTCACCTCTATAAAACCATATTCAAAATTTTAGTGAATTACAAAATTTAATAGTTATAAATAAATTTAAATTATTATTTTAATATTAAATAAAATATAATAAACCTAAAATAAGATAAATTAGAATAACTTAACATAGCTAAATGAAAGAAATGTTAAGGACAAATGAGAGTAGAATTGTAGTTTTATAGTAATAAAGCTAAATCATAATGAAAAGTTGTAAAATTGATAAATTGTCTAGGAAAACTACATTCTAAAATACTAAGGGCATCAAATGTAATATCATTGAAAGTCAAATTAGCATTAATTAAAGTATCTTATAATGTCTACCAAAATTTGAGAACAAATATTTTAAAATATATTAATCAATACTAAATTGAATATAACTAATCGAGATAATTCCAATGGCATTTGTTTCATCTCAATAGAACTTTATCTAAAATAACCAAGAATTACAAAAGTAATTAAGATTAAACAACAAAAATTATTATTGTAATATTTGTTAAATATATAATAAAGCTAAAAAGAGATAAATTAAAGCAATATAATAAAACTAAATCAAAATGAAGTAAAGCTCACAAAAGAATGATTTATAGTTATATAGTAATTTAACCATGTTAAAGCAAAAAAAGTAATTGAAATGAGATGAATTATATGGGAAGCTTTGTTTCATGATACTAATTAGAAAGAGGGTGATATCGTTCATCACCAAACTTGGTATAAATTAAAATGTAGTGTGATCCATACCAAATGCTTAAGATAAAGATATTTAAAAATAAAAAATTGTATATTTAATTTAACAGTGTTTATCGAGTTGAATTTAACGACATTGTTTTTCATAAGCATAAATAATCATTTTGAATAATGACAACTATTGAAGTAGGTAAGCATATATAAAAAAATTATGATTTAATATTCTGAAACTATTTGTTAAAGCTAAAATTATATAAATTAAAGAAATCTAATTTAACCAAATAAAGCATGTGAAGCTCACATGAAAGGAGATTTAGATTTACACATTACTATAAAAAACCAAAGAGAAATTGGACGAAATAAAAAACTTATATGGGAAATTACATTCCAAGATACTAAGGATATCAAATGAAACATCCTTTACTCTATCAAAATAAATATTTAATTTGATAGAGTCATATAGATGAGTTCTACGGTATTTGTTCATCTCGGTCAGACTTCATTTCTAATTACTATGAATTGTAAATGTAAACAAAAAATAATAAAATCTTTAAAATTAAGTAAAAGTATAAGATTGCTAAAATAGGACAACATGAAGTAATATAATATAAAAATATCAAAGTGGCATAAAAGTCCTATTAGAGGAGATTTGTAGTTTTTTTAATGGCATAAGTCAATCAAAGCAAAAGGTTTGAAGAAACAAGATAAATTGTATAAAAAAGTGGGATTCATATATATTAAGGAGATATAGGGAAACATCATCAATCATCAAATTAGGTCTCAATCAAAATGTCAAGTAAAGCTGACAAAATTCTAGAAAATAAAACAAAAAATATATAAAAAATGAATATTTTCTTAGATTGACCACATTGAGATGAATCTAATGATATTTGTTTTGTCTTGAATAAGCAATATTTCAAATTAGTAAAAATTACCAAAGTTAAATAGTATATATATTTATACATATTACTTTAATATTAAGAAAATATATTTGAGTTCTAAACAAAAAACATAAATTGATGGAATGTAATATAACCAAATCAATGTGATGTAAATGTTAAACAAGAGGAGATTTAGTGTCATAACATATAAAAAAATCAAATTAAAAAATTGAAGAAATGACAAATATTATAAGGAAAAGTTGCTTTCTAGGATTCTAATGAGTTCATGTAGAACATCCATGATTCTCAATTCATGTAGAATTCAAACTGTCATGTAGAGCATGCCAAAATTTAGAAAAAAATTTTTAAAAAAATAAAGGAAGAAAATTTAAATGGATATTACTCATATAGATGAGTCTAACAATCTTTATTTCATCTTAATCAAATCTCTTTTGGAATTACTAAGAATTACTAAAGTAAATAAACATAAATAACATTAAGTTTGTTTAAACATTAAGTAAAAAATAAAAAAGTTGAAATCTGATAAATTGAAGCAATTTAATATAACTAAATTATTGTGATGTCAAAGTTGCATGAAAGGAGAATTGGAGTTTCATAGTAAGATATTCAAATCAAAATGAAAATTTTGTACAAATGAGATAAACTATATAAGATTGTTATAATCTAAAATACTAAAACATTCAATACAACATCCTTGATTTTCATGTCAAGTATCAATCATAATGTCATGTAAAGTTTGCCAAAAATCTAGAAAATAAAATATTTTAGAATATAATAATAAATTTTTAAGACTAGTATTGATTTTAAAATACTTAGAATTCCAAAGTTAATAAGTAAAAATAACAATAAAATATAATTGTAATACAAAGGAATTCTATAATAAAGCATATATATGAAAAATTGAAGTATCGTAATATGACAAAATTAGAGTGATGGGAAGCTTACACAATAAATCATTTATAACTAAGTACTAATGTAACCAAATCAAAGAGAAAACATTAAAGAAATGAGAAAAATAGTACATGAAAGTTGCACTCCATGCTACTATGAAGTTCAATTGTAGTGTTATTGAGTGTCTATGTAGGTATGAAACAAAATGCAACAAAAAATTAACAGTCTTAGAAAATAAAAGATTTAAAAATACAAAAAAAAACATTTAATTCGTTTAATCTCATCAAGATGAGTCCAATGATTTTTGTTTCATCTTGATTTGACCAATTTTGAAATTACTAAGATCACCAAAATAAAATAAGAAAAAAATAATAGTACATTATTTTAATATTATATATATGTATATTAAGATTTAAAAAAGATAAATTGAAGTAAAGTAATATGACAAAATCAAAGCAATGTAATGGTCATAAGAGAGGAGATTTAGTGTTACACAATATATACCAATTTAAAACAAAAAATTTGTAAAAAGTGAGAAAACTAGTATGTGAAAGTTCAACCCCAAGAGAGGAAGGAGATAATGTGTAGCATCCTTGATTATGAAATGAACTAAAAATAAAATTATCATATAAAACATGTTAAAACATAAAATTATTTTTAAAAATATACAAATGAAAATTTAATTTTAAAGAGCTCATCAAGGCATGTTAATAAACAATTGTTTAACTCAATTAAAGCTTGTTTTAAACTACTATGAATATCTAAACGAAATAAGGATAAATAGTAATAAATTATTATTTTAATATTAATTTAAAATATATTAAAGTGAAAATGATGTAAATTGAAGGATTATAATATAGCAAAATCAAAACCATAATAATGCCACACGATATGAGCATTAGAGTCTTGCAGCAACATAAAAAAATCAAAGCAAAAACATTTATAGAAATCATATAAATTGTACTTTAAAGTTGTATTCTAAGTTACTAAGAAGCTCGAGTTTGCCTTCTTCAATCAACAAATTATGGATCAACAAAAATGCCACATAAGAATGAAAGATCCTTCGAAATGAAATATTTAAAATTATAAAAATGAAAATATAATTAGTCTGAGCTTATTGAAGCAAGTTCAATAAAAATAATAGTATTTATTTTACTTTTATGGAATTATATATTTTAGTCAAAACAAGATAAACTAAAGTGATGTTCTATCACAAAATAAAAGTGATGAAAAGTTTACAATAGAGATGATTTAAAATATCTCTTAAATTGATCTAAAATTGAATAAAATAATTGTTTAAAATAAAGAAAGAATCTTTTAAGTTCATCTTGGTGGTTTGAATGATGTTTATTTCAATAAAATAAAAAATCATTTATAATCACAACGAATTAACAAATTAAGAATAAATGATAACAAATTGTTATTTAAGCATTAAATCAACTTATATGAAAGTTGAAAAGAGACGAATTAATGTAATGTATTATATTCAAATTAAAGTAATATAAATATTACTCAAAATGATATTAAAAGTTGCATATTCATATAAACAAATCAAGAAAAAACTTTCAACAGACGAGATAAACTATACAAAAATGTTACATTTTGAGATACTAAGGAAACCAAGTGTAAAATCCTTGATTGTCAAATAACATATGAATTAAAATGTCTTAAAAACAAGCAAAAATCATAAAAACAAAGAATTTTTTAAGTTCATCTCGACGAGTCCAATGATGTTTTACTTCATCAAGATTAAAAGTCATTTATAATCACTATGCGTTAGCAAATTAAATAAAAATAAATGCAAATAAATTATTATTTAAACTTTAAATTAACATACATGAAAGCTTAAAAAAGATGAATTAAAGTAACATAATATAAAATAATTAAAGTAACATAATATAAAAAAATTAAAGCAATATAAATATCACTCAAGATGGTTTTTAAAGCTGTAGAGTTATATAAAAAAATCAAATTGAAAACATTCAAAAGATGAGATAAAGTACTCGAAAAAGTTGCATTTCGAGATACTAAGGAGATCAAGTGTGAAATCTTTAATTATTAAATAACATATGAATTAAAATGTCTACAAAATTAAGCCAAAATCTTATAAATAATTTTTTAAAAATATAATACTAAAAGCCTTTTTGTATAGAGCTCATTTAAATAAGCCAAACAACGTTTTCTTTTGTCCAATCAAAACTCATTTGGTATTATTGTGAATTTCCAAAATAAATAAGAATAAATAAAAATAAAGTTTTATTAAGAAAATATGTTAAATGTGAAATTAGATAAATTAAAGCAAAGTAATATATCTAAAAAAAGTAGTGCAAAGATCACACAAGAGGAAATTTTAAGAAATATAGTAATAAAATAAAATTAGAACTAAAAAATTTTAAAAATTTACATAATTTGCATGACAAAATTATGTTCCAAGATACTAATATATTAAGTGTAACATCCTCAACTAACAAGTCAAGAATTAATCAAATGGTCTTATAAACTATGAAAAAATCTTAGAAAATAAAATATTAAAATCATATAAAAATGATTATTTAAATTGATGAAGTTCATCAAGATGAATTAAGTGATTTTTAATGTCTCGATCAGAAATCATTTGTAATTACTATGTGTTACAAAAGTAAATAATATTTAATAAAAACTATTATTATAATATTAAATAAATATATATTAAAATGGAATGAAATAAATCAAGGTAATGCAATGCAATAAAATAAGAGAAATTTAAAGGTCAAATGCATGGATAGTTAAAGTTATATGGTAATATAACTAAATCAAAAAGACAAATTTTAAAAAATGAGTTAAATTGTGCGAGAAATTGGTATTCTAAGGTTATATGTTATCAAGTGTAAAATCCTCGATTATCATATCATGTATGAATGAAAATATTTTATAAATCATGCCAAAATTCTAGAACATAAAATATTTAGAAATATAATAAAAAATATTTAATTAGATAAAGCTCGTCAAGATGAGCTCAATGACAGTTATGTACTTTGGATTAGAGAATTTTTTGGATTACTATGAATTAACAAACTACATAAGCATAAATATAAATAAATTATTAATTAAATATTAAAAAATTATATTTTTAAGCTAAAATGAATTATAATTAAAGATATGAAATATAACTGAATGAAACATATGTAAAATTCATATAGGAGGGGATTTAGAGTTACATAACAAAAAACCCAAATTAATGCAAAAATATTTTACAAAAGGAGATAAATTGTAAAATGAAACTACACTCCAAGATATGATGTTTGAGTGTGCAATCTTTGATTGCCATAGGAGGCATGAATTAAAATATTTCATAAGGCATTGCCAACAAAAAAAATAAAATATTTAAGAATATAATAATGAAGAATTAATTAAATAGAACAACATGAGAATGTGCTCGATAAACTTTTTTTTGTCTTGATTTGATATCTCTTAGAATTATTGTAAATTATAAATTTAGATAAACATAAAAACAATACATTATTATTTTAAATTTCAAATGTCTTAAATATAAGTAATATATTATAATAAAGTAAAAGTGATATAAAAATCACATGAGGAAAGAATTAAAGCTTCATAGAAATATAATCTATTCAAAGTAAAAAATTTGACAAAATGAGATAAATTATATAAGAAATTTATTTTCTAAAATACTATAGAGATAGAGTGTAACATCATGAATCACCAAATCATGTACAATTTGAATTGTCTCATAAAGCACATGAGGAGTAAATTACATAAAATAATTAAAAAAATAAAAAAAAAGATAATTTAATTAGATAGATTTAATTATGATGAGCACAATGACATTTACTTAGCATCAATCAAACCTCATCTAAAATTAATGCAAATTACCAATATAAATATGTATAAAAAATAATAATTTTTAATTTTAATATTTAAAAAATATATACTAATGCTAAAATGAGATAAATTCAAATAACATAATGTGACCAAATCAAAGTAATATAGATGCCATAACAAAGAAGATTAAGGGTTGTATAGAATTAAACGAAATCAAAATAAAAAATTTTAAGAAATGAGTTAAATTATATGGGGAAATTACATTCCAGGAAAGTAAAGAGATTTACTATAATATCTTTGATCATGAAATATTGTATGTGTAGAAGTACCTCATAAAGCTTGCTAAAAGCCAACAAAATAAAATATTTTAAGAAAATATGAAATTTAAAATTTAAGTGATGTAGCTCATCAAGAAGAGTCTAATGATATTTGTTTCATCTAGATTTAAACTTCTTTTGATTTATGAGAAATTATAGTACTAAATATGTAGAAAATAATAAATTATTATTTTAGTGTTAAGTGGATTAACATTGAAAGTGTAATGATTGAAGCAATGTAATATAGCCAAAAGAATAACATGTAGCAGTCACATGAGAGGAGGCTTAGGGTTATATTTTTAATATAATAAAACAAATTAAAAAAAATATAAAGAGGTGAGATAAATTGTACTAGAATGTTAAAATCGAATAAACTGAGTAGATTGAGTATAACATTCTTAATCAACAAGTTAGCTATGAATCAAATTATCTTATAAAATATAGAAAAAAATTACAAAAAGTTTTTTAACTATAAAAATAAATATTTAATTTGATAAAGGTCATCAAGATGAATCCAACAATGTTTCATTTATCTCACTTAAACAACGTTTGGAATCTTGGTGAACAACAAAAGTAAATAATCATAAATAAAATTAAATTCTTATTTTATTATTAAGTAGGTACGTAATAAAGCTAAAAAGATATAATTTGAAATAATTTAATATATTCAAATTAAAGGACTATTAACTTAATCAAGAAAAAAATAAGCAATGGTAATTAATAGTAATTCAAATAAGGTTCGATGTAGGTGAAATAAATGTCATTTGAATCATCTCGATGGCTTTTAACCATTAAGAGATCCATTTTTTCTTTTAATATTTTTTGCAAGGTTTTGGTTATTATTATGAGGTATTTTTAATTTGTACCAAATTTGAAGATCAATAAGGTTCTCCTCATATGCTTTGTAACATGGAATGTAGTATGAATGTACAACTTATGTTATTTTATCAAATATTTTGCTATGATTTTTTGATATCACAATGAAACTCCAATTCTCCTCTTAATTGACATTCACATCACTTTGATTTTGTTATAATATATTACCTCAATTTATCTCATTTTTCTTTAATATATATTTAATGAATATTAAAAATATTTATTATTATTTACTTTTATTTACTATTTTATTTCATAGCAATTTTAATGGAAATCTAATTTAGATGAACAAACAACGTTGAACTCGTCTCCATAAACTCTATCAAATTAGCTATTCATTTTACATTTTCAAATATCTATTTTTTTCTTTAGGCATATTTTATGAGACATTTAGATTAATAAAAAGTTTATGATTGAGGATATTAGACTTGATATCCTTAATATCTTGCAATTCAACATTCCTATACAATTTATTTCTTCTCTTTCAATCTTTTGGTTTGATTCTGATATATTAGATTGCTTTAATTTATATTATTTTAGGAATAATTTTATCTAATTAATTTTAAAAAAATATTTTTTATTTTTATATTCATTTGATTTGATAATTTTTATTTTTGCTCAATGAAGTTTAGGGAAGATGAAATAAACATGGAATGATTCATGTCAATAACTTTATCTAATAAATTATTTATCTTGGTATTTTTAAATATTTTTTCAATTGTTTTGGCATATTTTACAAGAAATTTTGACTCTTAAATGATTTTACAATTCAGGATATTACAATTAATATCTTTAGTATATTGGAATTAAACTTTCTCAAAAACTTTATCTAGTTTCTTCAACTTTTTTGCTTTCATTTGATTATACTGCGACCTAACTCTAAAACCACACTCATGTGACATTACATCACATTGATTTGGTTATTTTAATTTGTTCAATTTATCTAATTTCAACTTTAATATATAATTACTTACTATAAAAATTTTACTTTATTCTTAATCATGCTTATTTAATCTCATAATTTGTTGTAATTGAAAACAATGTCTGATCGACATGAAAAATTTCATTGCATTAATATTGACATGCTTGATTAATTTTAAATTTTTAAAGATTTTATTATGAAGGATTTTTATGTGCTATATGAGGTATTTGGATATGTATTTGATTTTAAGATCAAGGATGTTACACAACTTTTTTATAATCGTGTAATGAAAATTTATCATACAATTTATCTTATTTGTTTTCCAAATGATTCACTTTCATTTATTTATCTTATCACGCAATTATAAATCTCCTCTCATATTAACTTTAAATTACTATGACTTTATAAAATTATATTCCTTCACTTTTGGTTATTTTAGCTTTATTTTATTTATACTTAACATTATATTTAAAATTTATTAATATTTACAGTTATTTTCTTTGGCAATTCACAATAATTCCAAGCAAGAACTAATCTAACCAAAACAATGGTCATTGAACTTGTCTTGATGGGCTCTACGTTATTAAATATTTATTTTTTTATTTTTAAATTTTTTTTGAAGACTTTTGGTGCATTTTAGGTGAGATTTTGATTCCTACCTATTTAATGTTCAATGATACTAAAATCGATCTCTTTAGAATCATGGAATATGACTTTAAGCTATAGTTTATCTTATTTCCTAAAATATTTGCATTAATTTGGTCATATTACTATGTTACTTTAAATCTACTCGAAGTGCCCTTCACATCACTTTGGTTATGTTATATTGCATTATGTTAGTTTATCTCATTTAATATTTAATATAGATTTACACAATATATAAATAATTTTTTATTACAAATTAGGGATATTGTTTTGGTAATTTGTAGTAATTTTAGATGATGTTCAGTTAAGACAAAAAATGTCATGTGACTCTTTCCATGAGCTCTATTGAATTAGATAAATAATTTTACATTTTTATATATTTTATTTTCTATGAGTTCTGTATACTTTATGAACAAGTTTGTTACATATCATATTTCAAGATCAAGAATATTATTCTAATTCTCTTCAGTATCTTGGAATCTAACTTTCTCACATAATTTATCTTATTTCTTTAATATTTTCAATTTATTTTTGTTATATTACATTATATCTCTAGATCTCCCCGTGTGAGTTACATTGCCTTGATATTTTTATATAACAATTCTTTGATTAGTCTCACTTTTGCTTTAGTATACTTCTTCTAGATATTAAAATTTTAATTTATCATTATTTATCCTTTTTCATTTAGTAATCTACAAAAATTCTAAAGGAGTTCCAACGAGGATGAAACAAACATCGTTAGACTTGGCTCGATGACTGCTATCCAAATGAATGTTAACTTTCACATTTCGTTTTAATATTTTATATTTTAAGGTTTTAAACACTTTAAAAGAGATTTTTATTCTTGCATCCTTTGATGATCGAGAATATTACACTGAATATCTTTGGTACATTAGATGCATATTTTCTATACAACTAGTCTCATTTCAACTTTATTATGCATTTTGTTAATATTTATAAAAATATTTTTATTATTTATTGTTAATTACTTCGGCAATTTTTAGTATCTTAATCTTGATCAAATTGACAAGTCATAAAAATAGTGTCATGGAGCTCTATATAATTAAATATTGATTTTTATATATTTATCTAATGTTTTATTTTCTTTAATTTTTGCACGCTTTATGAGTCTTTTCAATTCTAATATTTTTTTAACAAATAAGGATATTATACTCAAATTTCATAATATCATTGGATACAACTTTCCTACAAAATGCATCTCATTGGTTCAAAGTTTTTATTTTGATTAGGTCATATTACACTATAATAATAAAAGTTCTCTTATGTGAGTTTTATATGTCTTTGATTACATTATATTTAATTATTTCAATTTATCTCATTTTAGATTAAATATTTATTTAAATCATGTTAAAATTGAAATTAATTATTATTTGTACTTATTTACTTAAGTAGTTATGTGTAATTCTAAACAAGCATTGTTTAAGATGAAACAAATGTTATTTGACTCATCCTTATGAGCTTAATCTTCTTATTATATTTGAATGCAACTTTTCATAATAATTTGTCTCATTTACTCAAAATTTTCACTTTAATTTGGTTATATTTCTATGTAAGTCTGATTTTCTTTTTGCATGGCCTACACATTTCTTTGATTTAGTTATATAAAATTTTTTTAATTTATATTATTTATGTTTAATATATATGCTCTTAATATTAATTTAATAATTTTATTATTACTTATGTAATATGCTTTTGTAAATTTTAGTAGTTTTAAGCAAAGTTAGATCAAGATAAAGTGAGCTTCATTGAATGCGCCAAGATGAGCACAAGACCAAAAAAAATATAAAAATCAATATATTTTATTTTTTAGAGCTTTAGCATGTTTTATGAGATATTTTGATACGTGCTAGATTTATTGATTGTGAACATTATACTCAACCTTTTAGTACCTTAGAATGTAAATTTTTAATATAGTTGGTAGTAATTTTTCAAATTTTTGGCTTTGATTGGGTGATCTTACTATATAATGCAACAGCTATTATTGTTTAACCTTTTACATCACCTTTATGTAGTTATACTATACTGCTTAGATTTATCTCGTTTTAAGTTTAATATAAATTTATTTGATATCAAAAAAATAATTTATTATTTTTTTGAAGCAAATGTGATTACACAAGACTAGATTAGTCTATCCAATTAAAAATTAATTTTTATATTTTTTAATTTTTTTTCTAGTGTTTTTTGCACACTTTGTGAAACATTTTGAATCATGCGAGATTTGAAAATCTAGAATGTAATGCTCAATCTCCTTAGCATCATGGAAAATAAATTTCTCATATGCTTTATGTGATTTAACCAGTAATATATGTTACTCAATTTTATAATAATAATTTTTTATTATTTACGTTTATTTAAATTAGTAACTTTGTTGTATTTTTAAATAATATTTTATGAATAAAACAAACTTCATTGCACTTATCAAAAGAAGCTAAATGCCATTAATGTTTAGTCTCAGTCTCTTTTGTATCTTGGAAGGCAATGTTGTCACACAATTTATTTCATTTCTTCATTTTTTTTCTTTTATTTTACTATATTATTATGAAGCTCTAAAACACCATTCATGTGTCTTTTACATCACTTTGATTACTAGATTAAATTTATGTCATTTAAACTTTTAATATATGTTTACATAATATTAAAATAATTATTTCTTATTATTTATGCTTATATAATTTCATAATTTATAGCCATTCCAAATAAGGTTTTATTGAGAAAATATAAGATTCATTGCAAGCTTTACAACCTATTTCCATTCATACCAAGTTTTATGATCGAGGATAGTACACATGATCTCCTTAGTATATTGGATTGAAAATATCCTATACAATTTATCTTGATTCAACAAAGTTTTTATTTTGATTTGAATATGTTACTATGATACACTAATTCACCTTTCATTTGAAAATTTAAAAGCATAAATTATTTAAATCATGTCACTTCATTTATTCTTATTTTAGATAATATTATAAATTTACATAATAATTAAATGTTTTTTATTTAATATGTTTATTCTACTTGGTAATTTGCAATAATTTCAAACAAGGACCGATCAAGAAGAAATACATTATTAAATTTGAGTTTGCAAGCTTTATTTAATTAAATATTTTATTTTATATTTTTAAATATTTTACTTTCTATTACAGTTTCCAATTTTACTTTAGTAAGTTTGAGCAATTCCAGACACTGTCCAATTGAGACGAAAAAAATGTCATTAGATGCAACTTGACAAGCTCTATAAAACTAAATATTCTATTTTGTATTATTAAATATTTTATTTTCTAGTTTTTTGGCACAGGCATTGTGATTTGTACCTAATTTGATGATTGAGGATACTATATTCTATCTTATTAATGCCATGGAATTTAGCTTACTCATATAATTTATCTAATTGTCTTCAAATATTTTACATTGATTTGACTTTATTAAAATTTAACTTCAAATGTGTTATCATATTATATTTACATGTCTTTAATTTTATTTTATCACAGTGTTTCAATTTATCTCATTTTATTCTTATTATATAATTACTTTATATTCCTATAATATTTGTTTTTATTTATGCTTATTTAATTTGGTAGTTCATAGTATTCTAAATAATGTATGATTGATATGAAACATACATCATTGGATTCATCTTGACTAGCTCTAGGAAAATAAACATTCCATTTTATATTTTTTAAAATTTTGTTTCAATGATTTGGACCCACCTTATCAGAAGTTACGATTGACACCTTATGATAACCAAGCATGCAATACTCTATATTATTAATATCTTTGAAGTTTATTTTCTCATATAAGTTATCTCATTTCTTAAAATGTTTAGCTTTAATATGATTTTATTAGTATAAACCTCTATATCTCCCATCATATGACATTGACATCACTTTGAATTATTTGCCATACATTGCTTCAATTTATCACATTTTCATTTTACTATATATTCACCAAATATTAAAGTAATAATAAAATATTTTTATGCTTAATTACTTATTTATGTCAAAATAATTTGAAAAACTATTTGATTAAGAAGAAATAAATATTTGAACTTATTTTAATAAACTCTATCTAATTGTATATACATTATAATATTTTTAAATATCTTATTTTCAAGCTTTTTTGCATGATTTATGAGACATTTTTGTTTCTAATTAATTTGACTATCAATGATATTGCATTAATTCTCTTTGGATCATGGAATGCAGTAATCTATACAACTTATCATATTTCTTCAAATGTTTTTTCATTGATTTAGTTATATTACTATAAAACTCCAATTCTCCTCTTGTGTGTCCTTTAGATAAATGTTATTGATTATATTACATTTCAATTTATCTTATGTTGGGCTTTATTGAATATCTAGTTATTATGAAAATAATAATTTAATTTTATTTATATCATTTTATTTTGGTAATTAATAGTAATTCTAATTAAATATTTATTATTATATTTTAAATATTTTATTTACGAGTATTATTGGATGTTTTACAAGGCATTTTGATTCATACGAGGTTTGACAATCCAAAATGTTTCGCTAGATATCATTGGTATCATGGAATGCAACATTCTAAAAAAATTTCTCTCATTTCTTCTAATGTTTCACTTTAATTTGGTAATATTATTGCATAAGCCTAAATCTCTTCCCATGTGACCATTACTTGTCTTTGTTTTTATTACATTGTTCACTTCAATTTATCTCATTTTAACAAGCTCTATCCAATTAAATTTTTAATTTTATAAGACTTTGACAACTTTTACAATATATTATGCTTCGTAAATGACTTAACGATCAAGTATGTTACAATCAATTTATTTAATATCTTGGATTGTAGTGTTCATATGCAATTTATAAAATTTTTTTAGTTTTTTCATTTTTTTTGGTTATATTATATAGTAACTCTAAATCAAGTCTCATTTGACCTTCATATGGCTTACATTTGCTTCGATTATTTTTCTTTAATTTATCTCATTTCAGCATTAATATATATTTACTTAAGATTAAAATAATAATTTATTATTACTTATGCTTATTTTTTTGTGATTCATTCCAAATAAGGTCCAATGAGGTCAAAACAAACTTTCATGGTGATGTCTCGATGAGCTCTATCAAATTAAATATTCATTTTAGGTTTTAAATATTTGATTTTCTAATATCTTGGCATATTTCTAAAAATATTTTGATTGAAACCTTATTTGATAATTGAGAATCTAACATTTGATCTTCTTAATATCTTGGATTTGAAAGTTTACAATTTATTTTATTACTTAAATTGTTTTACTTTAATTTGGTTGTATTTTAACATGACCTTGAACCACCTCTCTTGTAAGCATTACATCACTTTGAATTGATTATAGTACATTTCTTTAATTTATCATATTTATGTTTTATTATATACATTTACTTAATATTAAAGTAATAAATTATTATGATTTATGCTTATATATTTTAACAGTTCATAAAAAGTCTTATTGAGGTTTCATTTAGATTAAAAAATATCATTAGACTCATACTAATATTAAAGTAATACTACGGAGTACGTATAGGGGGGACGGGATAAAGGTAAGATGTTGATGCAGGGGTTGACTGATGAAGTCTTGAGAAATGAGCTCTCAGATGTTAATGCCGTTTTTGACCAGGCTGAATGCTCATCTAATGCGGGGTAAAGCTGAGTATTCAGGACATTGTGGAGCATTCGTGCAGCGGCGAGGATGACTCACCTCTGATTGTGAGGGCAATGTGTTCTGTACTGAAGTAGGAGGATGAGTGTGTGAAGGATGCTGGTGATGAGGTGAGAATATATGAAAGTGATGCCGCTCTCATAGTTGGGAAGGGTCTCTACGTAGCAGGGTTTACAGCTAATGTAGAAGACAATGCAGTTGTGTTACAAGATGTGGGCATGCACGATGGTGATGTGGATGTACTGCACAAGAGTGAGCAGTCTGGAAAACTGGAAGTGAGGGTCTCCTTCCGTAAGGCTCTCATTGCCAACAATAACCCTGGGTATGGAGCAGCCACTTCCTTTATTTCCCCCAAAATGGTTGATATTAAGGAAAGAGCGGCTCTAACGCAAAACATTATGGAAAACGATGTGGTTATTCTGTCATATGAAGCTTGCTCAAGGTAGAGGATCTTTCATCAGCATGATCTCATTGGCAGAGTCTATGGAAATTCCCTTCTGTTTGCTATCATTGCTAAAATCTTGACAAGAAGATGGGGTCATCTTAGTGAATTTTGTGTCATGGAATTACCTTTTAGCTGCTTTTGTTTACATTTTGATTCAGCAGAAGGCCAAAATAAGATATGGCTGGGTGGTCCATGGTGGGTGGCGGGGCAAGCATTGGGTCTTGATTTGTGGGAAGCAGATTTCAAGCCGTCACCTGATACTGCTAAGTGTGCTCTCGTTTGGATTCATTTTCCTGTGCTGCCACTACTATATCGGGATATTGAAAATATCATAAAAATTGCCAAGAATGTAGGGGAACCAATACTACTAGATGGCTAGACTGCATAGATGCAAAGGACTTCATATGCCAGGGTCAGTGTATGGATGGACCTCACTAAGCCGCTTAAGTCGGGGTTATGGCTCAGTGGTGACTTGGGCAAATCTTTCCAACCTATTGAATACGAGGGGCTACCACGTATCTGTTATGCGTGTGGTCATGTTGGACATGTGGTGGAGCATTGTCTGAAAAAGAAAATGGAAACAGAAAATGTTAAAATATAGCAACGAACACTGGACTCGCTGCGTATTGTACTGGAAGCGAGGAGTTGTGTGCCTCTAATGGGAGTATTTTTGTTGAATCTCCTACTGTGGTTACCCTGTGTGTGCCACCAGCACAGACACAAGATATGAATGCGGATGAGGCAGTGAGAGAAGGTCTGGGGCCTTGGATGGTTGTCCAGTCGAGAAAGAGAAGGCCAATTCGGAACACAAATGATCACCAGAATACCGAGCAGAGATCTTATGCGGTGGACAGCATTGTTAGAGGTATCAAACGGGAGGAGGGACGGGATAGAATTGCAATCAGAAGAAGAAGTGCTTCGATTGTTAGGGGCAGGGAGCCAATTCAGAGGTCATGGGCCCTTAAGGGCGTTACGAGGAGCACCCCTAACAACAGACATGAACTCTTGACATGGTGACAGGTGCAAGAAAGCAATGCCAGTGGACAATATGGAGGAGGAAGACCGCAGCAATAGCTTGAATGACAAACATGCTGCTATGGGTTGAGGGGCTACCCTCCCAGCTGCAAATCGTGGACTGCAGCAGTTGTTGGTGTTGGTGGTACTAGAGGTGCTGGAGTGTGCTGCGATGCTGGTGTACATTGGTGGAGCTGGATGTACGGGATGTAGGTGATGGTACATGCTGGAGGTGTTTGGACGCACTGTGGGTGTTGGTGATGCTAAGTGTTGCAACAAGTTGTAGGTACGCTGGACACAGTATAGAGGATGTGCTCACTGGGTCGGTGCAGGCGATCACTGCGTATGTGGAGGGGGTCCGGTGTGTGGGGGCTGCACGTGTTTGCACTCCTGAAACACATTTTCTACACATCCTCACGGTATGTTTGGGGATGCATTCTGCGGTTGAGACATTGTTGGCGAAAGAATCGAAGGAATTTTTTTGGGGGAAAATACCTATTTGCTAATGATTAAGATTGCTATTTGGAACATTAGGGGGTAAGGAAAAGAAAGTCATGTAGCTACCTACAGAGATTTGTTAGGGAAGGAAATATAGGGGTGGTGGCACTTGCGGAGACTAGAGTTCAATCCTTCGACAGACGTGATGCTGACTTTCTTCTCTGTAGGGATTGGATGTTTGCTTCTCAGCCTTCCGAGGGGAAGTCGGCTGGTATTGTTATCATGTGGAGACACTACATTGACTTGGTGGTTACTCGCTCTTCAATGCATATGGTTTTCTTTGGCGTCAAGTTCCTGGGAGGCTCATATCAAAAATGTTGTGTGGTATACTCTCCTAATAAACCCTACAGGCGCAGGGATATTTGGCATATGTTGAGAGTGGAGGCAGAGGGGGACCCCATGATTGTTGCAGGGGACTTCAATATTGTGATGTCCCAAGTGGAGAAGGGGGGGGGTAAGGCATACAACTATGGACTTGGCCAGCAGGAGTTTTCAGAGGTTATGCAAGATCTTCAACTTCTTGATCTGGGTTTTGTGGGTAGCAGGTTCACTTGGTGCAACGACAAGCAAGGGAATGCCAGAATCTGGGAGAGATTGGATAGGGCTCTTATGAATGCAAATGGGCTGAATGTTTTCCCAGCTACCTTGGTGACTCATCTCGCCCAGATTGGGTCTGATCATTGCCCTCTTATGATTGATATGGGCACAAATGTGGCAAAACCGAATCACAGTAGGATCCAGTTTGAGAATATTTGGCTTGACTATCCCGAGGCCGTTGGTATTGTGAAGCATATGTGGTCCAGAAGTACTAGGGGGATTGTATGGATAGCTTCTCCACTAAGTTTCATCTGTGCCTAGTGGCTCTACGCAGGTGGAGTAAGAGGGAGATGCGGGACATTATTGGGACAAACAGGGAGTATAAGAGGAGGATTGGTGAATTACAAGAAAAGGAGGTGGGACATAGTCTGAATGAGGAGGAGAACACCCAGCTTGGTAATCTCATTTCTAAATTCCATAGAGGGTGTGCACTTGAGGAGAAGTGGCGGTGCCAATGAGCGAAGATCCATTGGGTACAACTGGGGGATAACAACACAGTTTTTTCATGCTGCAGCCACAACTAGATGGTGTAATAACAATATATCTCATATGAGGAATGAAGAGGGGAACAGGGTGGAATCGAGGGCCGACATTAGCAACATCTTATTACAGTTCTTTGGCACAAAATGGCGGGGTGGTTCGTCGGTTGCACCCTCCCTACGGCATCTGTCACACAACTGCATTACTTTGGAGAACAGAGAATGGCTAACCCGTGGAATCACTTAGGAGGAGGTAGCCAATGCTATTAGGACTAGTAGGAGAAACAAAGCACTGGGGATGGACGGCATCACAGCAGAGTTTGCTACGGGCTACTGGACTGTCACTCATATGGATATAATAAAGGCTGTTCTTTGTTTTTTCAAGGAGACTTACATGCCTAAAGCATGGAAGGATACATTGTTGGTACTTATTCCCAAGAGGCAAGGTGCTTCTAATCCTACACACTTCAGACCAATTAGCCTCTGCAATGTCATTTATAAAATTCTCACCAGAATCTTGGCAAAAAAACTCAAAGGAGTACTATCTGTGGTTATTGCTAGAGAGCAGGGAGCTTTTCTTCCCTGGAGATCCATTTTCGACATCTTTATTACACAGGAGATGGAGGTGAGAATGTATTCATCCTCATCCAAAGTGGGCTTGATCGCTGTGAAAGTGGATATGGAACAGGCGTACGACAGTCTGAGATGACAATTCATTGAGGTGATGATGCAACTCCTTGGCTTCCCACTAACATGGTGCAAGTGGGTTCTTGCTTGTATTACCTCCCCAAGATTTGGTATTCTGCTGAATGGAGATAGAGTACCATGGATTAAGTCTTGCAGGGGTCTTCGTCAGGGCTACCCCTTATCCCCATATTTGTTCACTCTGGTATCCGAATTCTTCTCTATGCTGATATGTAAGTATGAGAATCAGGTGTTACTTGGCTTTAGATGCACCTCCAATGGCCCCCTTATCTCGCACCTTTTATATGCTGATGATGTTATTATCTATGCACTTGGTTTACATAAGTCTGTGTCTGTTATCAAGAAAATGCTCCATAAGTTCAGTAAGTTTGCTGGGTTCAATGTTAACCATGAGAAATCTAGAATTTTCTTCAGTAGAGGTATGATGAAGAAAAAGATGAAGCTTGTGGCCTCTAAGCTTGGTATCCCAAAGGGAAATACACTCTCTTACCTGGGTATCCCTATTTCGGCTAAGTTATTCAAGAAAATAGATTTCAACTTTTTGATTCAGAAAATTGAGCATCAGGTTGCTAAGTGGCTGGTACGCCCCCTTTCCTTGGCTGGAAGGATTCTATTGATCAAGGCTGTTTTGGAGTCTTTTCCAAATTTTTTGATGAGCCAATGTGTGGTTCCACGAGGGGTGGTGGAGCAGATGGAACAGTTGATGAGGATATCCTTATGGTGTGGCATAGGTACGGCTCATGCTATTCATTATGCTAATTGGCACACTGCTACTCTCCTGAAGGACATAGGTGGCCTTGGTTTACTTGATCTCAAGATCTGGCACCTTGCATTGGTCATGAAGCATTGCAAAAGACTATTATACCGTGAGGACAGCCTTTGGGCAGACATCATGAAGAGTAAGTACCCTTTAAGAAACAACCCTTGCAGGGTCCCTAGGGGTGCTTCCCATGCGGGAAGGTGGATGCTTGAGGCCTTCCCAGATGCCCTGGGGGGTTTGATCTGGAGGATGGTGGATGGAATGTGCACTGATTTCTATGAAGACAATTGGCTGGGTTTTCTTCCAATAAAATGGTGGCCCACATTCATCAACATGGAGGCCTCGTGGCTAAAATATGTGGGAAATTGCATGTTAGGGCCGAGGAAGTGGGACAGGGATTCCATTGCTAACTGGGCGAACCCTTTATTGGAGGACAGAGTCATGCACCTGCCATGGGGTTATAATTATGGGAATGACGAGTTTCTTCAGGTACACACTGAATCCCCTAAGGTCTCTTCTATAAAGTTCTACCTAGCTCTCATTGCATTGAGAGGAGCTGACAATGCTCGATTTAACCCACTGTCGAGGGACTTTGCGTTGATATGGAAGCTTAAAGTCATGCCCCAGGTCCATGCTTTCCTTTAGTGTGTGGCTCAAAACCTCGTGCCTACGGCGGATTGGCTCAAACGAAGGCATTTGACTATTTGTAGCAACTGTAGTTAGGGCTGTGATGTGGTTGAGACTTAGCAACACGCACTGTATGATTGCATTGTCACACGCAGTATCTAGGAGGACCCTGTGTTGCACGCATCTGCCAAGGTGTTGGGCATCTGTGGCGGTGTGCGCACGCGCGCCCGCTATGGTGGCCGGTCTTTGAAGCGTTTTCTTTCCCGTGCTGCTTAGCTTAACAAGATGCGTGGCATCTCCGCGGCTCATCTGGCCATTGTGGCCTCTACCTTGTTCCATATCTGGGAGAATAGGAATCGTAGGGCGCATAAGAAGTCCACCCTTAATAATAACATGCTAATTTAGAGGATCAAATTGGAAAGTACTGCCACTATAAAGCTCATTAATCATCATCCTTCTTTGTCCAGTGGGAAGTTCAACCCCTTGGGTCCCTGGTAACCAGTTTTTGGCTTCCCCCTCCAATGAGATGGATAATGATCAATTGCGAAGCTGCAGTGAGAAACGAGAAGGCTGGTATTGGCTTGGTCATTCGCGATCATGAGGGTAGGCCCATGCATGTTGTGGGGAGAGGTTTCATTTCACAGGCAAGTGATGCCTTATAGCTTCAAGTTGTTATGGAAGCTATGGTATTTATCATGACTAAACTAAAGGAATATCATACGGTTGAGATCAAGACTGATTCTACTTTCGCATTACATGAGGGAATGCAACGAGTTCATTGTCCTTTGGAGGGTGGTATTGTTTCTGATGCTCTCCACTTTGTGAGAAAGCTGTCTGCGTTCGCCTCACTCATGTTTTGAGGGAAGGCAATGCCCCTGCGGATTGGCTGGCAAAATTTGCATGCTCGTCTGATATGTCCTGGGAAAGTGGAATGTCCCTGCCCAAGCAATTACTTAAGCTCCTACTAGTTGACTTTCCTTTTGAACCCCCATAGTGGGTTGTATAATGTAGGCCTTGGCCACTTTTGGTCAAACAACAATTTTTATAGTTTTAAATATTTTATTTTTTATAGTTTTGGCATATTTTATGAGTCATTTTAATTTGTACTTAATTTGATTGTCCAAGCTATTGGACTCAATCTCTCAATCTCATTTGTATTTTGGAATTCAATTTTTTCTTATGCTTTATTTCATTTCTTCAAATTTCTTTTTTCAATTTTGTTATTTTACAATGTAATGCTAAATGTCCTCTATTGTGACCATCACAACGATTTGAATTTGTAATATGGTATTACTACAATTTTCTAATTTTAGCTTTAATATAATTAATTAAATATTAAAATAATAATTTTGTTTATTAGTTCTTTTAAATTTTGGTACCATGTAATAATTCAAAACATATTACAATTGAGAGGAAACAAATGTTGTTGGACATATTTTATGAGCTCTATCAAATTTAACATTCATATTTATATTTTTAAATTTTTTTATTTTTATATTTTTAGCATATTTTACTAAATATTTTGAGTTTTTCATCTATTTTATAATAAAACATTTTATAGTTGATCTCCTTAGTATCTTAAAATGCAACTGTCTTAAAATTTCTCTTATTTTCTCAAATTTTATGTTTTGATTTTGTCATATTATTATGGTACTTTAAATTATTTCTCAAATGACCTTTACATTGCCTAAATTTTGTTATATTATATTTTCTTAATTTATCTTATTTCAGCTTTAATATTTGTTCACTTAATATTAAAATAATAATTTATCATTATTTTTTATTTTGGTAACTCATAGTAATTTTAAGAAAGGTTCTATCAAGATGAAACAAGTTTCATTGGACTTTCATTGTCACACTTCATCCAAAAACTTATTCATTTTTATTTTTTAAATTTTTTATTTAACTATAGTATTGGCACATTTTATTAAATATTCTAATTTGTAGTTAATTTGATGTTCAAGGGTGTTATACTTGATATTATTTTTTTCTTTGATTTTAACTTCTACAATTTATAACACTTCAAATGTTTTACTTTGATTTCATATTACAATGCATTAATTTATCTCAATTAAGGTTTTTCATACATTTACTTATTATTAAAATAATATTAAATTAATTTTATGTTTGGTTGAGTTAGTAATTTATAGTAATTTTAAATGTGTTCCAATTGACATGAAAAATTGTCATTGCACATGTCCTGATAAGCTCTTTATTGATAAATATTTTTTTAACATATTTATTTTTTATAGTTTTGATATTCCGTACATGATAATTTCATTCATACATGATTTCTTGATTAAGGATTTTACAATATATATTCTTTGGATAATAGAATGCAACTTTCTCATATAGTTTATCTTATTTTTTTTAATTTTTTTGCATTTATTTTCCTATACTCCCATTTAACTCTAAACCTCCTCTCATGTTGCCACTAGAGCAATTTTGTTTGGATTTATTACTATGCTTCAATTTACCTTATTTTTGCTTTAATATATATACATTCTTAATAATAAAACAATGATTATTATTTATGCTTATTTTTAAGTGTAATTCACAATAACTCCAAATAAGGTCTAATGAAGATGAAACAAATACCATTGCACCCATTTAACAAGTAATATAAAATTAGATACTAATTTTTGTATATTTAATTTTTTATTCTCTATGAATTTGGCAAACTTTTAGAGATATTTTGATTCTTTTCTTATTTGATAATAGATGATTATCCTTCTTCTCTTCATATATTGGAATGATACTTTCTTATAACATTTTTCACATTTCTTTAAATTTTTCACATTGATTTGGCTAAAATATAATGTAAATATAATGTCTTTCTCATGTGATCACGACATTATTTTTATTTTGTACTATTACATTACTTCAATTTATCTCTTTTTCTCTTTGGTTTATAATTATTTATTATTTAATGATATTATGTTTGTTATTTAATCTTGTTTCAATTGCAAATTCGCAGTAATTTCGAGTGAAGGCTGACTGAGGTGAAATAATTATCATCAAACTCATCTCGATAGGACTTATATAACTAAATATTCACTTTATCATTTACAAGTATTAATTTTAAAATTTATAAATATTCTATTTATTGTGTATTTTTTTTGGCTTTATGAGATGTTTCGATCAATTTTATGATCAAGGATTTTATACTCGATCTCCAAAAGAAACTTTGAATGCAACTTTCTAATACGTCTCAATAAGCTTTATCTATTTAAATATTAATTTTTAAAATTTTAAAATATTATTTGTTCTAGGGTTTTGTCATGCTTTATTAGACATTTCATTCATACCCAATTTAATGATTAAGGATTTTATAACTAATATCCTTAGTATCTTGGAATTTAGCTTTCATATGCAAATCATCTCATTTCATGAAATGCTTCTCCTTGATAACACTATATTATTTTGTAATTCAAAATCTCTCATCAAGTCAACTTTATAGATCTTTGATTTTGTCAATTAAATTTCTTTAGTTTATTTTCTTAGTTTTCATATGTACTCATATCATATTTTAATAATAATTTATCTTTATTTATTATTATTAACTTTGATAATTTTTAATTATGTATAACGAGGTCTGACAAAGAGGAAACAAACATTATTGGACACAACCTAATGACCTCAATCAAATTAAATATTCATTTTTATATTTTGAAGGAATTTATACGCTTGATGAGAAATTTTGATTCAGATATGATTTGAGTATGATGGATGTCATACTCAATCCTATTAGTAATTAGGAATGCAACTTTTTTGTATAATTTATGTAATTTTTTCAAATGTTTTGCTTTGATTTGGTTTTATTACTATGAAACCTAAATTCTTTTCTTGTAATATCTTTAAATCTCTTTGATTTAGTTATATTATATTGCTTTAATGTATCTCATCTAAACTTTAGCACATATTTTCATAAAGTAATAATTTATGTACTTTAAGCATATTTCTTTTGGTAATTTGTAGTAGCGACTAGTGAGGCTCAATCGAGATGAAAAAAACTTCAATGAACTCTCTTCTGTAACTTTATCCATTTAAATATTCATTTTTAACTTTTAAAATAATTTTTATGGATTTGGCATGCAATAAGATTGATTTTGATTTATACATGATTTGATGAAAGAGGATGTTACAATCAATGTTCTTTAATCTTAAAATGCAATTTTCCCAAAAAAGTTTGGCTTTGGTTCTATAGTATTTTAACCAAATAAAGGCAAATGAATTGAATTAATGAGATAAGTTGAATGATAGAATTTAATTACTAGACATTAAGGAGATTTATTTAACATTCTCGATCATCAAATCAATGTGCGTATTAAAATATCTTGAGAAGTGTTCCAAACCCTTAGAAAATAATTTATTTAAAACATGTAAAAATTAATATTTAGTGTATAGAGCTTGTTGACCTGTCCAATGACATTAGTTTCTTCAACATCAAGCCTCAATTGGAATTTACTATAAATTACTTAAGTAAACAAATAAAAATGATAATAAATTATTATTTAAATATTAAATAAGAATATATATATGAAACTATAAATTATGAAAATTAAAGCAATATAATATAACTAAATCAAAGTGATGTAAAAGCACACAAGAAAAGATTTCATGTTACTTGCTAATACAACTAAATCAAAGTAAACAACATAATTAAATACGATAAATTCTATCAAAAATATGCATTCCAAAATTTCTTGTAAAATATTAAGAGAATCGAGTACAACATCCTTGATTATCAAATTAATATGCATCAATATATTTTGCAAAATATTCCATAACACTACAAAATAAAATTATTAAAATATTAAAACCAATATTTAGTAAGATATATCTTATATAGATAAGTGAAATGATGCCTACAAAATAAATTAGTTTATTTAATATTCGATAAAAAATTTTGAAGTTGAAATCATATATATTCAAGAAATATAATGCAACTAAATTGAAGTGATTTAAATGTCAAAAGATAAGAGACTTAGAGTTTCATAATAATGTAATTAAATCAAAGAAAAATATTTGAAGAAATAAGAGAACCAGTTGCATTCCTTGACACTATAGAATTTTAGAGTTATATAATCAATCTTCAAATTAGGTATGAATCAAAATATCTCATAAATATTCTCATACAAGAGATGAATTAGAGTTTTATTTTTGAAAATTTGAAATAAATTTAAAGAAATCAGATAAAGTATTTGTAAAAGCTATAATTCAAACTACTATAGAAATTGAGTGTGACATCAACGATCATGAAAATAAGGTACGAATCAAACTGTCTAATACACCATATTAAAACATAAGATTATTAAATATTTAAAAATATTAAAAAATTTAACATTTAATTGGATAAGGCTTATTAAGATAATTCTAATGATATTTATCTCAACTTGATCGCACCCCTTTTGGAGTTACTACCAATTATGTGAGTGAATAACCATAGTTTAAATAAATTTGTATTTCAATATTAAGCAAATTAAAACTAAAATTCAAATAAGATAAATTTCAATAATGTAGTACTTCCAAATCAAAAACATGTAAATGTCATAAGAGAGGATATTTAGAATTACATTGTCATATTATAAAATCTAATAAAAAACTTTAACTTAGTAATATAAATTGTACAAATAAGTTTCATTCTAATATACAAAACAGATTGAGTGCAACATGCTCGATCATCAAATATGGCACATATCAAAATATCTTGTTTCACATTAATAAGAGTAAATTTTTATTTTAATATTTAGTAAAAAAATATTTAAGATGACAAGAGATAAATTAAAACAATCTAATAGAACTAAATCAAAGACAAGTAAAAGTCATAATGAGGAGATTTAGATTTACATTCAAATATCACAAAATTAATTGAAAAGGGTTGAAGAATTAAGAAACTTTATATGAAAAAGATGCATTTGAAGATATTTAAGAGATCGAGTGTAATATTTTTTATCGTAATGTTTTTAAAAATATCTAAATAAAAAAAAAGAATATTTAATTAGAAAGAATAAAAAATATTAGAGTTAAAATGAGATAAATTTAACTAATATAATACAACTAAATCAATGGAATGTAAAGGTCACACTAGACAAGATTTAGAGTTATGTAATAATATAACCAAATCGAATAAAATAATTTTAAAAAAACTAAATTATACAAAAAAATCTACATTACAGGATGCTATGCAGATCGAGCATAACTATTTTTATTGTTAAAATAAGTAAAGAATAAAAAATTTAAGTAACACTTTTTAAGAACTTCAAATATATAAGTAATATATTTGTCTTTGATTTTGTTCTATTAGATTGTTTTAATTTATCTCTTGTCATCTTAAATATTTGTTAACTAAATATTAAAATAACAATTTACTCTTATTAATGTGAAACAAGATATTTTGATATGTACCATATTTGATGATCGAGCATGTTACATTCAATCTCTTTTGTATATTAGAATGAAAATTTAAGTAACACTTTTTAAAAACTTCAAATATATATATATATGTGTGTATGTGTGTGTGTGTGTGTGTAATATTTAATTTCCTACAATTCATGAGGACGAGTTCAATATCATTTATTTCATCATAATTAAGCTACATCTAAAATGACTATGGATTTATCAAATTAAATATATACAAAAAATGACAAATATTTCTTATGTTAACTAAATATTTATTGTAGCTGAAAATTGAAAAATTAAATAATTTTAACATAATCGAATAAAAAAAAATGTCAATGTCACCCAAGAGGAGAGTTAGAGTTAGATAGCAATATAGCCAACTCTAAGTTGAATTCTTAGACTATTAAGAGATTAAACATAACATCATCAATCATAAAAAAATTGTATGAATATGAAATTTTGTAAAGCTTATCATCATCTCAAAGATAAAAGTCTCTAAAAATGTAAAAATGAATATTTAATGTACAAAGTACGCTGCAGCAACAACAATAATTTTTGTTTTCAACTTGATTGGATCTCATCTCAAACTATGTTTAACTTCCAATGTAAATAAAAAAATGGTAATAAAATATTATTTTAATATTAAGTTAATAAATATTAATTCTAAAATGAGGTAAATTGATGAAATATAGTAGAACTTGATCAAAGCAAGATAAGTGTCACATGAGAGGAGAATTAAATCCACATAATAAAACAACAAAATCAAAGCAAAAAAATTAGAAATAAGATATTTTGCATGGGAAAGTGTCGTTCTAATATACTAAGGAGGTTGAGGGTAACTTATTCAAATTGTAATTTTTCATAACGTATGCCATCGAGATGAGTCCGCTAATTTTAGTTCTCTATAAAGGCACGTTTCAAATTGTTGTGTTTAACTAAATTACATAATATTAAATAATGATTAATTATTTTTATTATATTAAGTATATATAAGTTAAAGTTGAAATAAGATAAATTAAAATAATCTAATACAACAACATCATAAGTCACAAGAGAGTTGAATTAGAGTAACATAGCAATATAACAAAACTAAAGGAAAATTTTGATGTTAGTTAGATAAACTATACAAGAATATTTCATTCAAGTATTTTAAGAAGATCTTGTGTAACAATATCAATTATCAATTCATATATGAACTAAAATACCTCATAAAGCATACCAAAGTCTTAAACAATATTTAATAATATTTAAATTAAAACTTATTTTATCGTAGTTCAATGAGATAAGTCCCATGACATTTGTTTCATCACAAATAAACCTTATCTAGGGTTACTATAAATCTCCAAAGTAAATAAGCGTAAATGTTTTGTTTTGATTAGATTATATATTTATGTAACTCTAATTCTTCTCTTATGTGACTTTTGAATTGCTTTGATTTTGTTATATCACACTGCTTTAATTTATCTCTTTTTTCTTCAATATATATATTTACTTAATAATTCTAATTTAATTGTATAATTCATAATAATTTCAAACAAGTTTCAATTACAAAAAAATTAGAAAATTATGGTCTTCTTGATGAGCTCTAAAATTAAATTACTTATTTATTATTTTTAAACATTTTATTTTCGATATTTTTTTGCATTCTTTATGGGTCACTTGGATTCATAAATGAAGGATGTTGCACTTTATATCTTGAATATCTTGGAATGTAGTTTTTTAGTATAGTTTATCTCATTTATTCAAACTTTTATTTTTATTTTATTATATTACATTGTTTCAATTTATCACACTTCACCATTATTATATTTTTTTCCTAATTTTTAGATAATTATTTATTATTGTTTGTGTTTAATTACTTTTGAAATTCATAGAAATTCCAAACAATTTTGAACACGACGAAACAAATGTCAATGGACTCACCTTGATGAGCTCTATCTAATTAAATATTCATTTTTAAATATAATTTTAAATATTTTTTTTTGGTGCTTTTTTTTTTATAGAATATTTTGATTTGTAGATAATTTTATGATCAAAGATGTTACACTTAATCTTTTTGGTATCTTAGAATGTAATTTTCTTGTATAACTTATCTCATTTCTTCAATTTTGTTATAATGTTATATAATTGTAAATCTCATCTCATATGACATTTACATCACTATGATTTGGTAATAAAAAATTATTTCATTTTAGTTCATTCTACTTTTAAAATAATTTTTCTTATAATTAAAATAATAATTTATAATTATTTATTCTTATTTAATTAAGTAATTTGTAAACATTCAAAATGAAGTCCAATCAAGATGAAGTAGATGTCTTGGACAAGTCTTAAAGAGATTTATCGAATTAATTATTTTTTCTATTTTAAAGTATTCTTTTGGAATCTTACATTCTTAACAACCAAAGATGTTGCACTGGGATCTTATTAATATCTTGGAATATAATTTTCCCATATAATTTAGCTTATTGTTTCAAATTATTTTTATTTGTTTTAGTTATATTACAATGAAGCTCTCTCATGTGACATTTAAATCACTTATATTTGATCATATTACATTACTTTATTTTATCTTTATTTAATTTTAAAATATATTTTTGAATATTAAAATAATAATTTTTTTATTATTTCTTATTTTCTTTGTTTGTCCAAAGTAATTCCAAACTAGATCCGATCATGATGAAACAAAAGATATTGTAGTCATCTCTATGAACTCTTTAAAATTAAATTTTTATTTTATATTTTTAAATATTTTATTTTTCTTTAGTGTTATCTATATTATGAGAATTTTAATTCATACCTGATTTGAGGATCAAGGATATTACACTCAATCACCATGATATCTTCGAAATTAACTTTCTCAAGTAATTATTCTTCTTTTCTTAAATATTTTTCTTTGATTTTCTTATATTACTATTTGACAGTACATGTCATATCATGTCACCTTTTATGATGCTTTGAATTGCTTAGATATATTGCTTAAATTTATCTCATTTCAACTTTAATATATCAAAATAATAATATATTATTATTTATGATTAATAAATTTGGTAATTCACAATCATTCCAAATGATTTTAGATTGAAATGAGCTTTATGCAATAAAATAATTATTTGTAGTATCTTTACAAATTAGTTTCTAAGAGTTTTGCATGCATTACATGATATATGATTCATACCAAATTGAACAATCAAGGTGATCTTCTTCGCAACTTAAAGTGTAGCTATCTAATAAAATTCATTTATTATTTTCAAATATTTCACTTTCAATTTGTTATATTATTGTGTGAGTTCAAATTTTCACTTCTATGAATTTTACATTGTTTTTTTTCGATTGATATTGTTATGCTCAATCTCTACAATATCTTGGAATAAAACTGTCTCATAAAATTTATCTCATTTGTCAAAATAATTTAATTCTAATATGTCATATTGTTATTAAAGTAATGATCACTTGATAATCATTCAGTCCTTTGATTTTATTAGATTATTTTGTATCTTTTAATTTAGCTTCAATATGTATTTATTCAATATTAAAGTAATAATTTATTTTTATTTAGGCTTATTAATAATGGTATTTCAAAGTAATTCTAAGTGTGGTCTAACAAAAACTTTAATGGACTCATTTCAAGGTGTTCTACCCAATAAAATAATCATTTTTTTAATATTTTATTTTATATGGTTATAACACACTTTATAAATTGTTCAATCCATACTTGATTGGACTATCAAAGTTATTACACTTATTCTCTTTAGTACATTAGAATGCAAATTTATTATATAATTTGCCTCATGTTTTCAAATTTCTTACTTATATTTTGTAATGTAACTATAAAACTTTAAATCCTCCTCTTCTATGACCTTTGATAACTTTGATTTATTTAGATTATATTTTTAAGTTTATCTCATTTTAGATTTAACATTTATTAATTAATATTAAAAGAATTATTTTTATTTTTTTGTGCTTTTTAATTTAGTAATTCATAATAATTTTGAATGAGTTATAATTGAGAAGAGAGAAATATCAATTGACTCATTTCGATAAGCTCTAAATAATTAATTATTAATATTTATATTTTTAAATATTTTTGCTAGCATTTTGTTTATTTTTAATGAGATATTTTGATATAATCTAGATTTGATAATCATATAGTTACACTCAATCTCCTTAATATGTTTGAATACAAACTTTTAGTATAATTTATCTAATATTACGATATTTTTGTTATGATTTGATGTATTACTATGAAACTCTAATTGTCCTATTATATGACATCTAATATATATTTTACTAAAATTAAAAATTTTATTATTTTAGTGTATTTAGTTTGTGATATGTAATATTCCAAATAAAGTTCGATCAAGATGAAACAAATGTGTGACTCCTCTCGATGAGCTTTATTATATATAATATTCATTTTTAACCATTTAAATGGTTTTTTCAAATGTTTTACTAGTTCTGATTCGTAACTATTTCAATAAATGGAAATATTATGTTCGGTCTTCTTAGTTTCTTAGAATGCAAATTTCCTACACAGTTTTTCTCATTTCTTCAAATTTTTAACTTTGAATTGGTTATATTGCTATTAAAATCTGATTCTCGAATCATGTCACACACACACACACACACACACACAGATATATATATATATATATATATATATATATATATATATATATATATATCATATTAAAATAGTTATTTTGTTTATTTTCTTTTCTAATTCGTAGAAATTTCAAATGATATTTGATAGACACAAACCAAATGTCGTTGGACTTCCCAAGAAGTTTTTTATCCAATTTAATAATCCTCAATATATTTTTAAATGTTTAATTTTATTTTATTTTGGTGCTTTATATGAGACATTTTGATTTGTATCTATTTGATAGTAGAGAAATTTACATTTGATATCCCAAGTAATTTATCTCACTTCTTCAAAATTTTGCATTGATTTAGTTTTGTTACTACATAACACAAAATCTCTCCAAGTGTCACATTTACATTTCTTTGTTTTGGTATCTTTTCATTTCTTAAATTTATCTTATTTTTACTTTAAAATATATTTTTATAACTTTAAAATAATAATTTAATATTATTTATGCCAATTTATTTTGCCAATTTATAGTAACTACAAAAAAAAGTATCATAAAGGCAAAAAAATTTCATTACACTCATCTCAATGAGCTCTATTCAATTAGAAATTCTTTTATATATTTTTAAAAATTTGATACTCAATGTCCTCACATTTTCCACAAAAGTTATTTTTAGTTTTTTAATTTTTTTCTTTGTATATATTACTTTGTAACTCTGAGTCTACTGTCTTCTGGCTTATGCATATCTTTGATTAGTTATATTGCATAATTTTAATGCATCTATTTTTGCCATTAATATATATTTAATTATTATCAAAATAATAATTTATAATTATTTAATCTTATTTATTTGTTCAATTCATAAAAATTGTAAATTAGGTCTAATCAAGAAAGAACAAATGTCATTTGACTTATCTCGACGATCTCTATCCAGTTAAATATTTCTTTTTACATTTTAAATAATTTATTTGAAAGGTTTTTTCATGTCTTATGTGTCATTTAAATTAATTTATTATTTAATGATTGATGATGCTGCATTCCATCTCAATAGTATTATTGAATGGAATTTTCTTATACTACTTAACCCATATTTTCAAAAGTTTTATTTTTATTTGGTTCTATTTCATTTCTTCAAAATATCTCATTTTATTTTTTTTATATATTAACTTAATACTGAAATAATAATTCCTTTTTTGTGTTTAAATAATTTTTTAATTCATTGTAACTCTAAACAATGTTTGATCGAGTTGAAACAAACATTGTTACTCATCTTGATGCGCTATGTCTAATTAAATGCATATTTTTATAATTTTTTAAATATTTTATTAGGTTTTTTTGTAGTTGATTTGTTGATCAACGATGCTACACTCGATCTCATTCATAATATGGAATGCTACTTTCTTATACAATTTATCTTAATTCTTCAAATTTTTCGTGTTGAATTAGTTATATTACTACATAACTTTAAATCTCCTTTCAAATGATCATAAGACCACATTGACTTAGTCATATTATATGGTTTTAATTACATTGTTAGGTTTAATATATATTTTCTTAATATTAAAATAAAGTTTTTTTTGCTTATTTAGATTAAAAATTCAAAGTAATTTTAAACAAGGTCTAGTTAAGATGTAATAAACATCGTTGAACTAGTCTCAAAGAGCACATCCTAATTAAATATTCAATTTTAATATTTCCCAAGTATTTTGTTTTCTAGAACTTTGGCTTGTCTTATGTGATATTTTGACTCTTGCCATATTTTATGATTGAGGATGTTGCACTCAAACTTCTTAATATCTCGAAGCACAACATTATTGTAAACTTTATTACATTTATAAAATTTCTTCACTTTAGTTTGGTTATGTTACTATAAAACTCTAATTCCCCTCTCACTTGACTTTTTCACTGCATTGATTTCATTTGGTTACATTACATCAATTTAACATATTTTAGTTTTAACGAATATTTGAAAAACACTGAATAATCATTTCTTTCATAATTATAAATTTTTATATTTTAAATACTTTATTTTTAAGTGTTTTGGAACAATTTTAGTGACATTTTCATTCATACCTGATTTAACAATTAACGATGTTGTACTCGGCCAACTTAGTGTGTAGGAATGCAACTCTCTTGCAATTTAACAATTTAACAAAGAGCACATCCTAATTAAATATTCAATTTTAATATTTCCCAAATATTTTGTTTTCTAGAACTTTGGCTTGTCTTATGTGATATTTTGACTCTTGCCATATTTTATGATTGAGGATGTTACACTCAAACTTCTTAATATCTAGGAGCACAACATTATTGTAAACTTTATCACATTTATAAAATTTCTTCACTTTAGTTTGGTTATGTTACTATAAAACTCTAATTCCCCTCTCGACTTTTTCAGTGCATTGATTTCATTTGGTTACATTACATCAATTTAACATATTTTAGTTTTAACGAATATTTGAATAACACTGAATAATCATTTCTTTCATAATTATAAATTTTTATATTTTAAATACTTTATTTTTTAGTGTTTTGGAACATTTTTAGTGACATTTTCATTCATACTTGATTTAATAATTAACGATGTTTCACTCGGCCAACTTAGTGTGGAGGAATGCAACTCTCTTGCAATTTAACAATTAAGGATGTTGCACTCGACTTACTTAGTGTGTGGGAATGCAACTCTCCTACGTAATTCGTCACATTTGTTCTGATTCTTCTCTTAGATTTGATTAGGTTATTATGAAAGTCTAATTTTCCACTCATTTGACTTTACATCGCATTCATTTTGCTATAATATGTTGTTATAATATATTTTATATCAACTTTATTATATTTTTGGCTTCATATGAAAATAATAATTTTTTATTATTTATCTTTATTAGTTTTGGTAATTATTCATAATTCTTAACAATGTGTGATAGAGATGAAATAAATATTGTCGCACTCATCATAGCTTCTTTTTTTGAATTAAATCTTATTTTTTATATTATTAAACATTTATTTTCTAGGTTTTGGGCATATTTTAAGAGTCATTTCCATTTGTATCTAATTTTATGATTGGAGATTTTAAACCTGTTGTTTGTAATATTTTAGACTACAACTCTCCTAAATGATTTGTTTCTTTTCATAAAATTTTTTACTTTGATTTTGTCATATTATTATGCCACTTTAAGTCTCCTCCTAGCAAACCTTACATTGCTTTGATTATCTTTTATTACATTAGTTCAATTTATGCTATTTCAACCAAAATAATTATTTTGTTTATTTTTAAAATATTATTTCTTATTATCTACGCTTATTGGCTTTGGCAATTGACAGTTATTCTAAACAAAATTTGATTGAAATGAAACAAACATAGTTGGACTAGTCTAAAGGAGCTCTAGCCAATTAAATATTTTATATATTTTATTTTCAAGGGTTTTGGCACACATTATGAGAATTTTGATTTATAATAGATTTAACAAAGAAGTTTACTACCCATGATCTCCCCAATATTTTGGAAATTAATTTCCATAAACAATTTAGCTCATTTCTTAAATATTTTGCCTAGATTTGGTTAGATTACTATGAAACCCTAATTATTCTATCGTTTGACCTTTACAAGACTTTAATTTTTTATATTAAATTTTTTCAATATATCGAATTTGAAATTTAATATATATTTATTTAATAATAAAATAATATTTTTTATTATTTATGCTTATTTATTCGAAAATTTGGGGAAATTTGAAAAGAGGTCATATGAATGCAAAGTAAAAGTCATTGGACTTACCCCGACAAGCTCAATAAACTTAAATACTCTTTTTTTAATTTTTTAAATATTTTATTTTCTAAGATTTTTACACGCTTTATACGATGTTTTGACTTGCACCTAACATGGTAATACGGATTGTAAGACTATCTCTTTAGTATCTTGGTATATAATTTTCTTGCTTAATTAATCTCATTTTATTTATATTTTTGGCTTTAGTTTAGTTATTTTACTATGAAACTCTAGATCTCCTCCAATGGGGCATTTAGATTGCTTCAATTTTGTTTTACTTCATTACTTGAATTTCTCTCACATTTGTTTTAATATATATATTATTAATATATAAATAGTAATTTATTATTATTTATGATTTTCTACTTTTTTATTTTGCAAAAAATTTAAATGAGGTCCAATAGAGATGAAAAAAACATTGGACTTATCTTGATACTTTTATTAAATTAAATAATAATTTTAATATTTTTAAATTTTTTTTATCTAAAGGTTTAGCCCACTATATGAGATATTTTGATTCCTACCTGATTAATGATCGTGGATGTTACACTTAATATTTTTGGTATCATCAAATAAAACTTTCCAATATAATTTATCTTCTTTGTTAAAATATTCTGCATTGAATTTGTTATATTACTATTAACACTAAAGCTTCCCTTCTGTGTCCTCTAAATCGCAATGACATTGTCACATTACATTGCATCAATTTATCTTTTTTAACTTTAATATATATTTTTTAATAATAAAACAATATTTTGAATAATTATTTTTTGTGTATAGTTTGGTAATCCTAAGAAATTTCCTTTGAGGCCTAACCAAGGCAACAAATTCTATTGAACTAATCTCAACGAGCACAATGTTGTCACAAGTTTAGTATTAGATATTTAAATTTTTTATTTTCTGAAGTTATGGGAATCTTTATATGGCATTTCAACCCATACTTTATTTATGACCAAGAATGTTGTAATTGAACTTCTTAGCATCTTAGGTTTTATTGCTTCAATTTAACTAATTTTAGTTTTAATATATATTTACTTAATATTAAAACTAAATTTTCTTATTATTTTTGTGTTTTGTAGTAGTAACCCTCATTTATATTTCTTTAAATATTGTTTTAATATTTTAGCATAAATTTTGTGCCATTTTAATTTGTACCTCATTCAATGATAGAGGATGCTATGCTCATTTTCCTTAGTTTGTAGAAATGCAACTTTCTTATATAATTCATCTCATTTGTTCAATCCAATCAAATCTTAATTTAAATATTAGTAAATATTTTATTTTCTTAGTTTTTTCCTTGCTCTACTAGTGATTTTGATTTGTGCTTAATTTTATGATTGAGGAAGTTAGTCTCATTCTCCTTAGTATTTTAGATTGAAAGTTTTTATTTAATTTATCTCTTTTCTGAAATGTTTCACTTTTATTTTGTTCTATTATTATATAACTCTAAATCTATTCTTATGAGACCTTTACTTCACATTGATTTGGACTAATTATATTACATCAATTTATCTTATTTTAGTCATAATATATATATGATTCAATTTTAGAAATTACTTTTTTATTACTTAAGCTTATTTATGTTAGCAATTTGTACCAACTCCAAGCGAGATATGATCATCTTAAAGTCAATGGAGTTGCACTTATCTCCATAGAGTCATGGAATTCAACTTCCTATACAAAATATCTCACTTTTTACATTTTTTTATCTTGATTTGTTTACATTACTAAAAAACCTAATTCTCCCAACATGTAACAATTACATGGCTTTAATTTGCCTTTATTATATTTCTTTAATTTATCTCATTTTAGTTTTTTTACATTTTTTCTTAATATTGAAATAAATATTTATTTTATTTTATTTTATTTATTATATTAATTCAAAGAAATTTCAAATGAGTTCAAATACAGATGAAAAACTATCTTTGGACTAGTCTTGGTGAGCTCCATTAAATTGAATTATAATTTTATATTTTTAAATATTTGTGTGTGAAGGTTTTGTGAACTTTACGTAACACTTTTAATTGCTTAGTTCGAAGCTCAAGAATGTTATGCTCTACTTGTGGGAACCTTGGAATACATCTTTCTTGTATAATTTATTTTATTTTTAAACATTTTCACTTTAAATTTTTTATGATGCCTAGTAGCTCTAAATCTCCTCCATGTGACCTTTGAATTGCTTTTATATGATTATATTACATTGCTCTAGTTTGTCTTATTTTACTTTTTTCACATATTTTCTTATTATTAAAATAATATTTTGATTTTAATTTTTCTTACTTGCTCTGGTAATTAAAAATAATTTCAAAGGATGTTCAATCAAGAATAAATAAATAACATTGAATAAGTCTAGATGATCACAATTAATTTAAATGTTCACTTTTATTTTTTAAAATACTTTTTAGAGTTTCTACATGCTTTAAGTGGCATTTTAGTTCTTTATTTATGATCAATGACATTAGACTGCAACTTCTTAGTATCTTTGATTTTAACTTTTGTGTATAGCGTATAACATTTTGTAAAATTCTTTGTTTTGATTTTGTTAAGTTCCAATACAAATTATCCACCAATGTAACCCCTACATTGCATTGATTTAGTCCTTTTACATTTCTTCAATTTTTTTAATTTTAGTATTAATATATATTTACTTTGGTAGTTCTTAGTAATTTCAAATGAGATACTATCAAGGCAAAACAAGCATCATTGGACTTATCTTTATGGCATCAATATATTTAAATGTTCATTTTTAATTTTTTAAATGTTATATTTTCAATGTTATTGACATGCTTTATGTGATATTTTTATTCGTACTAAATTATTTACATTGCAACTCTTCCACATAATTTATCTCATTTGCTCAAATAAATTTCTTAGATTTTGATATGTCACTATCAAACTCTTATTCTCTACTCACATAACATTTGTATTGCATTAACTCAATTTTATTATTTTGCCTTAGTTTATCACATATTAGCATTCTTATATTTTTCCTTAAAATTAAAATAATAATTTATTATTATGTATGTTTACTACATTTGGTAATTTGTGGTGCTTCTAAAGGAGGTCTAGTTGAGATGAAATAAATGTCATTGAACTCAACTTAGCAAGTTCTATATAAAAATATGTTAATTTTTTTTAATGGATAATTTATTTTCTTAGGTTTTGGTAAGTTTTATGACTCATTTGGATCTATATCTATTGTGACAATTGAGAATATTATGCCCAATCTTTGTAGTATCTTAGAATGCAACTTTTTTAATAGAATTTATCTTATTTCTTGAAATTTTTAACTTTAATTATATTATAATACTATGTAGCTGAAAACTTGTCTCATGATACCTTTACTTCACATTAATTTTGTTATATAACATTGCATCAATTTATTTCATTTTACTTTAATATATGTTGGCTTGATTTTAAAACAATAATTAATTATTTTTTATCTTATTTTCTTTTGCAGTTCCAAGCAACTCTTAACAATGTAAAATTGAGACCAAACAAACATAATTGGTCATCTTGTCAAACTCTATCCAATTAATAATTTATTTTTGTGTTACTGAATACTTTATTTTCTAGGGATTCCTTATGACGCATTTCAAATTGCAAATAAAATTTATCATACAATTTATCCCAATTTTCCAAATGTTTTGCCTTATTTGGTAATATTACTAAAAACTCTACCTCTCTTGGCATTTGGCATTTATACAGTTTTAATTTAGTTATTTAAATTATTTTAAAAATATTTCAATTCAACTTTAATATATTTTTACTTAATATTAAAATCATATTTATACTTATTTACATTAATAATTATTAAAAATTACAAAACTTTTTCAATGTTGAAGAAAGAATATCATTATACTTCACTTAAAAAACTCTATCAAATTAAATATTCATCTTTATATTTTTAAATATTTGATTTCCTATGGTTTCAAAACCCTTTTTAACCCCCATTTATTAATATCTAATTTGATCGACATGGATGTCGAACTGTTCCTCCTTAGTAACTTTAAATGGAAATTTCTCATATAATTTATCTCATTTCATTAATTGTTTTTACTTTCATTTGGTTGTATTACTATGAAACACTAACTCTCGTTTTGCATAATTTTTATATCACATTGCTTCAATTTATTTTATTTTAGTTTTTATATTTATTTTTTTAATATTAAAAAAATTCCAAATAAGGTCCAACAAAGATGAAACAATTATAGTTGAACTCATCCTCACGAGCTCTATCAAATTAAAATTCATTTTCATTACACTTAATATTTTTTTTCTAAGATTTTTTAATTCCTTATAAGATATTTTTATTTGTAACTAATTTAATAATCATGGATTTTACACTCAATCTCCTTTGTATCTCAGAATTCAACTTTCATGTACAAATTATCTCTTTTCTTTGATTTTTTTGCTTAGATTTGGTTAAATTAGTATGTAACTCTAATTCTCCTTGTCTCAAGAAGCTCTATGAAACTTAATATTCATCTTTATATTTTTACATTTTCTACTTATGAATGTTTTAATACATTTTATGATATATTTTGATTTGTACTTCATTTGGCTCTTAAGGTAATTTCGATTGATGAACTTAGTATATCTTTGAGTACAACTATCCAAAAAGTTCTCTCTTTTCTTTAATGTTTTTTCTTTAATTTTGTTATGTACTTACATAATAGTAAATCTTATCTATTATAACTATTATAATGCTTTGATTTTATTAGATTACATTGCATTAATCTATTTCGTTTATTTTAATATATATTTTCTTATTATAAATATAATATTTTTTATGCATATTTACTTATGTATTTCATTATTTTTCTGATTGATGTTTCACTAAGTTGAAACAAACCTTATCAAAAATGCCTCAACTTGTTATATATCATTAAATAGTATTTTTTTTATTTTTTATGATTTTATTTTCTATAACATTTACACTATTTAAGAGCCATATTTATCCTTACCTTATTCAATGATCGAGGATGTTACAACCAATTACCTTAGTATATAGAGTTGCAACTTTTAAGTATAATTTATGTCATTTATACACATGTTTCACTTTGATTTTGTTATATTACTATGAAACTCTTTCTTGTTTTGTGTGAGATTTATATTTTTATGACTTAGATATATTTCTTTGATTCAATTTTCTTTATTCTAACTTTAATATATGTTTATTTTATATTAAAATAATAATAAATTATAAATTATATTGATTTACTTTGATAGTAATTCCAACTGAGGTCTATAGAGTAGAAATAACATGCTTTAGGAGCCATTTTTTTCATACTTTTATGATCAATGTTGTTTTACACATTCTCCTGAGTATCTTGGAAAACAACTCTGTTTTATAATTTATGATATTTCTTCAAATTTCTCTTTAGTTTGGTTATATTACAATTTAACTCTAAACCTTTTTTATGTAGCCTTTAGATCACTTTTATTTGGTATTATTATATTTTTTTAATAACTCTAATTTTAGCTTCAATATATATATTTTTTAATATTAAATAAAAAATTTATTATTATTTTTTGTTATTTTGTCTTGTAATTTAGGTTATTCTAAATGATGTCTACTTGGGATAAAACAAAAGTAAATTAAATCACCTCAACAAACTCTAACAAATTAAATTTTCTTTTTTTTTTTGAACATTTTATTTCCCTTTGTTTTGTTAAGCTTTAAATGGAATTTTTATTCGTTCCATATTTCGATTTCAAGAATTTTACACTTGATCCCTTAGACGATGTAATGGTACATCCCCATGTAATTTTTCCAATTTTTACTAGTTATTCCCTTCATTTTTGTTGCATTACTATGAAATCTAAATCTTATCTCATGTGACCTTCGCATCACTTTGTTTTAGTTGTATAATTTTTCTTCAATTTATCATATTAGCTTTAATATAAATTTTCTTAATATTCAAATAATAATTTATTATTATTTATACTTGGTTAATTTTGTATTTATAGTAATTCTAAATGAGGTCTGATTAGGAAAAAATAAATGTCATTAGACACATTTAGATGAGCTCTATCCAATTAAGCATTCTTTTTTATATTTTTAAATATTTGTTTGGTACATTTTAACATGATTTATGAGATATTTTGATTTGTAACTAATTTATCTATTAAGGATTTACACTCAATCTTCATGGTACACTTGAATGTAGTTTTCTAATATAATTTCTCTTAGTTGTTTTTACTTTTTTCTATTAGATTAGCTTATATTACTATAAAACTCCAATTCTTCTTTTGTGAGAACTTAGCATCACTTTGGTTTTGTTACATGCAACTTCTTCTATTTATCACTTTTGTGTTTTATTTGATATTTACAAAATATAAAAATAATAATTTATTATTAGTTATGATTATTTAATTTTGTGATTCATAGTAATTCAAATGTGGTCTGATTGATGTGAAATAAACATCGTTGGACTTGTCTCGAACAACTATACCAAATTTAATATTCATTTTTTTATATTTTTAAAATAATTTATTTCTTAGGGATTTGGAATATATTATGAGATTTTCAATTCATATCTAATTTGACAATCATAGATGTTATGTTTGATGTCATTAGTATTTTGGAATGCAATATTCTTATATAATGTATCTCATATATTCAAATGTTTTGCACTAATTTAGTTATATTGCTATGCAACTGTAGATCTTCTCTCATGTGATATTTATATTCTACAATTTAGTTATATTATAATACGTCAAATTTTTTTATGTTATTTAATGTTTAATTAATATTTTACCTTTTATAACTTACTTTGTTAATTAACAATAATTTCAAAGGAGGTTTAATCGAGATGAAAAAAAAGCATTATTTGATTGATCTGTAAGGTGTATCCAATTCGCTATTTATTTTTATATTTTTAAATATTTTATTTTGCAATATTTTTCTATATTTTATAAGACACTTTGTTTTGTACCAAATTTTATATTTGATGATGTCATGCTTAATCAACTTTGCTACTAGAAATGCAATATTGTATTGTAATTTTTCTCTTTTTTCAAATTTTTTGGATTAATTGTGTTACATTTTATGTAATTCTAATTCTTCTATCATGTGACTTCTAATTACTTTGTTATTATTACATTTCATTTCTTTAATTTATCTCATTTTAACTTATAATGAAATAATAATTTCTTAATATTTACCCTTATTTAATATTGTAGTTTGTAGTAATTACAAATGTTGCTCAATCAAAGATGAAATAATTGCCTTTGGTACCATCTTAATAAGCTATATAATCTAATTTTTATTTTTATAATTTTAAATTTTTTTAATTTTTATTGTAAATGGAATTTATGAGTTTTTTGCATGCTTTATAAGAAATTTTAATTCGAGTAATATTTGACTAACAAGGCTGTTAAACTTGTTCTAATTAAAAAAATAAAAAACAATTTTCTCATAAAATTTATCTCATTTCTTCTAATTGTTTACTTTCATTTTGTTATATTATTATGAAACTCTAAATCTCATGTTTTGTGACCATTACATCACTTTTATTTAGCTATATTATAAAGCATCAACTTAGTAAATTTTAGCTTTAATACATATTAACTTCAAATTAAAATGCTAATGTATTATTATTTATGATTACTTATTTTGATACTTTGTAGTAATTAAAAACAAAATCAATTCGAGATCAAAGAAGGGTTGTTGAACTCGTTTTTCATAAGTTACATCAAATTAAATATTCATGGTGATATTTTAAAATATTTTATCTTGTACAGTTTTTTCAAAATTTATTAGAAATTTAGGTACATATTTGGTTGGATAATTGAGGTGTTACGCTCGATCTCCTTATTAGGTTAGAATTAAAGTTTCTTTTACAATTTATCTCATTTCTTTAATTTTTTACTTTAATTTTGTTATATTACTTTGTAACTCTAAGTCTTCACTCGCATAACCTTTACAACACTTTTATTTGGTTCTATTATATTGCTCTAATTCAATTCAATTTAATTTTAATAAAAAAAATTTTAGTATTAAAATAATAATTTATTATTATTAACACTCATTTACATTAGTAATTTAAAATAATTTCAAATATTGTTTGATCTAATCACAACAAATGTCATCAGGTTTGTCTCGAGGCACTTTATCCAATTAAATATTCAACTTTATTTTTTGTAAAATATTTTATTGTTTAAGATATTGTTTCATATTATATCAATTTGTACATTGTTTCATCATCAAGGAAATTCTACTTCACATTCATAGTATTTTAGAATTCTAATTTTCATATAGTTTTGATTTGGTTAACCATATTGCATCAATTTATAACATTTTAGCTTTAATATATATAATTTTTTAATACTAAAATATTATTTTTTTTATTTTTAATGCGTTTCTTTGCAATTCTCAATAATTCAAATTGAGGTCCAATCAACATGAAAAAATAATTATTAGACTCATGTCAATTGGCTCTATCATATATATATATATATATATATATATATATATATATATATATATATATTAAATTCAAATATTTTATTTACTAAGTTTTTTTGCAGCTTTATGAGGCATTTCGATTTGGACTAATTTGATAATCGATCATATTTACACTTTATTTTCTGAGTATTTAGGAATTCTACTTTTTTTAAGAATTTGTCCTTTATTAAAATTGTTTTCTTTGAATTGGTTATATTACTCTATAACTTTTATTCTCCTCTTGAGTGACAGCTAAATTAAATCATTTTTAATTTTGTTATATTATATTACTTTATTTTATCACATTTTTAGTTTAAAATATTTATTTAATATTACAATTATATTTTTTATTTATGCCTATTTAGTTTGGAATATCACCAGATTTCAAAATGATGTTTCGTCAAAATGAAACAAATGTCTTTGGACTCATCTTGATGAGTTATATCTAATTAAATATATTTTTTAAAATTTTTAAATATTTTATTTTCTATTATTATGACATGCTTTATGAGACATTTAAATTCATAACTAATTTGGCAATCAAAGATTTTATACTCAACCTTCTTAATGTGTGTGCACACACAAACACACATGCATGCACAGATGTACAAGCACACAAACACATGCATACGAAAGCATACATATATACACACATGCACATACACCCACACGAGCACATCCATATACACTTGCACACATACACATGTATAGGCACACACAAACATAAGGACACACCCAAGCAAAAGCACACACATGCATAAACATAAGAAGACAAACACATGGACACATGCACCCACACGCAATGCAAATGCATAAATAAGCACCCCCATAAACACATTAACACACACACAATCTCACAAGAACGCACAGATGCACATGCACACACACACACACATGCACATTCAAATGCCCATGCAGACAAATAATAACACATAAATGCACCCCCATAATAACACAAATGAATACATAAACATATACACACATGGTACACACATGTGCACACACCCACTGACACGCGCACAAACAAAAAAATAAAAACACACGCACAGTGCACACACAAAGAAACATACACACATGTACTTGCACACATAGATACTATGCAAACACACACACATTGTCACACACACTCATACAAACACACACATGTAAGCATAGACGAACACAAGCATGATAAGCATGAACCAACAACTACATAAGAACAAATGCTTGCAAATGTACACACACTCATAAGACCATACACAGACACACAAATGCAAACAAAAATGCACACACATAGGCCCATAGACATGTACACACACAAGCTCATACACATGCACAAACACACAAATATGTACAAACACACACACGTGCACTTATGTATGCACACACACCCACACAAAAATGAATAAGCAAGAACACACATACACTCATGCACACACACCTACACACACTAGTTCACGTATGTGCACACACAAACACATATGCACATCCACACACACAAGTGCATGCATACACACATGTCGACATCAACATAGACACACACGAAAACACACAAGCACACGAAGATGCACACACGCACACTTATATGCACACACACACACCCACACAAGCAAAAAACATGCACACACACACATGCATGCACGTGCAAATAGACGCGCACATAAAAAAGCATATGAATACACCAATGTACACATGTACATGAACATGCATGCACACATATGCACATGAATAGACACACACATATGCACATTCATGCACACAAATGCAAACACATGAAAACTTGCACACATAAATACACATACACGCACAGTTGAACAAAGGCACACATACAGGAACAAACACACCCACACACACATGCACACATATTTGCTTTCATGCACACACACACACACTCACTCGCACACACACCCACACATGAACACACAACATACACATACATACATATACATGCACACATTCACAAGCACACACACACACACACATGCACACACTCATGCTTGCAAATACATGCATACACATACACACACTTACATACATGCATATGTACATGCACACATAGACATGCATGCACATGCACACACCAACACATATGTCTATGCACACATAGATGTAGGCACAAGCACACACAGATGTTGCACACACATGCACACACACATCTACACACACATAAGTACACAAACTTGTAAATATAGGCACACACATACCAACAAACACACAAGCATGCATACATGCCTACAACTACACACACAAAGATAACCACACCCACACAACAAGGCACGTGCATGCAAATAAATACAAAAACCCACTCAGACACAAACAAGCATGTGTAGACAACTCTACATACATGTATGCACACACACAAGCATGCACACACATATGCACAAGCATAGACTTACACACTCACACACACACATGACACAAATACTCACATGTACAGACATCTACACACCCACATACAAACACATAAACAAATGCACACACACACACATAAGCATGTATATATGCACAAACAACCACACATGCACACACACATAGATACACATGCATATATACACACATACATATGCACACATACATGCACACATGCCCAAATAAAAAGTTACATAAACACAAATACACACACCTTTGTATGAGAAAGCACACATGTACATAAATAGTATACACACACACACATATGTGGAGAAACCAGCATCTATGCACACACACAAACATATATGCACATGCATACACCAACACACACAACAAAGCACACATGCCAATGTGTACATACACACGAACACAAGCAAGTTCACACGCACACTCAGTTCCACACACATTTGGACACACACATGTACATGCACACACACCCACATACATGCTCTTATGCTTACAAAACACACATGCTTGCATGCACATGTAGACACACACTGGAAAAGACACTTATATTCATACACACACACAACTTTCACACATGCATACACACCCAAACACATGCAGATACACACACACAAACATGCACAAGAACACACACAAGTGCACACAAGCACACAAACAAACACAAAAGTGCACTCGCACACAAAACACATGCAAATAGAAATTCACACATGCACACATAAACACAACCAAACACACATGAACATACATGCATGCACACACACATACACAAGCAAACACATGCATGCCCACATACACTCACATGCACACACATGGGCAGACATACATGCATACACATACTCACACACATGCCCAGACATACATTTACACACACTCACACACATCTGTATAAATGAACACACAGACAAACACATGCACACACTTAGAATCATAAACAACCAAGATCTTAAACGAACCCACATATTCACACAAATGAGTACAAGCATATGCATGCACACACATGAACATCTGCATACAAACATGTACACACACACATGCACAAACACCTGGAAACATACACACAAACACACGTGTGAGTGCACATGCACACCCATACCCACACACATGCATACATGCACACACATGCACATGTAGCACACAGACACATGCAAACCCCCACATATATACGTGTGGATTGAAGGCCAACTTGTCCAAATTCCAATGAAGTCTATTTTAGCAGCAGATTTAGCAAGAAGCAGTCCAGCTTAATCTCACGGAAGCTTGGAATGACAATCGACCGTGCCTTGGTGTACTTGGGGGTCCCCATTACTGCGCGCCGAGTGACTAAGGAGGATCTGAGCGCCATAATCCAAAGAATTGATAACACAGTGATAAGCTGGCGCGGACGGGTTCTGTCACTTGCGGGCAGGGCTGTGTTGGCGTCCTCGGTTCTGTGTAATACCCAACCATATTTTGCGCCACTGTTGGGTGCCAGCGGGAACCATTGCAATAATTGAACGCAGAATCCGGCCATTTCTATGGGGCGGCACGAGTAGTGTTCGGAAGCTGCACTATGCTTCCTGGGACTGTGTGTCTTCGCCGAAGGTGGCCGGCGGACTCGGGCTGCGCGACCTTCGCATTTGGCACCAGGCCCTGCAGATGGGGAATTGTAAGCGCATCCTGGGGCGTGAAGGCGGACTATGGGTCGAGATGATGAGAAGGAAGTACGGGTTCATTGACCCGTTGATGAAGACACCCCGGAATGCCTCGGCCGTCTGCAAGATGATCCTGGGAGCCATGCCGACAGCGATTTCGTGCTTCGTGTGGCGCATCGATGACGGGCGAAGGGTGAGATTTATGGAGGATAATTGGCTCGGGGTTCTTCCTATCAGCTGTTGGCCCACGTTCATTAATGTCCGCACAAGATGGCCGGAAAGCGTTGCCGAATGCATCAGGGACGACGGTGCTTGGAATGTTGAGGCGATTTCCAGCTGGGCGGGTGAGGAGCTTGTTGAAAGAATTAGACACCTCCCACGTGCTCGGGACTCCGTCCAGGACTGCTTGGTCCAGACGCATACGGAAAAGGAGAAGGTTCATAGTGGCCGAGTCTATGCACAGATCAAACGCGAATCATCCTCTACGGGAGGCGGCGACAGGCGGCGTGATGAAGCTACAGGGAGAATTTGGAAATTAAAGGTGTTGCCGAGGGTTCGGGTCTTCCTATGGCGGGCTGCCGGCGACGTTCTGCCAACGGCGACATGGAAGGCTCGCCGGGGAATTAGCCGTGATCCCCTGTGCCCGTTCGGCTGCATGGAGGAGGAAACCCTGCAGCATGCGTTGTGGGAATGCCCACGTGCCCGGGACGTGTGGGGGGCCAGTCATGCACGTCATGTGCTAAGGGAGCTGGGCTGGCCCACGGGTGCGGCGTCCGGGTTTGGCATTTTGGTCGAGGAGGAATGCGCTTATACACAACGGCTTCGTGCCCACTCTTTGCTCTGTGTCTCGGATGGTTAGGTTCGAGGTAAGCACAACCCTTAGGAGGCATCTCATCCATTCATCTCTGTCCATCGGGAATCCTAGCAAATCCTCGGATTTGATTGTCACGAACGGTTGGCTTCCCCCCCTACAGGATGGATCAAGGTCAATTATGATGTCGTGGTTGGTGATTCCATAGCTGGTCATGGTGTCGTTGTTAGAGACTGCTCTGGCAAACCCCTCATGGTGGCCGGTAGGAGGATGTTCTCAGTGGCTACTGATATGATGGAGGTCCAGGCCATATGACCTTCTGAGGGAGTTTCTCTCCCAGTTTCGTGCAGTTGAGTTCCAGTCTGATTCGATGGCTGCACTTCTGGAGGCTCGGGATATGGTTACTAAACCCAGTGGGGAGGGGATGCTTGCTGTTACTCTGCAGTATGTGAAGGCCATGGAGGCTTGCCGGTTTTCTCATATCCACAGGGAGGGAAATGAGCCTGCTGACTGGGCTGCTCGTAGAGCTTGCACTCATGAGTTCATTTGGGGTCCTGGGGAATCTCTTCCTCAGCCTCTCATCCAACTTATGCTGTATGATTTTCTGTTTGATCCCCCTTGAGGATCTAACTGTAAAACCTGTGTGGCTTTGCCACTTTTGATATAATGATATATCCTTTTCAAAAAAAAAACCCCCACATATATACACACAAACACATACAAGGACACACTCAAATGCACATATGTATACAAAAATACATGTATATGCACATATACACATACACATACACACATGCATATGTGCACACACACACACCCATGAACACATAAGCTCACACACTCATATATAAGCATAGTTTGCACACATGCATGCAACCACAAAAAAACACATGCACACACGTGTACACTACACACACCCACACGCACATACATACACACATCCATGCCATTACATACATGCACATGCACACACACACAAGTATGCACTCAAACAAACCCTGACACATGCACATATAATGACATAGTCATGTGTATGCATGCACCTACAAATGCACATGTGCACACATAAGCACACACAAATGTGCACTGGCAAAAGCATTTGAACAAGCATGTACATAGGAAGAAATAAATGGACAAACAAAGACACAGATGCACACATGCCCATAAACATACTTACACACATGCACATACACCTACACACTCATGCAAACACATGCACACACGCACACAAAAACTCATGCCCATGTATTGGCACACTCACATGCAAAAAGACATCCAACTAGACAAACACACACACACACATGTTCATAGATGCATAAACACACAAAAGGTTACACGCATGAACACGCTTAAACACTCTTGCACACACACACATGCATGCATGCAGTGTCACAGACATATGCATAAGCACATGAATAGGCATACACATAAGCACATGCAAACACATGCACACTCACACACACAACCACACACAATAATATGTAGAGGTTCATAGATATACACACATGCTTGTACATAGACATGCACATGAACACATATACTTTGATATGCATGAATGCACACACATACACATACACACACACAAACATGCACACTTGAAGACACATACACACACAAACACACATGGATGCACACACACATGCACATACATGAACATCCACATATACACAAATGCCTCAGACACGAACACATAGATAGACACACATGCATCCTAATGAATGCATGCAAAAATAGCCACAATCACACGTGCGCACGCACACACACATATGCACATGCAAGCATGCACGCACAAAAATATGCACACTTGTGTACTCTAATACGAAGATATGCACAGATACACACACACAAAGATTCACATGCACATGCATGCATACACACACATGAACACATATACAAATACTTACACACACATGCACAAACACATCTACACATACACACACACTCACATCCAAGCAAATGTTGTCGCACATACACACATACCCACATATGTGCGAACACTCTAGCGTGTGCATGCCCACACACACATCTTCACATAGACACCCACATATGCACTCATACATGTAGAGACATTCATGCATCCACACACATGTATATGCACCCACATGCACTTACACACACATGCACACAAACATGTACATGCTATCACATACATACAGACATAGATGTATGCACACATAATGACAAACTCACAAGCATGCATACATAAACACATGTACACATGCAAAAACCCATATATACATTTGGACACATAAGTAGACCACATGTAGAGACAAGCACACACATTCACACATGCCCATAAATAGTTACACACAATTGTGCACAAAAATAGGTGTACACACATGCGCACACAGATACATGCATATGCATAAGCACACACACACACATATACACTTATGCAAAAAACACACTGAACCACACTTGCACACACATAAATGCACACACACATGCACATAGCTGCACATATACAAAAAAACACAAACATACAAATAAACATGTACACAGACACATGAACAGGCACAAGCACACTCATATACATAGACATAGAAACTCATAGATATGCACACACACACATAGACATGCAGATGCACACACATCACACATGCATACGTAAATGCATGTATGTAAGCACGTGCACACAAACACATATGCACACATGCTCAATGACAAACACATTCACTCACACATGTATGCACACACATATGCACATAAGCACACAAACATTTACACATAGAGGAACTCACACACAGATGCATGCACACTAACACATACATGCACATGCACACCCACAACATGATATGCACAGACACACACACATACACACATGCAAATGCTTGCTTAAACACACATGTACACATATGTCAATCCTACACATAGACATGCAGGCACATGCACACACACACATTCACATGCTAACACATACTTACAGACACATATATGAACTCACACTTAAATACTTGGACACACATGCAAATTCACAAACACATGCACACACATACAAACACATTGCCACACCCATGCAAATGTAGTCACTCATGCACACACACATGTACACATACACACATATGAGCATGCACATACACATCCTTACACAGACACCCCCACAAAGCACCTAGACATATAGAGAAGCAAATGTATGCACAAACATATCTATGCATATGCATATAGATACTCATACATCCACATAAACATGCACATGCTCACACAGACAAAGATGTACACACATATAACGACACACTCACGTGCACACATAAAAAGACATGCACGTATATATAGACACAAAAAAATGAGCACACATGTAAGCACACATATGACACACACACTTATACACACAAACACATGTGCATAGGCATGTACACACAAGCCCCCATAAAGGCACACACAAACAAGCTCACACACTTACATGCACAGACACAAATGCATGAATAAACACGCATATACACACACTTGACTATGTCTATGCATGCACACACTCACGTACACATAAGCACATGCATACATATTGCACTTGCACATGTACACACCCAAGTATGCCCACACACATTCTTGTATGTATAGGTGCACACAAATTATACACACACACACATACATGCACCTTCACACATAAGAATGCACAAACGCCCACAAAATGCATGCACAACTACAAGTTGATATAGATAAAAACAAGCATACAAAGACATCCACAGACACATGCATTCATGAGCACAAATGCACACACACACTCAAACACCTACCCAAGCTTATAAATGAGCACACACTGACACAAATTTTTATGCACATGTCCACATAACTACACTCACTAGCACATGCACAAACACACACACTAGCATGCACTCAAATGCACACACATTAGTGCACATGCACACCTATACAACACACACACATATGCAAAAGCACAGGCATATAAACACACTTGCACCTATATATGTGCAAACACACATGCATGAATGCATAGATGCACACAAATAAGTGCACAAATATAGACACAAGTATAGATACACACACATGCATATGCACATAAACACGTAATCATACACATATCAACACATACATGCACACGCACACACATACACACATAAAACAATGCACACACACACTTGTGTGAGAGCAAATGAACACACACATGCATGCATAAGCATGCACACACACACACATGCAAGATGTACACCCAAATGAATGTACGTGTAAATGCACATACACACACAAATGCATACACAGACACATGCACACAAAACCACAAACATATGCACTTACGCACATAAAACCACAAACACATGTACCTATGCACACAAGCAAAAACAATGTACATACACATGCATACAAAAACACACACATACATGTATGCATGCACAAATATACACACACAAGCACACAAACATGCCCACAAACCCACACACACATAGGTACACATGCACACATTTGCACACACTTTAACGTACACACACACATAGATATGTGCACATGTGCACCCAAACAAACATACATAAACATGTGTATAGACACCCACACACACCCATATGTAGACATGCACATAAGCGAAGACACACACACAAGTAACACACGTATTCATGCACACAAAACCACCCATGTGGACACAGACAAGCAAACATACATACTTACACATTGACATTCACACATGTGTGTAAGTATAAGCACACACACACACACTTCCTCGTACTTGTACATAAGAAAAATTGCACAAACACATACACACATGCACTCATTTGAACACAAACTTACACATGCATGTACAAATAAACACTTTTTCACAAGCACACACACACAAAAATATAAGCACATGTAGCCACATACACACCTATATTCATACATTTATGCAAATATAATCAGTTACATGCATACACACACTTGTGCATACTAGCACACACACATGCATAGACATGCATACACACACATGCACACACAATGGCAAGCACACGAAGGAACACACACTTGAAAATCCATGCACGTACATATGCACAAACATAGAAGCACACATATTTTCATACACACACACACACTTGCATAATGACATACATACACATGCACACATATGCACACACACACACACAGACGTACACAAAAAAACCCAAGTACATGAACAAACACTTACACACAAACATCCCGACATGCATGCAATCACATGCACACCCCTTATATGCACACACATAAAAATAGATATACAAGCACACATAGGCATGCACATACATATAAACACAAACCCACACACATGCACGCACACTCATAAATACATGCATTAACAAAAACACATGCTTGTAGATACACACACACACACACACATAGGAACACATGCGAACATGCACACACACTTACACACACATATAAAGAAACATACACGAACACTAATGCACATGCATGCAAACACATGCACATGAACTCATGCTCACACAAACATGCATACGCACATGCATGTGCACATATGCATGAACAACTACACACACACAATAATAGAAATGCATACATATGTATGCACAATGCACACACAGATACACATGGATGTAAACACACATATGTGCACACACATGCATGCACCTACACACACATGCATCCACACCTAACCCCCTCCCCCCCAAACACACAACACACAAATACATAAGCACACATTCATGCACACACACATACATACATATAGATGCATAGATGTACAAACACTCACACAAGGAAAAGCACATAGACATACACCCATATGCATGCACACACCCACCCACCTACACACATGCAAACACACATGCACGACATCAAGAGATGCATGCACCTGCACCCACACACACAAGAACAATCGTGCACAAGTGTACACACACATGGACACATATTTAAACACAAACACACATAAACACGCACACACAGAAACATACATACACACATGCACACTCACTCACACACACACAGAAACATGCACATGCACACATAAATAAACAAGTACACATGCACATGTAAATACACACACACAAGTATATTCAAAAGAACATGCACACTCACACACATGCATAAGCAAAGCTACAACACATGTAAAAACATGCACACAGACAAGTACATGCACATACACACACACACACTCACCATGCATGCAAACATGTACAAAAAAAAATACACACACGCACACATGAACGCTCACATAGACACACAGACACACGGACACAAGCCAAACATGCACACACACAAACATGTAACCCTCTATATGCACACACTAGCACATGCACAAAAACACATGCACATAGGTGCATATGAACACACACATACACACACATGCATATGCACACAAACATGCATGCACATAGATACAAACACAAGTAGAAAGACATCCACATTCACACTCACATGTACAAACACTCACACATATCTATACACACAAACATGCACACACACACACACATACACTTACACACTCATGCATGCACACTAACGTCTGCCCATACATGTACACACAAATATGCACTCTTACACACACACACATGCACACAGACATATACAAGCATATACACACACACACATGCATGCACACGTGCAAACATAGATGAATACACACACCTGCACACGCACGTGCACTCACCTACAGGCACACATGTCTGTGGGGTATACACACATATGCACACACATACACAAGCATACATGCACACACAAACATAAGCACACACACCCATATAAATAACACACACAAGTACAAGCACACACACCTACCCACACACATAAACACATAGTCCCAAGTAGTCACTCACATGCATATAGCATACATGTGCACACTTATGTGTGCACATACATTCACACATGCACGTATGTTCACACACACATCACACTAACACACATAACCCCTCTAGTACACACATGTTTGCATGCATGTCCACACACACAAACTTACACACACAAACCTACACACACAAGCACACGCGTGAAAAAATAGCACGCACTTTGACATAAACACATATGTACACACATGTAAGTTCATAACCACACATATAGACATAAACACATTTATTTACACACACACAAACATAGACCTCAAAAACATGCAAACACATAAGGACACATGCACAAGTAAAAAGCTATGAGAGTATACACACATGTGCATGTGTACACACACACACCCATACCCACTCAAATGATGCATGCATACCACACACATTCCTATGCATGGATATTCACACACTCTCACACACACACACACACTAACACACACATTTACACATGCACAAACAAACTTAACCAAAAAGGCACACGCACACACACACACAAACATGCATATACATACACATGCACCTAAATACATGAACACAAACACAAAATGTAAGAAGACATGCACATACACATGCACACACACAAACACATGCACATGCACACACACACACACATACACGTGCACACATATATGTACATGGAGACACATATACACACACACATACACATGCACATGCAAACATATGCATGCACCCACACAGTAACACACTCATACACGTATAATCAAACGTGTATAGAAAAACATTTAGATGCATTCACAAACACACAAACGCACACAATCGTGTTCACACATGCACACACACACACATGCAAATCCCCATGTGCATGCACATAAATGACTACACACACATTTATGCACACATGCACACACACAAACATGGATATACACACACATGCATGTACATGCATATAAAAATGTAAAGCACAAGTGAACATGCACTTATGCATACATGTGCAAACAAGCACACACCCTGAATGCACACATATACAAACACATTCACCCATGCACACACACACACACAAATAGACACACACTCATGTGCATGTGCATGGACTTGCTCAAACATGCATGTGTACTGACACAAAAACACATATGCACATGTACATGCAAGAACAATTCCAAAAATAGAGGCACATACAAATATGTGCACAACATGAACACACATGTACATGCATGCACACACATACACATCCACACCCACAAGAACACTACCATGCATGCACATGTACTCACACAAACACACATATGCACATACATAAGAAGACACAAATGTAAACATAGAGGTGCATGCACATGCACACACATGCACAGGCATGCATGTACCTTTGCACACATATGCACAACTTCACTGATGCATACATACAGAAACATCCACACATATACACTCGCATAAGCATACATACATGCACACATGCAATGCATGCACCCTCTCACACCCTCACATACAAAAAAGTGCACACAACCATGCACACATACGCACTCACACATAGGCATGCACACACAAAGACCTGTGCATATAGACATGGACATATGCACAAACCTACACATATATACATGCACACACATAAACATAAGTGCACACACATATATAAGCATGCGTTGGTCCACACACTTGCACACATGCCAATGCACTCACACATCCATGCACACACATACACAAGCACATGCATGCACACACACATGTACATCCACATGCATATGTACACACAAACACACAAACAAACATACACATAATGATAGGCAATTTCAAATGCATGCATACACACACACACACATGTAAGCACACATGCACACACATCCATTGATAATTGCATCTATGCAAACACACACACACACATTCACTTATATACACAAACACATAACCATATAAACACACACACAAACATGTAAGCATATACATGTCCATATGCCTACACTAAAAATCACACACATGTTTGCATGCAAGCACACAAAGCATTGGTGCAAAACACACCACACACACCCATGCACATATGCAGACATACACACACACACACAAACCCACACAAAGACACACAAACACTCACATGTATGCACACAAAGACATGTATGCACACACATACATAAGCTCACACAAACTTGAGCACCTACAAATGCAAACATGACCACTCACACATGCACATGCATAAATAGATATATGCACACATGCACACAAACACAAACAAACACTGACACCTACACACACACATGCATACACATCTACACATACATGCACACACACACAAAGCAATGCACAGACACCTACAGCATGCACGCACACACATGCACATTTGTTCACTCGCACACACACACAGACGTGCACATGCACACATTTACATACACACAAATGCACAAGCATATGCAAGAACAAGCACACATACATGAACACAAACACACACACAGGTAGACATATCTACATACATGCACAACCACAAACAAACACATAAATATGCATGCACACACACACACATAAACATGTAGACATAGGCACGCACAAGTATGCACTTACACATATGCACAAATGGACATACACACACAAACTTGCATACGTACCCATACATGCATGAACATGCACACACACACACATGCCATACACATGCATATGTACAATCATGCACACAGACACACATAAAAGGACATAGAAACACACCCCCACTTACACACATGCATGTACAAACAACCACACACCTACACATAAATAGGTACACATGCATACATACACATATATACACAGACACACACATGCATGCACATATAAGCACTCACACACACACATGCACATACATACAAATACATCCTCACACACACACACACATGCATGGATGCAAACAAAGATGCTTGCACACTTAAGCACTCATATAATGCATACACACATGCACTTACACACGCAAGTGCATGCACACACACACGTGAACACACATACACACGCATGAGTGTACCCAAACAAACACATGTGTGAGTGAACATACACAAACACACACATACATGTGCACACACTCCTGTACACACCCACACACATGAACACAAACACGTGCATGCACCCACACATGCATGAAAATACATACACTTACTGACAAACACACACTCACAAGCACCCGCACAAACACACCATCACACCCTTCAACACACATGCATGCACATACCCACCCATACCCACTCACTCACATGCATACACACAAACTCTAAGACACACAAACACACACTTATAGATACATAGAGATGCAACATACAAACACAAGCAGACACACATACCCACAGCATGATCGTAACAATTTACACATGCTTGCACCACAAAGCCACACACATGCACACACACCCACCACAAACACACACATGCACATACATGAACATGTGTACATATGCACACTCACAAGCACACACATACACTGACACACACAAGCATACATGCACACATGCCCCCCACACACATGTATGCACACAATTACATACATACACTTGAGCTCATTAACACACATGGATGCGCATAAACACACATGCATGCATATATATAACACAAACATATAAAAAGATGTACACATGCATACATTCACTTGCTCTAAAGAACACACATGCATAAATACAGACACAACATGCAATCATGCAACACCCATCCCCACCCACACACACACACCTACACACACATACACACAAAAAAGCTCACACACATGCTCACATGCACACACATGAAAGCACATGCACAAACAAACACACAAACATGATCACGTATACATAAAACACACACACACACAAATACACATATGCACACATGCACATACACACATTCATACAAGCACATATGTACACATGGACAAGCACATATGCATACATACACACACACACACACTGACAGATACAACTATGCACAAACATACACATTGACACACATGTATGCACACACACACATACACAAGCACACATAATGCACTCACACATGCATAGACATACACACACCCACACATAGTAACACATACTCAAACAGATAGTAACACATGCTCACACATGTACACACATATGCATACATACACAAGTGCGCACACATGCAAACAGACAAATAATGATGCACATACACTCTCAATAATGATATGCACACACAAGCATATGAACAAGTGCACACACACACACATGCATGGAAAGGCACATGCAAACACACACCCAATGGATCATAGACATGTAGGCAAATGGATACACACATGAAAATACATGCACACTCATGGACACGCATGCACACACACACACATATACATGCACACACACCTATGTAGAAAACAAAAAAAAGCACAAACACACACGTGTGCATACACTTGCATAAGGGTAGACACACATATGCATATGTAAATGTACAAACACACACACATGTGCTTGTATACAAACACATAGAAACATGTGTGCACACACATAAGGACACCAACACACACAAAAATGCATAGACACAAACACACACATGCACAAATATGATCACACATATGCATACACATGGCCACATACAAGCACATGCATACGTACACACATGCCCATGTATGTGCACACTCACACACGCCACATACATGCATATATGCACACATATATCCACATGTACACACATGCACACATACATGGACACACACATGCACAAACGCACACATGCATGTAAACACACATGTATGTATACATACTTGTAAGTATACACACAAACACAGCTATACGCACACATGCTCACATGCACACAAGCATACACACATAGATAAAATGCTCCCACACACACTCATACACACGTAAGCACACTTATGCATACTAAAGCACAAGAACATGCATGGAAATGCATACACATGTGCACATATTCACAGATATACATAAAAGGAACATATACACATAGGCACATAAACTTACAAACTTGTGATCAAGCAAATAGAGATACAAGCAAATGCATGCACCAAAATGCACACTTTTTTAATTACAAACTCTCCCATGCACACATGTACACATGCATATGCACATAAATAGATGCACAAGCATGCACACAATAACACAAACACACACACATATATATGCATGCACACCAATACACATATACATGTATTCATGCACACATGCACACATGCACATATAGATATGCATGCACATGCAAGGATGTCCAAATGCACTAACACATGTATATGCATGCATACAAACATATCTACACTCATCGATGCATGCAGGAATGTACAAATGCACACATGCACCCACACAAAAAGATGAATGCACATGCACATATACACTCATGCATGAATGCACACATATGTACAAATGCACACACATGCATGCCTATATTCACACATACATGCACACACACACACATGCACAAACACATGCACACCTACATGCATACATGCATGAGCATTTGCACATATCCACACACGTGCTCATGTATATGTAGACAACCAACACATACACATACATACACATACACACACACACACATACACCTGCATGCATGTATAGACACACTCATTCACATGCACACACACATCTATAAGCACACACAAAAACACACTCACACACACACACATGTGTGCACACACAACACAAAAGAATACCTACACACACACTTACATAAGCATATGCATGCACACTCAGACAAACACACATGTTGACATACATGCTTGAACACACCAAGGCATACATACATGCCCAAACATCCATACATGCTTGCAAACATATGCACAAAAAACCCGACATACACTAACACACATACACACACAAAAAAAGATGTAAACAAACATGTATGCATGCACATAATCATAGAAATGTAGACAAACATTCATAGGTTAACACACACATGCATCCATACATAACCACATGTATGCACACAAACACACACATGTATACATAGACATGCTTTCATGCAAGTGCACATGCACACATTAGCACAAGCACACAAACAAATGCACACATTCACTTATGTACACATGCATGCGCACGCATGCACACAATTAACACAACTGCACTCATATATACCCACATACACAAACACACATGCAAATGAACATGAATGCATGCACACACAAATGCACATGCACACACACAATCATTTGTACACACACACAAAGATGTACAAGCTCATGCACACAATGGTGAACACACACACGCATACATAATGGCACACACAGATGCAAATATGCACGCACACTCACATGAACACACAAGCATACACACATGTAAAAGCACACATGCATGCACACAAATGCACACACACATGATTAAACACACACATGCATTCATTGAAACAAACACACACATGTGCATGCATGCACATTTACACACACATGTGCAAGAACACACATTTATGAACATACACACATTAATGCACACATGTGCATGCACCCTCACACACATATGTACATGGTTGATCGCATACACACACACATAAAAACATATAAGTGAGCACACCCACATACACACAAACATAAGCACTCACACATACACTCACATGCACAAACATGCACACACAACTAGGCACACACAAACATGAATGCACATCAGAAAAAAACCCATCCACACACGCATGCAATCACACCAAAATGCATACACTCGCACACACACACACATGCACAATTGAACATGCGTGCACAAAAAAACACATGTGATCACTCACATATGCTAATACACACATGCAGCCACACATAAAGGAACACATAAATGTGTTCACATGTTGAAACACATACACACATGCATACAAGTGCACAAACACACATGCACTCATTCCTGCATACACATGTACATGAACATGCACACACAAAAACACACATGCATATGCACACACACATATGCTCACATGCACACACATGAATGCATATGAACATGAACACCCCACACACCCACAAACTCACACATGCACACACACGCACACACATGCACACCTTTGCTAAAAAATGCACACATAGGCATACAAAAGCACACACACATACACATACACATGCATACACACATACAAACATTTGGAACAATTCACACAAACATAAATAGATATAAATACACACACAAGCATATGCGCACACATGCATGCACACACACTGATATTCACACACACAAACATGCAAACACAACCACTTACATATGCACATGCACACACGAGTGAACACATAATCATACACACAAACAAACAAACGTACACACATACATTCACACATAAAAACATGCACACACATGCATGCATGCGAACACAAAAGGACATGCATGTATAAATAAGCACAAACAAATGAACACACATGCAAGGACACATATACACACACACAGACACTCATGCAAACACACAAAGCACACATGTCCATATGCATGTACATGAAGGCTCCCACAAACACACACAAACAAGCTCACACACACAGACGCAAATACATGCGCTCACATACATACAAAAACACACACACATCAGACCATGCACACACTTGAACATGTATGGGCACATGCACACATATACATGCACACACCCATGCATGCTCACACACACACTTGCATGTACACATGCACACACATGTGCACACACATATGCATACAAAAACATGCACACACACACACACATACACACATATGCATATCGACACAAACAGGCATGCACACTCACACATAGGAATGCACACATGACAATAGGAATGCATGCATGCCTACAAGTGCACATAGATGCAAACACACATGCATGCACATGGACAAACACATGTGCATCCATGCACACACACACTCTAATACCAACACATGCAAATACATATAGACACACATGCACACATGCTTTCACACATACATGTAACTACATTCACCAACAAATGAACACACACACACACTAACACATACACAAATGCACACACATTAGTGCATACAGACCTACACATGCACACACACACACATGAAAATGCATGCAAAAGCACTGGCACAGAGACACACTCACACCCACATAAATGCAAACACACATTCACAAACAAACAAATGTTCATAGACTCACATACATGCATAAATGCACAAACACAAACACAAGTATAAATACACACACATGCACATGTGCACATACATATGTACAAACCAGCAGACACAAAAAGATCACAAACACATGCACGCACACATTTTGCAAGAAAATGAACACACACGCATACACATATACACACATACATGCATAGGCACACATATACATGCAAGACATACACCCAAATGCAAGAACATATGAATGCACACACACACACAAACACAAGTACACACACATAAATACAAACATAGACATACACACAAATTGACAAACTCATGCACATACACAAGCACACACATGCATGCATGCACAAATATGCATACACAACTACATAGACATGCATACATACCCATGCACATATACTTGCTAACACACAAACATACACACTCACACACACTCTCATACACTTACACACTTACACACACATATATGTTGACACACATAGGTACGTGCACAAGCACACCCAAACACACATACATAAACATGTGTACAGACATCCACACACACTCACATGTTGACATACACACAAACATGTATAGATAGGCAAAGACACACATACAAGCACACACAAACACACATGCCTACACACACATAGATAGGCACACACACACACACATATGTAACACAAAAACTCATACACACACACACACACAACCATCTATGTGCACACAGACATGCACACATACACAATAGAACACACACACACATGCATGCACAAACACACATAAATACACACATAGATTCATACATGCATCTATGTACAAGCATATAAATATATGCACACACACACACATAATTGGCCACACTTGCACATACAAAAACATGTGCACACACACATACAGACACACTCACATGCACAAAACTCACATACACACAAATACACATAAACATGTTTGCACATGCACACAAAAACAATCATACACACATGTAGAGACACACTTCGATATGCATACATGTATACAAACATGATCGCATGCACACATAGAAACACTTGTACATCCTATCACACAAGCATGCATAAACATGTGTACACACACACACATGCACACAAAGAAACACACACTAGAAAATGTATGCCTACACACTTGCACAAACAAACAAGCACACACATGTGTGTGTTCATATGTAGGTATGGGAGTGGCTATTTATGTATATATGTGCATGCTTGTCAGTGTATATCAATGCATATGTGGGAGTTTATGGGTGCAAGTGAGTGTGTAACTTCATGAGTGTGCATGTGTGTGTTTGCTCATGATTGTATCAATGTGTGTGTACTTATGTGTAGGTGTGTACATGTGTCTTTATATTTTTGTTTGGGTGTATGTGTTTTTGTGCATGTCTCTATGTGTGTGTTTGTGAGTAAGCTTGTGAATGTGCAAGAGTTTATGTGTGCATGGATGTGTGTTTGTGTGTGCTTACATGTGTGTGTTCATGCATGTGTACGTTTGTGCATGCACGTATGTGTTGGTGTGTGCCTGCATCTTTGTGTTTGTGCATATGTGTGTTTATACATGCATGTGACTATGTATCTATGTGTGTGTTTGCATTTGTTCATATGTACAAGCATGTGTGCATGGGTGCATTGGTGTGTGTCTACAAGTGCATTCTCAGGTGTGTGTATATCTTTGTGTGTGAATGTGTGTGCATGTGTGCATGTTGTTGCATGTGGGTAGGCATGTCGCACATATTTGCTGTCATGTATGCATGCATGTGTGTGTGTAAAAGTGTATGTGCATATGTATGTGTCCATGAGCATGTGTGTTTGTATGTATGTGCATGGTATGCATGTCTGTGTGCATGTATGTGCATGTGTGTGCGTGTACATCTATTTATGAATGCATGTTTGTGTGCATGTGAGTGCATGTGGCCATGTGTGTATTCATTAGTACATGTGTGCACATGCATCTATGTGCATGCATGTATGTGCAAAAAATGCATGTGCATGCATATGTGTTTGCATACATGTAACTTTGTGTGCTTGAGCATGTGTACCTATTTGTGTATATTTTTGTGTGTTGTAGTGTGCATGTGTGTTTGTGAGTGTGAAATTGTCTTTGTGTGTGCATGCATGTGTGTTTGTGTAGCGACATTTCTGTTTGCATAGGTGTCAGCATGTTTGTGTGTATGTGTGCATTAGCATGCGTTCATGTATGTACGTGTGTTTACATGTGTGTGCTTGTGCGTGTTTGTGCGAGTGGGTGTGCGTATGTATGTTTGCATGCATGTGTGTGACCATGTTTGTGTTCATGTGTGTGGGTGTGTGTTTGTCTGCTTGCGTGTGTGTGTGCATGTGTGTATTTGTTTGTGCATGCAAGTGCATTTGAGCACTTTGTGCATGTGCATCCTTGTGCATGCATGTTTGAGCATGTATGTGTGTTTTATATGTGTTTGTGTACATGTGCATACATGTATGCATGTGTGTGTGAGTGTTTGTGTGTGTGCTTATGCATGTGCACACAATTATTTGCATGCATTTATGTGTGTGTGCATGTATGTGATTGTGCTTATGTGTATGTGTGCACTGGTGAGCATGGGTGCACATTTGAGTTTGTGTGCCTATGGAGGCATGCATGCTTATGTGTTTATGGGTGCAGGTGTGTACATTTGTGTGTGTATGCATGTTTGGCTATGTACCTGAGCATATGTGTGTGCAGTTGTGTATGTGAGCTTATGTTGTGCATGTATCATTGTGCATGTGTGTTTCTACGTCTTTGTGGAGCGAAGTGGGTGTGTGTCATGTGTATGTGCGTATGCCTTAATGTGTGTGTGTGTCTGCTCATATGTGGGAGTGCTTTAGTCTGTGTGTGGGTGTGCATGTGTCTGCATGCATGTGTACATGCATGGGTGCGTGCTTATGTGTGTTCTTGCATATGTGTAAGTGTGTGTGTGTCTGTGTGTGTGCATATGCATATGTTTCAATGTGTCTACATGTTTTTGTGATGGTGTGTGAGCTAGTGCATTCATGTGTGTGTGTGCATGCATGTGCATTTATTTGTAGATACATGTATGCATATGTGTGTGTATGTGCATTGCTTGTAGGTGTGTCTAGCAATACATGTGTGTGTAAGTGGATGTGCATGTTGTTTGCATGTGTGCATGTGTGCTTGTGCAATTGTGTGCTTGTGTGATTGTGCATGTGTTTGTGTGCATGTGCGTGTGTGCATGAGCATGTGTGTGAATGATTGTGTGTGCACACCAATGTTTATTTAATTGTATATTCTTATGTGTATGCATAAATGTGTTTTTATGCATGTGGCCTATTTATGTGCCTACGTGTGTGTCTATGCATGTGTGTGCATGTTTGGATATGTGCATGTGTGCATGCATGTTAGTGGGTGTGTGCATTGGTGTTGTGCATTTCTTTGTGTTTGTGCACATTTGTGTGTGTCTATGTGTGAACATTCGTGTGTATGTGTGTTCGTGTATGTGTGTTCGTGTATGTGCATGAGTATTTACATGCATGTTTTTGTGGGGGTGTGTGTGAGTCTGTGGGCATGTGAATACCTGTGTATGTGCACTTATACATGCATGTATCTATATTTGTGTGTGTGTGTGTGTGTGTGTTTATGTCTATGTGTGCATGTATATGAATGTGATATATATATATTTATATATGTGTGTGTGTGTGTGTGCATTTGTGTGTGCATATTTGTGTGTTTATTGTGTATCTGTTCACTTGCTGCATGTCTGGGTATGTGTATGCATGCATTTTAGTGTATGTGCATGTGTGTATTCATGTGTGAGTATGTATGCTTATTTATGGACGTGTTTGTGTACGATTGCATTTGCATGCATGTGTGTGTGTGTGCATGTGTGCATGCTTGGGTGTGTTTGTGTGTTTGTGTGTTTGTGTGTGTGGGTGTGTGTCTGTGTGCATGTGTGTGTGTAAGTGTGGCTATGCATGTGCATGTGAGTAGTGTGAGTGCATGTGCATTTGTGTGTGCATATGCATGTTTGTGTGTGTCTGCATTTAGGTGTATGTGCATATGTGTTTTTATGCATATACGTCTATTAACATGTTTGCATGTTTGCATGTGTGCATGTGGGTGCATATGTGTGTGTATGTGTGTGGGTCATTGTGCATGCGTTTGTATGCATGGGTACATTTCTATGCCCATTTAGGCGTATGCATGCTTATGTATGTGTGTGTTAATGTGTACATTGGTGTATGTGTGCATGTATGCATGCATGGGTGTTTGTGCATGTGTCTCTATATGTGTTATCTTAGCCTGTATATGTGTACATGTACATGTGTGTGTGTCTATGTGTGTGAGGACATGTAGGAGTGTGTGTTTATATGTGTGGGGACATGTAAAAGTGTGTATATATGTATGTGTACATATGTGTGTGTGTGTTTATGTGTTCATGTTCATTTATGCGTCTATGTTGTGTATTTGCATTTTTGTGTGCATGGGCATGTGCTTGTGCACATGTGTGTGTGCATGTGCATATGAGTGCATGGGTGCACGTCTATGTATGTGTGTATGTGTGTGTGTTTTCCTCTATTTGTTTGTGTATGCAAGTGTACATGTGTGTGTGTGTGTGCATGTGCATATGTGTGTGTGCATGGGAATGAGTAATTATGAGTTTGTGTCCATATGTGTCTGCATGTGTGTGCATGTTGCTATGTGTGTTTTTGTGCTTATGTATATGTGTATGTTTGCACTAATATTTACATGCATGTGCATGTAAGTGCATAAGGACATATGCATGTATGCATGTGCTAATGTGTTTGGGTTCATTTGTGTGTGCGTGTGTGAGTGCATGCATGTAAATATATGTGTGTGTGGTCATCAGTGTGCTTGAATGCATGCATGTGTGTGTACGTGTGTGTATATGTGTGTGCCTTTGTGCATATTTGTGAGCTTGTGTGTGCTCTTTAGTGTGCTCAAATGCATGCGTGTCTGTGCATAGGTGTGTGCATGTTTGTGCATTGTTCTTGTTTACATGTGCATGTGCATGTGTGTGTGTGCCTATGTGTGAGTTTGAGTGTATGTTTGTGCATATGTGTCTATATGTTTGTGCATGTTTAAGTGTGCAAGTGTGTATGTGTGTGCGTGTGTTTGTGCTGGTGCTTATGCGTGTGTGGGTGCACATGTTTGTGTGCTTATGTGTGTGTGGGCATGAGCTTGTGTTGTGTGTGTCTGTGTGCATGTGCCTATACATTTGTGTACGAGTAGAAATTTGCATATGGGTGTGTATGTCTATGTAAGTGTGTGTGCATGCATGCTTGTTTATGTGTGTGTGTGTACTGGTGTGTGTGCATCCATAAATGTGTGCATATGTATAAAGGGGTGTGTGTGTGTTTTTATGTGTGTGGGGGTGTATCTATGTCGACATGTATATTTTTATAAGTGTGTGGGTGCATGCATGTGTGCTTGTGTGCATGCATTCAATTGCTTATGTATGATTGTGTGTGTTTGTGTGTGTGTGTGTGCATATGTGTGTGCATGTGTGTATTTGTGTATGCTTGAGTGCACATATGAGGGGATGCCAATGTGTGTGTGTGTGTATCTTTGTGTTGTGCATGCATGTATGTAGATGTATGGGTTATTATTGGTGTTTGTGTGTGGGTGCGCATGCACATGTGTGTGTACATATGTGTATATGCTTGTGTGTATTTGCATGCATGGGTGTGTGTGCATGCATGTTCATATGAATTTATGTGAGTGTTATTATATGCATGTGTGGGTATGTATGGATGCATGTGTAGGCATATGTGGGTTCAAGTGTATGTGTGGCTGTGTGCATAAGTGTGTGTGTGTGTGTGTGTGTTTGTCTCTATTGCATGTGCATATACACCTTTATTTGTGTGCATGCATGCATGTGCATGTGTGTGTGTGTGTGCATATGTTCGTATCAATTCATGTATGTTCATGTGTGTGCACGTTAGTGCATGTGTGTGTGCAACAGTGTGTTTTTTGGTGTGTGTCTTTGTATATGCATGCATGTGTGTGCAGATGTGTGTGTACATGTACACATTTGTGATTGCATTCTTGTCTTTGTGTGCATGTGTGTGTGTATGAGTGTGAGTGTGTTTGGCTCTGAGTGCTTCATGTTGTACGTGTGTGCATGTGTCAGTGTGTGCATGTGATTGTCATTACATTCATGTGTGTGCGTGTATGTGTGTGTTCTTGTATGTGTATATGTGTGCTTGAGCATATGTTTGAGCATGTGTATGTGCGTGCACACATGTGTGTTTGTGTTTGAGCATGTGAGAGTTTCTGCATCTATATGCATGTGTGCTTGTGTTTGTTTGTATGAATATGTGTGTGTATTAGAGTATGCATTTCTACTTGTGTGCAAGCATGCATGCATGCTAGTGTGTGTGCATGCATGCTAATGTGTGTGCATGTCCATGTGCATGTGTGTAGCTTATGTGTGTGCATGTTTGGTTGTGGGTGTGTGCGTGTGTGTGCTTATGTGGGCATGTGTTGTATGTGTACTTATGTATGTGTGTGTGTGATCATGTGTGTGTTCGTGTCTAAGCTTCTATGTTTGTGTTTAAGTCTCCATGTGTGTACATGTGTATGTTTGCATATGTGTGTGTATGCATACATGTGTGTGTGTGTGTGCATGATTGTGTATGTTTTTGTGTTTTCATGTGTGTGTGTGTTTAAGTGTGTTCATGTGTTTGTGTGTGTGCACTTGGATGCAAATGTGCATGTGTGGGCATGTGTATGGGTGTGTGCATATATGCGTGCATGTGCATTTATTGTGTGTGTTTGTGTGTATGTACGTGCATGTGTTGGTGCATGTGTATATGCATGTGTGTGTGTACAAGTAGATGTGTGTGTTTATGCTTGCATGAATGCACATCCATGTGTGCATGCACATGCATGTGTGTGTGTATATAAATATGCATGCATGTGTTGTGCTTGTGTGCATCAATGTGTAGAGATGCATGTGAATGTTTGTGTTTGTGTGCTTGTCTGTATGTGTGCATTGGTGTGTGTGTGTGTGTGAATACTTGTGTGTGTTTGCGTGTGTGCATGCAAGCATGTGTTCGTGTGTTTGTGTGCATGAGTTTGCATGTGCGTGTGTGTGCATGTCAATGTCCATATGTGTATGTGTGTATGTATGTGAGCATATCTGTTAGCCTGTGCATCTATGTGCTTGTTCTTATGTGTGCATCTACATGAGTGCGTGCATGTTTGTGTGTGTGTGTTTGTGAATGGGTGTACGTTTATGTGACTATGCAAGAGCATTTGTATGTGTATGCATGAATGTGGAAGTGTGTGGGCGAGTGCATGCATGTGCACACGTGTGTGTGTGTGTGTGTGTGTGTGTGTGCATGTTTGTGTGCATGTATGCATGTGTGAGAGTGAGTCTATGTGTGTCTATATGTAACCGAGTGTGTTCTTCTGCATTTGTGTGTGTATATGCATGTACATGTGTGTTGCAAGTGTGCATGCACTCACACATAAACCCACACAAACAAACACATGCATGTTAACATGTGTACATGCACATGCTTATGCACAACACATATACACACACACACATGAATAGACATGCACATAAACCCAAACACACACAAACATGTGTGCACCAACACAAACACACATGCAAGCATACAAACACCCTTGCACCCATATACACACACACACACATATGTACACATGCACAAATGCACACAAAGACACATACACACATACACATGCACTTGCACACATCATATGCATGCATATATGCACAAAAAACATGCACACTTGTACAAACACATGCATACACAAATGCACCCATACTTGCACACTTGTACATGTGTGTGTGTGCGTGCATTTATTTATGTGTATTTGTATGTGTGTGCATTTGCATGCATGTGTGTGTATGTGTGTATGTAGGGGTGTGTTTTTTGTGTGTCTATGTTTGTGCATGTATTTGTGTGTGTGTGTATGTATGTGTGCACATGTGCACCTATGATGTGCATCTTATCATTGTATATGTGTTCATCAGTTTATATATATGTGAGTGAGTTTGGCTATGAGTGCTTAAGTGTGTACATGTGTGTGTATGTGGATGCGTGTGTGTGTGCGCATGTGAATGTGCTGGTACATGTATGTGTATGCATGCATGGATGTGCATTTGCTCGTGGATGTGGGTGCTTGTGTGTGCATGACTATATGTTTGAGCGTATGTGTGTGCTTGCATGCATCTCTATAAGTGTGTGAGTATCTTTTATGATTGCTCATTTATGTTTGTGTTCATGTGTTCGTGTGTACATGTGTTTGTCTATGCATATATTTTTGTGTGTATAGATGTGTGTATGTATGCATGCATGCATGTGTGTGTGTGTAGAATTATTCATGTGTGCTAGTGTGCATGTATGAATGTGTGATTGTGTATGTGCATGTCTAGTTGAGGGTGTGTCTCGCACACATGTGTGTATGCATACATGTCTATCAATGTGTGTGCTCACCTATGTGTGTGTCTAATTGTGCGTGTGCTTGTGCACCTATGCATGTTTTTATGTGTGTATGTATATGTGTATGCATATGTGTAGGTGTGCATGACTGCATGTGTTTTTGAGTGTGCTTGTGCATGTATGTCTGTTCATGTGTCCACATGTGTGTGTATGTGCGTGTGAATTTATTTGTGTATATTTATGCATGTATATGCATGTCTACACATGAGTGTATTTGTGTGTCTATGTATGGGTTTGTTTGTGTGTGTACATGCATCTCTGGGTGCAAGTGTGTATACATGTGTGTGTGTACGAGTGCACGTGTGTGTTTTTTATTACATGCATGCATGTGCAAATATGTGTGTACAAGCATGTGTGCTTGTTTGTGCATCTGTATATGCATGTGTATATGTGAGTGTGTGTGTGTGTTTTTGTCCATGTGTGTGCTACATGAGTGTGTGTCTATGCATGCGTATGGGTGGGTGTGTGTGTGTGCATGCTTATACATATATGTAGACTTGTGCATATGTGTGGGTGTGGTTGTGAGCATGAATATGCATGTATGTCTATATATGTGTATGTGTGTGTATATTCTTGTGCATGAGTGTGTGAGCATGCAATTTCATGTGCGTGAGCATGTTTATAAGCCTATTGTGTAGTAGTGCATATGCCTGTATGTGTGTATTGATATGTTTATGCATGCATTTGCATGGGTACGTGCCTATGTATGTGCACATGTGTGGTTAGGCATGTCTGTGCATGTAAGTGTATGTCTATGCATGGTCGTGTATGTTCATGATTATGCATGGGTGTGTTTGTGTATGTGCATGCGTGCATGTGTGTGAGTGGGTGTGCATGAATGTGCAGATGTGTGTGTGCATGTTTGTGTGCTGGTGTGCAAGTGTATGTGGGTGCATCTATGTGGGCCTGTATGCACACATGAATGTTTATGTGCACTTATGTGTGTATTTGTTAACATGTGTGCTTGAGTGTTTGTGTTTGTGTGTTTGTGCATGTGTGTGTGTGTGTGTGTCTTTGTATGTGTTTGAATATGCATGCGTCCGTGTGTGTGCACATAAGTGTGTACACATGTGTTTGTGTTTGTGTGCATGTGTGTGAGTGTGCCTTGATATGTATGTGTGTATGATCACATGTGAATGCATTCATGCTTGTTTGTGTGTATGGGTGTGTCTGTAGGTGTCTGTGTGGGTGTACATGTGTGTGTGTATGTGTTCACAGTTGTGTTCTTATGTCTCTGTGTTTTGGAGCATGTGTGTGTTCGTGTTGTGTGTGTGCCAACATGAGTGTGTGTGTTTGTGTGTGCATTTTTGTAATATAAGTGTGTAAATGTGTATGTGCATGTGCACATGTGTATATGAATGTGTGTTTGCATTTGTGACTGTGTACTTGGGTATATATGTGTGTGCATCTATGTGTGTGTGTGTGTATATGCATGAGTGGGTGCATGTGTATGCATGTATGTGAGTGTATAAGCAAGTATATCTATTTGTGATTAGAATTATGCCCATGCACATGAGCTTATGCATGCATGTGGGTGTGCATGAGTGTTTGTGTGCAATTGTGTGTATGTGTGCATATATGTGTATGTATCTCTATCCATATGCATATAGGTGTGAGTGTGCATGCATGTGCATGCATACATGCTTGTGTGTATGTATGTACATGTACACTTATCCATGTGTGCATGCATTTTATGCATGGGTTTATGAGTGTGGATGTTTGTGTGTGTGCATCCATGTGGATGTCTGTGTACAAGTATGTGTGCATGCCTATGAGTTTATATATGTGTGGGCATGTAGTAGTATGTGTATGTGCATGTGCTTACATGTTTGTGTGCTTCTGCTTGCATGTGCATGAGTGCATGTTTGTGCGTGTGTGTGTGTGCATGTGTGTATGTGTTTGTATTCATACGTGCATGGTTGGGTGTGTCTGTGCATATGAGTATACATGTGTGTCTCTATGTATAGGCATGCAAGTGTGATTGTGCATGGATGTATGTGTGCATGCAGGCATGCATTCGTGTGTGTGTGTGTGTCAATGTCTATGTGTGTGTTTATGTCTACATGTGTGTACATGTGTGCATGAATTTTTTTTTGACATACATGCATGTATGTATGTGTGTGTGCATGTGTGTGTGTGTGGGAGCATTTAAGTTCCCCATATGTGTATGTGTTTGTGTGTGTATGTGTGCATTTGTTTGCATGTGCATTCACTTGTGTACATGTGTGTGTGCATCTGTGTGACTTTGTACATGCATACATCTATGTGTGCACACATTTGTGTGCGATTGTGTGTACACGAGTGTCTATATGTGCCTGTATGTCCACCTATGTTGGTGCATATGTGTCTGTGTTCATGCATATATGCATGTAAGTATGTCTCCCAATATGGGTGTGTTTGTGTGAGTGCTTGTGTCCACTTGTACATGTGTGTGTGTATACATGCATGTGACTGATCTAATATGTGAATGGGGGGCAGTGGATGCAAGCATGTGTGCATGTATGTGTAGGTGTGTGTGTGTGTGTGTGTGTGTGCATGTGTGTCTATGCATGTGTATTTGTGTGTGCAGATGCATGTGTCTATATGTGCATGTACATTTGTGTATGTTTGTGCTCGTGTGTGAACTTATTTGTGCTTATGCTTTTTTTGTGTGTGTACACATGTGGGTGTGTATGTTTATGTGTGTGTTATATTTTCTTGTGTACATACTTGTGTATGTATGTGCATTGGTGTGTGTGTTTACGTGCATATGCATGTTTGTGTGTGTCTGTGTCTATGTATGCATGTGCATGTGTGTGTGTGTGTTCATGTTTGTGTACATGTGTGTGCATATGTGCACTTTTATGTGAGTGTGTGCATGTTTTCGTGAGGGATTGCATGTGTGTGTGTGTGCCAATATATGCATTTATGTGCTTTTGTGTGTGTGTCTACTGGCATGAGTGTGTGCATGCACATGTGTATGAGTGTGCATGTGAGTGTTTGGAGGTGTACATGTGTTTGCATGTGCATGTGCACTTGTGTACATATTCCCATGTGTTAGTGATTATTTTTATACATGTGTATGCATATGTGCATGTGTGTGTGCATGTGCATGTGTGGGTGTTTGTGTTTACACATGAGTGCTTGTGTATTGCATGCATTTTTATGCTTGTGCACTTTTGTGCACATGCTCATGTGTTAGTGATTATTTTTATACATGTGTATGCATATGTGTGTGTGTGTGCATGTGTATACATGGGTGTTTGTGTTCATGTGTGATTGCATGTAGGTGTGTGTGTATTACATGCATTTTTATGCATGTGTTTGTGGATGCATGTGTGTGTGTGTAAGGGTGAATGTACGTGTGTGTGCATGCTTGTGTGTGTTTTTATGTGTGTGTGCGCCCTTGAGCATACGTGAATGCACATGCATGCATGTGTGTATGAGTGTCTATCTATGCATGTAAGCATGTGCGTGTGTGTGTGTGTATGTTCATGTGCATGTGCTTGTTTGTGTTTTGTGCATGCATGTGTTTGAGTGTGTGTGGGTGCTAGTATATGTGTGTTTGTGCATGTGCATGTGCGTGTGCACAATAATATGTGTATGCTAGTGTGTGTGTGTGTGTGTGTATTTGTGTGTTTTCATGTGTCTACACAAGCCTATGCTTGTGTGCACATATGAATGTCTAATTTAGTGCATATGTGAGCATGTTTCTATCTATGACGATGTGTGTGTGGCTATGTGCATGTGTGTATACGTGTGTTTTTGTGTGTCAATATGCATGTGCATGTGTGCAAGCATGTGGATGTGTGTGTGAATGTTTTCATGTGTTTGTGCATGTTTTCTTATGCATGTGTGCGGGTGTGTGTGTTTGTATGAATGTGTGTATGCACATGATTGTGTACATGTGCATATGCTTGTGTTTGTCCATGTCTATGCATCTTCAGACATGCAAATGTATGTGTCTGTGGGTGCATGTGTGGTTTGTTTATGTGGTTTTGTGTGGGTGTTTGTGTGTATTTGTGCATGCATGTGCATGTGTGTGTTCATGAGTGCACATGTTTGTCTATGTGCATGTGTGGTTACATGTGCGTGTGAGTTGGGATGTGTGTGTGTATGTGTATTATTTTGTGTGTGCATGTGTGTATGTGCATGTGGTCACATGCATGTGCATGTTGAGGTGTGTGTGTGTGTTCATATATGTGTTTACATGCTTATGTGTGTGCATGTGTTTGCATGTGTTGGTGTTCATGGGTGCATAAGTATTTGTGCATGTGTTCTTTAGTATATATGTATGCATATGTATGTGTATATGTGCAATTGTATATAGTTGTGTCTATGTGCACATGTGTGTATGTGCATACGTGTGTCTCATGTGTGTGAGTTTGTTCTTATGTCTGAGAGAGCTTTTTCACATCGACCACCTTTGTTCAAATGAAAGTTTTATATTTATTAGAAAAAGGATATGTATTTAATTTTAGAATCTGATCATATGAATATTTGGGATGTTGTTAAAAATATATTTGAGTTTTCAACTAAGTCGGTTGGTGGAGAAAAAGTGATAAACTCATTAGGTGAATTCACTCCCAAGTGAGAAAATCTTTCTTGCCTACATGCATATGTATCAATGTGTGCGGTTTGCACGTGTGTATATAGGTTTGTGTGTGTGTGTGTTGGCTTGCATGCTTTTGTGTGAGTGTGTGCAGAGGTGTCTTTGGTGGTCTATGAGTGTGTGTGTGTGAGTGTTTGCATGAGTGCATGCATGTGTGTGTGTAAGCATATGCACACATGCACATATGCATAAGTTCATGCATGCACAAATGTCCAAGTGTGCTTGCAAGTGTGTGTGTGGGTGGGTGCATGCATAGGTGCATAGGTGTGAGTGTGTGTGCTTGTTTGTGTGCATGTGTGAGTGTACATGTGTGTGTGTGTGTGTGAGTATGTGTTTGCATGGCTATGAGTGCATGTGTGCATGCTTGTTCCTGTGCATTTACATGTGCATACACATATGAGTGCATGTGTGCATGCTTGTTCCTATGCATTTGCATGTGCGTACACATAGGAGAGCATGTGTGCATGCTTGTGCTCATGGTGCATTTGTGCACGTGTATGTGTGCGCACATGTGCATGTTAATGTGTGCATGCAAGTGCATAAGAATGTGTGTGTGTGTGTATTTATATGAATGTGGGGAGATGTGCAAGTGTGCATGCATGTATGCTTTGTGTGTGTGTGCATTTTCATGTATGTGTGCATAACTTTTGTGTGTGTGTGTGTACATGCACGATTGTGGGTGTGTGCTCGAGTGCTGTGTATGTGTGTGGGTAAGCATCTATGTGTGTGACTAGGCATATGCATACATGTGTGCATGAGTCTGCGTCCATATGCATGTGCATATGTGTGTGCTTTTGTGTGTATGTGTGTTTTTGTTGGTGTGTGTCCATAGTTGCATATGTTTTTGCATGTTATTGTGCATGTGTGTGCATGTACATACGTGTGCATTCTTGTGCATGTGTGTGTGTGTGTGCGCATATGTGTGAGCATGCATGTCCATGTGTGACTGTGCCTGAGCAGTCATGTGAGTCTGCATGGATTAAGTATGTTTGTGTGTGCATGTGTTGGTGCATGTGTGTGCATTTGTTTGTGTAAGAATGCATATGTGTTTGTGTATGTGTGTTCATGTGCGTGTGTGTGCATGTGTGTGTTTGTGTGTGGTTGCTTGTGTGTGGGTTGTGTGCATGTATGTGTGTATGTGAATGTGTTAGGTTGCTTATGCATGTTTGTGTGCATATGTATAGGTGTGCATGTGTGTGTGTTTGTGTTTGTATGTGTATGCATTTGTTTATGTGTTTGTGTGTGCTACTGCTTGTGGGCACGTGTGTGGGTGTGTGTGTGAATGCGTGTGTGTGTGTCTGCATGTGTGTGTGCATGCATGTGCAGACATTTCTAAGTGTTGGTGTGTATGCATGTGCATGTGTGTTTATTTGCATTTGCATTTGTATTTGCATGTATGCTTGTTTGCATGAATATGCATGTGCTTGTGTGTATGTGTGATGCAAATGTGTGCATGCACATTCGTATTTTTATGCATGTTTATGCATTTGCATATATGCCATTATGTGTGTGTGTGTGAGAGAGAGAGAGAGAGATAGAAAGTGTGCTTGTATGCATATGCATCTATTTGGATGTGTGTGTGCAGTCATTTTTGTGCACATGTGAATGTGAGTCTACATGTGTGTCTATGCGTGTATGCTTGTGTATCTAAGTATGTGTGTTCATGTGTGTGCTCATGTGCACGTGTTATGTGCATGTCTTTGTGTGCATGTGTGAATGTGTGTTTACATGTGCACCCATATATGTGTTTGTATGTGTGAGTATGTTACAATATATTTGCATGCATGGGTGTGTGTGTGGGGGTTTATGTGCATGTGCGTTAGTCTTTGTGTGTTTGAATGATAGATTTTGTGTGCATGTGTGTGTGTTCATGTCTGTGCGTGTGTGTATGTGTATGTGTGTGTGCATATGTTTGAATGTTTTTGTGTGAATGCATGTGTGTTTGTATGTGTCTATGCATGCATGTGTGATTGTTTATCCATGTGTGCATTTGTATTGGTGTATGTACTATATGTATGCATGTGTGTGTGTGCATGTGTGTTTGTGTGCATGTATAAGTGCTTGCATATGTGATTGTATGTATGTGTATGGTGTTGTTGCCTGTGTGTGTATGCACAAGCATGTGTCTGTGTGTGCATGGGAGCATGTGTGTGTTTTTGTGTGTACATGTGCATGTTTGCATGTGTGGGTGCATGAGTGTGCATCCATCGATGTTCTTATTACTTTGTATGTTTCTACATATGTGTGTTTGTGTGCGTGTGTGCTTATGTTCGTGCATGTGAGTGTGTGAGCATTTCTGTGTGCATGTGTGTATGCATCTACATTGTTGTGTGTGTGCATGTGCATGTGGTTGTCTGCTTGTGTCTACACATGTGTGTGCATGTGTGCTTGCATGCACATGTGTTTTTTGTGCATGTGTGTATGCATCTACATTGTTGTGTGTGCGCATGTGCATGTGCATGTGTGTTCATGCATGTGTGCATATATGTCTACATGTGTACATTCATATGTGTGTGCATATGTGCATGTGTGTATGTGCATTGATTCATGCTTGTGTGTAGGTGTGCATGTGCATGCTTTTATTTTTGTGTGTGTGCCAATCTCTATGCATGCATGTGTCCATGCTTGCGTGTGTATATGTGTGTGTGCATGCGTGTCAGTGTTTTGTGCATTTGTACGTGCAAGTGTGCTTGTGCACTTGTACATGTTAATGTGTGCATATGTGCATGTGTGTGCATTTCTGTGTGCAATCGTGTACATGTGCATGTGTGGATGCTTGTGTTTTTATATGTGTATTTGCTTGTGTGTGTGTGTGCATGTGTGTGTATATGTGATCATATGTGTGTATGCATTTATATGTATGCATTTGTGCAAGCTTGTGTATGTGCTTGGGTGTGAACTTGTGCTAGTGCATGTGTTTGTGTATGCATGTGCATACATCTATATGTGCTTGTGTGTGCATGGGTGTTCACATATGAATATGTTTGTGCATGCATGTGTGTTTGTGTGCCTACTTGTATCTATGTCTTTTTGTTTGTACATGAGTATATGTGTGTATGTCTTTGTGTGCTTATATGGATATGTATGTGTAGATGTGTGTATGTGTGCATATGTGAGCTTGCAGATGTTTGTGTTTGCATGTGCATGTGCATGTGTGTGTCTATTTTTGTCTGAGAATTTATTTGTGTGTATGCTTTTGTTTTGGCATATATATATGTGTGTAAGTGTATAAAGCATGTGTGTATGTGTGCATGTGTGCATGTGTGCATGTGTGTAAGTGTGCATGTGTGTGTTTCCACGTGGGTACATGTGCTTGTGTTTGTGTTCGTGTGAGCATGTATGTGTATGTTGCCATGAGTACGTGCATGTGTAAGTGTGCATGTGCATGCATTTTTATATATATGCATGTCTTTGTAAGTATGTGTGCTAGTTTGTGTGTATGTTTGTACGTGTTTGCATGAATGTGTATGAGCATGCTTTGTGTGTGCCTGTAGGTATGCATGTGCGTTCCTACATGCCCTTATGTGTGTTTTTATGCATGAGTGTGTATGTGTGTGTTTGTGTGCATGTGTGTGCTTGTGAGTGTGTGTTGCATGCCCATGTTTGTGAATCTATTTTTTTTGTGCAGGGGTGTGTACTGAGTTGTGTGCATGCAACTTTGTGTTTGCGTATGAGTGTATGTGCATATGTGTGCATCTATGCTTGTGTGTATCTATGTGTGTGTGTGTGTGCCTGTGTGTTTACATGTGTGTATGTGCATGTGTGTGTGTGTGCATGTGTGAGAGCTTGTGTGTGTGCTTATGTGTGTACCTATGCAAGTGTGTGTGTGTGTGTATTTGACTACATGTGCATGTGCTTGTGCGTGCATTGGTGTGCATATTTGTGTCCATACATTCATGTTTGTGTGTCAACTTGGATTTATGTCTGTGTGTGCATGTGTATGTGTGCATGTGTGTGTGTATGCTTGTGTTTGGGTGTTCATGAGTGCCTATGTATGTGGATATGTATTTCCATATATGTGCATGTGGGTTTATTTGAATGTATATGTGCATATATGTATGTGTGTGCACACATTTGAGCATGTGTGTATGTCTGTGCACATTTGTATGTGGCATGGTATATGTATACTATTTATGTATTTGCATGTGTGATTGTGTTTGTATTTCTGTGGTGTGTGTGATCAGGTGTATGTTTTTGTACATGGCCATAAGAGTGTGTAGGAGTATGAGTGTGCATGTGTGTGTGTGTTAATGTGTGAATACATGTGTGCTCATGTATGTGCTTGTTTGTGTGTGCATGTGCGTCTAGAAGTGTGTACGTGTGAGCATGTGTGTGTGCATGAGTGCATGCATTTGTGTGCATCTTTACATGTATGTATGTTAGCATGCTTATATGTGTGCATATGGGTGTATATGTGCATTCCTTTCTATGTGTGCATCCATTTGTTCATGTGTACATGAGTGTGTGTGCATGCTTAAGTGCTTGCACATGTTTGTTTGTGTGTGCATGTGTGCATGTGTGTGGGTGCTTTTGTGTGTGTGTGTGTGTGTGCATGTGTTTGTGTGCATGTGCATGTTTGTGTGTGTGGGTACATGTGCACATGTGTGAAGGTGTGTGCATGTGTGTGTATGTCCATGTCTATATATTTTCTCATGTGTGCATGCATTCATGTGTGTGTTTGTTTGTGCTTGCATGTGTGTGTACGTACATGTTTGTTTGTGCATGTGTGTGTGTGTGCATTTATGGTTGATGGTGTGTGCATTCATATGCAAGCATGTTTGCATGCATATGCGTGCATGTGTGTGCATTGGGGTGTGTGTGTGTGTGTGCATATGTATGTATGTGTGGACGCTTGAATGCATGTGTTCTTTTGTGCTTGTGCTTGTGTGTGTGTACATGTGTGTATGTGTCTATGTGTATTTGGGCAAGTATATATGTCTTTGGGTCCACATGCAAGCATTTGTGTGTACACATGTATATTTGTATGTGTACACCTATGTGTGTGAGCTTTTCCTTGTGTATGTACTTATGCATGTGTGTGCATGAGCATGCATGTATCTATGAGAGGGTGTGTGTGTATGCATTCATGTATGTGTGTTTATGTGTACATATGTGTAAGGTTTTGTGTTCATATTTCAATGTGTGTACATGTGTGCATTTTTGTGCGTGTATTTATTCATGTGCTTGTATGTGTGTGCATGTGTATATGTGTGTGTGCATGTATGTATTCTTATGTGTGTACATGGGTTGGTGAGTGCATGTGTGGAAACATGTGTGTGTGTGTGCATGTGTCTGTGTAAGCGTGCATGTGTGTGTGCATAAATGTTCATGCATAAGTATATTTTTGTATGTATGCACAAGTGTGTGTATATGTATGTGTTTGTGTGTTTGTATATGTGCATGCATGGATGTGTGCATTTGTACTGTGAGTGCATTTCTTTGCATGTATACATCCTTAAGGGTTTGCATGTATGTGTGTGTGTGTATCTGTGTGTGTGGATGCATGCATGTGTGTGTGCATGTGTGCATAAATATGTGTGCATGCTTAGAGACATGTACATGTATGCATGTGTGTGCCTTTTTATGTGCATGTGCTTAGGTGTGCACATTTGCATGTGCATACGTGTATGTTTGCATGCATGTGTACTTGTATGTGTATTGGTGCTTGTACATGTGTGTGCATGTATGCTTATGGCTACTTGTGGATGTGTATAGTTGTGTGCATGGTGTGAGTGTGTGTGGGTGCCTGTGTGCATGTGTGTTTGTCTGAGTGTGTGTAACATGTGCGTGTGTGTGTGGATACTTGCATGTGTGTGTATTTGTGTGCTTATGTGTGTGTTTACATGCGAGTGTGTATGCATGTTTGTGTGTGCTCTACATGCATGTGTGTGCATGTGTAGTTCTATGTGTGGGTGCATGTGTGTTTGTACATGTATTTTCCTATGTATGTATGTGCCATTGTATGTATTTTTGTATTATTATGTATGTACAATTGTGTACATGTTACACCCCATTTTTCCTAGGCTGATTTTTGGCATACATTTTTTTTTTTTTTACATATAGACAGCTCAGATCGTCCCATACCAACCTGAGTAGCCTACGAAAAACATAGGATATAACACATCATTACACACCTACTTTCCTTAACAATGTGGATCCCATCTCCCGGGTACACCATCAACTCAGGATTCATGACTCCTGAATTAACAGATGGACTCACGCAATGTTACTCCTACTAGACCCAATACTCCTATCCCATACCGATAGGAGAACCGATCTAATAGAAGTCTGAACCCCCACGGTAAGTTCCATAGTCATGTAGTGACCTCACCATAAAAAAAAAATATATATAACATCCACAGAATAAATATATAAATATAGCACTCCACACACTATAGCACCAAAACAATAAGTAAGACAGTGAATGGAAACTACATCACAAGAATAAGATCCAAGTCCAACAAGTGCAACATCATCCAACCAGATAAATAAGTCAGATTCATCCTCACACAATACCTGACATAAGAATAATAGTCTCACTGAATACATCCAATAACATCAATCACACTAACCAAAATGTCTCAGAAATCACAGATCAGATATCCTCCACTAGCCTGCTGACCACGATCCCACCTAATCTGGGTGGCGTCAAGTCAGCCGAGCCGCTGGAAAAAATATAGATAATAAAGGAATGAGCTACGCCCAGTAGGAAAGATAGCTAGTAAAACTCACATGCAAGAGAAGGATAATAGCAAGAGTATAGGAATACAGCATAACAATGTATGGTGGAAAGGCACTCTCTGTTCCAGACTCCGACCAACCACAGTCACCCCTAGTCACACCAGAGTAGCCCTCCTCTGGGGTTCCAGGTAGCATGCCAGCGGGACACGCCCATCTCTGCGCACGCATGGTGCCTAGGCAAAGCATGCCAGCGGGACACGCCCATCTCTGTGCACGCATCACAACGCCTAGTACCCGACACCGCAGCGTCTCTCGTCAATCAATCTTCTAGAGACTATAGACAGAACCAGTCACATAGATCTCTAGCCAACGTAAGACACCCCTGCCACCCTCAAGCACATAGGCCTACACACTTGGCTAGCCACGGCGAGTCACCCCTGCCACTGTCACTCTCAGGCGCGCAGGCCTACACTCATGGACCAGAAGAGATCGACTCAGCCACCGTCCCAAGAAGTCCTCTCCCAACAATTTCCATAGAAGCCACGCCCCTACAGTCATTGCCAAGCTATAACTCCAAGATTCGGCAACATGTGTCCAGATACAACAAGGCGCATACCAGTCCACATGTATACTGTGGAAGCTAAGTCTGTACCGCACAATTACCTACCACAACCACCCTAAAACATCATATAGGGCCTATAGTAGTCCGGTCCATTATGTCAATCCGTAAAATATGCCAACATTGAGTAAACTGACTCAATCCATGCCATTGCCGTCCAAGCAACACAACTGTACCAGTTACTGACTGTTTTGGCAGCATCCATGTACCATACCTCTGTCTGACTGTTTCAACTGTACTGTCATCACTGATAACATTTTTCCCTACTTCAGGAAATTTTTCTCTACATACGGATCTCCAGAATTTTCGAGATCGCTCAAATCCCAATTTTTCTTTTTTTGAATTTTTTTCAGAATTTAAAATCCCGAAATTCTAATTACTGCATTTTTTCCAAATTCCAAAAAATCAAATTCTGCCCTTTCTCAATTTTCCGAAATTCGGAAAAAATTTTCGAATTAAAATTTAAATTCACATATATCCTTTTTCCGAAAATTCGGATTAATTTCCGAATTAATTTTTAAATTCCACATATATCCTTTTTCAGAAAATTCGGATTAATTTCCGAATTAAATTTCCTCCGCGCCGTTCGTCCGCCGAATCCCGCTGAACCGGTTTTCGCTGCCGGTTCGGCTTTCGCGCCGTTCGTCCGCGCCGAATCGCGCTGAACCGGTTTTTGCTGCCGGTTCGAGCCTTCGCGCCGTTCGTCCGCGCCTAATCCCGCTGAACCGGTTTTTCGCTGCCGGTTCGGCCTTCGCGCTGAACCGAGAACCCACCTGCCGAATAATTAATCCAATTTCCAGCCCACGTTTAACATTTAAATTATTAATAGATATTGAATAATTACAATTATTTAATTAACTAAACCGAAATTAATCTAATCCATCTCCTTCCTCCGCCCGGCGCCCGCGAAACCCTAGCCGACGATTCCTCCGGGAAAATTCCGTTTCCCCCGTCGATTTCCGGCGACCGAGATCAAAGAGAAACAAAATCCGATGTTCATACTATCCTAATGTTTCATTAATGCCACTAATTTCTAAGGTTTAATCAAAATTTTTGCCGAAGTTTCATCCAATCCCCATTTTAACAATCTATGAAATTAAACAAATTTCAGCATTTGATACTATCTTAACATGATTAAAGCACATAATCGAATCAACACATGCTTGGTAAAATTTCCAAATTCGGCGGTTATAATTTTCCGAAGAAAAACCCTAAAATGCTAAAATCAATAATTTGCATTAATCAATTCCAAAAACCACAATTCGCATGCTCCGGTAGCTATTTGCAAAATAATCCATATTTTTAATTTGCTAAATAACTAATTTAAAATCTGAATTTCCTACCTTTCTTCTCCGGCGACGGTGAAGCTCACACGCGACCAACCGCTGCTCCTCGCCGAACGAAATCAGTACCAATCGATTCTCCTCGGTCCCGCGAACCTCCAGGTACAAAAAGCCCCTTGAAAGGCTGCCGGAAAGTATCGTCGTTCGCCGCGAACACCTCGTCTCCGGCCACCGCTCGAAACCCTAACAGCCGAACAGTTTCGGTTAAATACCCCGCTTAAACCGGTAATAACCCGTTAAGAACCCATTAAGAGCCGGTTGACCTTCTAATAACGCCGCTTAAACCCGATCAGCCAGTTAATCTCCACCGCTGATCTCGTCCGTCCGATCCGCTTATCCGTGGCTTATCCAACCGCACGCGCAAACGCACTCGGCGAACCGCCCCTGCCTTCGCTGAACCGCTCCGGTCCGGTTCACGCGTGGTAAAAAACCAAATTCCGGTTTAAAAATCTAATAGACCGATTTAACTAGATTTTCGAATTTCCAAAAATCCAATAAATCCAATCAAACAGGGAAAATTAATTAAAAATTTCCTCGGTGCTCCGAAAAATCCCCAGAAAATTTCAGAAATTCCAATAGCCTCCAATTGAGCTCCTGGCTCATCCTACTGTCGATCTGAAATCATCCAAGCCACAATTGAATTATTGAAGATTAAACGTATAATATTTTACCGGGTATAACAGTACATGTGTGTATATGTGTGTGGGAATGTGTGCATCTGTGTCTATGTGTATATCTATGTAGGTGTGTGTGAACGTGTGATTGTGCATGTGTGTGTGTGTGTGCATGAATGTGTGTGTCCGTATGCGCACATGTGCAAATTTGTGTGTATTCATTTGCATGTGTGTATCTGTAAGTGTGCATCTTCTTGTGAGTCTATGTATGTATGCATGTGAACATATGTGCATGAATGTGTGTGCATAGGTGTGTATGTGTGTGCACACATATGTGTTTGTTCTTTTGTACATGTGAGTGTGAAAGTGCATGTATGTGCATTCAAGCATATGCATGTATGTGCATTATACATGTTTGTGTATTAATATATTGCTGCATTTGTGTGTGTCTATGTGCTTTTGGGTGCATGTGTGTGTGCATGAATGCATTTGTGTAGGTGCACATGTGTGCACCTATATATGTGCATGTGCATGCATCTATAGCTACCTGTGTGTATGTATACATGTGTGTGTGCATTAATGTGCATGTGTGTGTGAGTGGTATAGGCCTTTGTGCAAGTGTGTGTGCATGTGAACACATGTAGATGCAAATGTGTGCATGTGTGCGTGTTTGTATGTCCCTTTGGGCATGTGTGTGTTCATATGCAACACACATGCATGCATGTATTTGTGTTTGTGTGTGTATATTTTTGTGAATGTATGTGTGCGCATATATGTTTGTGCATGCATGTGTGTGAATGTGTGTGTTTGCATGTACATGTGGGTTTATGCATTCACATGAGTGCGTATGCATGTACTTGTATGTGTGTGTTTGCATATGTGTGCATGTGTGTTAGTGTTTGTATGCGTGTGAGCATGTTTATGTGTATTTGTGTGGGCATGTGTATTTGCGTGTATGCATGTGTGTGTGCATGCCTATATGTGTGTAGGTGTGTGCATTCTTATTTTTTGCATTCATCTGTGCGCATGTGTATGCATGTATGTGTGTGTGTGTGTGTGTCTACATGAGTGTCTGTGTGTCTCCATGCACATGCATGTGCATTTATGTGTGTGTGCATGTGCATACAGGTGTGTGCATGTGCAAGTGTGTGAGTGCTTTTGTGTGTGTGATTGTCTATGTGTGTTAATGTTTGTGTGCGTATGTGTGGATGTGCATACAGTTTTGTATGTGTTTGCACGTATGCGCATGAGTTTCTTATGTGTGTATGTGGACCTCTGCATGCTTGTGTACATACATGTCTATGTGCGTATGTATGTGTTTCTATGTGTGCATGTGTTTATGTGCTTGGGTATGTGTGTTTGTGGATTCCTACTTATGTGTACAAGTTTGTGTACATGCATGTGCATGTGTGTGTATGGGTGTATGTGTGGATGAATATCTATATACTTTTATGTGTGGGTGTAAGCATAAATGAGTGTAGGTTTGTGTGTATGTGTGTGTACGTGTGTGTAACTGTGTGTATGAATGTGTATGTGGGTGTGCTTGTGTGGTTGCATGCATGTGCATATGTGTGCATCCATGTGCATGTGTCGATATGTTTGTGCATGCCATGTGTGTATGTGCGTATGTGTGTATGTATGCATTAGTATGTGTGTGTGTGTGTGTGCATGTGTTATTCCATATGTGTGTGTATATCTTTGCACATCAGAATGTGTGTGTCTATGCATGTGTACAAGTTTGTGTTTGTGCTTACGTTCGAGTGTGTGTGGGTTTATGTGTGTGCTTTACTGTGCATAGGTGTGCACTTGTGTATGCATGAATATGTTTGTGTGTGTGTGTTTGTGTTGGTGTATATGTTTGTTCATACGTGTGTGCGTGTATGTTTGTGCATGTCTGAGCTTTTGTGTAGATGCATGCATTTTATTGTGGATGTGGACATATGCGTACGTGTTCATGGATCTATGCATGTGAGACCTCTATGTTTTGTGTGTCTGTGCTTGGTGTGTGCATGTGTATGTTTACATGAATGCATATGTGTGTTTGTGTGCATGAGAGCATGTGTTGGTATATGTATGTGTGTGGGCATGTTTGCATGTGTGCATGCACGTATGCTATCTTGTGTGTATGTTTATGTATGTGCAAATGTATATGTTTATATGTGCATATTTGTGTGTGCTTGTGTGTGGGTGGGTGTGTGCATGCATGTATGTATGGGTGTTGGTTTATGTGTGTGCATGCATGCATGAGAGTTAATGTGCTTGTTTGTTTATTTGTGTATTTGTTTATGTGTGTGTGTTTGTGTGTATATGTGCATGGTCATGCATGGTTGTGCAAGTGTATGCATGTGTGCATGTCTTCATCAGCACATGCATCTTTGTGTTGTGTGTGGGGGAGGGGTGTGCATGGTCAAGTATATGTGTGTCTATGGATGTCTGTGCATTTTTGTGAGCATGCATATGTGTTTGTGTGCACGTGTTTTTGTGTGAATGTGTATATATGCACATATGTACTTGTGTATATTTGTGTAGTTGTACATGTGTGTGTATGTGCATGTGTGTGTGTCTACATGTTTATCTATAAGGGCATGCAGACATGTGCATTTATGTGTGCACTTATGTGTGTGCAGCTGTAGGTATGTATGCTTATGTGCTTACATTCATGTGTGTGTGTGTGTGTACGCATGTAGATGCATGTCTATATGTGGGTGAGTATGGCTGTGTGTGCATGTATGTATGTATGTATGTGTTTGTGTGCATGAGCAAGTGTTCATGTGTTCCTGTTAATGTGTGTGTGTGCACACGTGGGTGTGTGTGCGCATGAGTGTCTGTTATGCATGCGTGTGTGCATGTGAGTGGGTGTGGATATGGGTGTATGCTATGCTTACATGTGAGTGTATGTGTGGATGTGGGTTTGTGTTTGTGTGTGCCCACACATGTGTGTGCATGTGCTCACATTTGTGTGCTTGTGTGTGTTTGTATGTAGACATGTGTACTTGTGAGTGTGCATGTTTGTGCATGTTCTTATGTCTGTGTGTACATATGTGTGCATCTATGTGCATGCATGTGAGTATATATGTGTACATTTATGTGCCTATGTGCAACTCATGTGTGTGCTAATGTGTATATGTGCGTGTGTGCATCAATCTGTAGATCTGTGTATGTGTACATGCATGCTTGCATATGTGGGTATGTGTACGAGGTAGGGTGTTGGTGTTTGTGTGTTTGTGTATGAGTACTTGCATGTGTGTGTGTGTGTGTGCATGTTTTTATGTGCTCGCACACATGTCATCGGTGCATGGGTGTGCGTGTTTGTTTATGTGTGTGGGAGTGTGTGCATACATATATGTGTGTGTGTGCATTTGTGTATGCATGTGTGTGTGTGGGCGTGTATACGGCTTTGTGCATGTGTGTGTACTTGTGTAGATGTATGGATGTGTATATGCATTTGTGTGTGTCTTCATGCCCATGTGTGTGATTGTGTGTGCATGTGTTTACATGTGTGTATGCATGGAATCTAGATGTGCACACATGTATGTACATGTTTGTGCATGTGTAGATGTATGTGTGTGTATGTGTGCACATCTATATCTATGTAACTGTGTACATGTATGAATGTGTGTTTGTGCATGTGTGTGTTTGCATGTATGTAGGTGTACATTTGTGCATCTATGCATGTGTGTACATGTGCATGTGATTGTGGGTGATTGTGCATCATTACATGTGTTCATGTGTGTGTGTGTGTTGGTGTGTGTGTGTATGCATGTTTGTGTGTATGTATGTGTGTGTGCAAGAGTGTACATGTGCATGTGTAAGTGTGTGTTTGTATGAACTTGAGTGGGTACATATAGGTGTGTGTGTGTGCTTTTGTGTAAATATGTGCTCATGTTATGTATGTGTTCGTGCATGCTTGTGTGTATGGGTTCATCCATGTGAGCATTTGTGTGTGTGTGTGAGTGCATGTATGTATATGCACATGTGCACATATGATTGTGGGCACAAGTGCATGTATTTACATTTACCTATGAACATGTGTGTATTTGTGTATATGTGTGTGCATGTGCATGTGCATGTGAATGTGGGGTGTACATGTGTGTGCATGAGTGTGTGTCTGTATGTCCATCTATGGGCATGTGTGTTTGTAGGTGGGTGTGTGCACATATGTGGGTATGTGCCTGAGTGTGTGTGCTTCTATGTGTGCATGAGTGTGAGTTCTTATTGTGTGTGGGTCATGCATGTGTATGTATGTGCATGCATTTGTGTGCATGTACTCATGCATGCTTGTGTGTGTGGGTGTGTACATGTGCTTAGATGTGCAAATGTGCGTGTGCAGTGTCTGCACATGTGACTGTGCTCATGTGAGCATGTGTGTGAGTGCATGTGTGTGTGTATGTATATGTTTGTGTGCACACAAGTGTTGCATACATCTATGTTGAGCTTATAAGTGCATGCATGTGTGTGCATGTGTGTATGTGTACCTATGCATTTTTGCATGTGTGCATGTGCTACTTTGTGAGTGTGTATGCATGCATGCATGCAAATGTGTGTATGCATACATGTGAGTTCATGTGTGTGCATGTGTGTATACATGTGTGAGAGAGGTTCTACATGTTCATGTGAGTATGATTGTGTGTGTGTTTATGTTTCTACATACATGTATTTGTAAGTGTGTTTATGCTTGCATATGTGTGGGTTTGTGTGCTTATGTGCATGCATGTGTGTGCTCATGTGTATTTGGCTATGTGCGTGTTGGTGGTTGTATGTTTGCATGCATGCGTGTTTGCATGTATACATGTGCATGTGTGTTCATGTGTGCACATGTGTGTGCATGGGTATGTGTGGGTGTGTGTTGGTTTGTGTGTTCCTATGTGTGTGTTTGTGTACATGCTTATGTATGCTTACACATGTGTGCATGTAAGTGTGTTTGTGTGTATTCATGCTTGTGTCCTTATGCATTTGTGTCTTTGTGTATGCATTTGTGCGTGCATCTATGTGTGTATATGTTTGGCTATGTGTCCTTATGCCCATGTGTGTGTTAATGTGTTTGTGTATGCATGTCTATGTGTGTGTGTGAGCATGTGTTTGTGTGCAAATTTGTGAGTATGTGTGCACGTGTGCATGTATGTATGCATGTGCATTATGTGTGTGGTCAAATGTATATGCATGTCTATGTGTGTGAATGTGTGTGCAAGTTTGTGTGTGTTTGTGTACATATGCACATGTGTGAATGTGTGTGAATGAGTGTGCATGAGTTCATGTATATATGTGCATGTGATTTTGCATGCATGTGCATGTTTCTATGTTTATATGCATGCATGTGCATGTGCATGGGTGTGTTTGCATGTATTTTCTTTCATATGCATGTGCATGTGCATGCACATATTTGTACCTGTGTGCTTGTGTGGTGTGTGAGTTTGTAAGCTTGTGCATGTGTATTGTTTGTGTATCTATGTGTGTGAGTTTGATTGTTCATGTGCATGTGCTTGTGTGTTTGTGCATGAGTTTTCACGTATATGCATTAATGTACGTGTTTATGTATGTGTGCATATGCATGGGGCATGCACATCTGTGAGCTTTTGTGTGTGTGTATGTGTGTGCATGCATGTGTGCTTATGCCTATGCATTTGCATGCAAGTGCATTTATGCATGTGTGTGCTTATATGTATGTATTTGTGTGCATGGGTGGGTGAGTCTATTTGCATGTGAGTTTGCTCCTTTGTGTGTCTGTGAGTGTGCGCATGTGTGAATGTTTGTGTGTGTGCATGTTTTCTTATGTGTGTGTGTGTTTAGGTGCATATGTGTGTACATGTTGTGTGTTTGTGCAAGTATGCATGTGCATGTGAGTGTGGATGGGTGCTTTTGTGTTCTTTTGTGCTATGTGTGTGTTCATCTGCATGTGTACATGTGCATGCATGTGTGTGTAAATTTGTGTACATGTTCATGTGCTTATGTGTATGTATGTGTGTATGTTTATATTTGTGTTTTTGTATGAGTTTACATGCAAGTCTGGACATGTTTGTGTACTGTGTGTCTAAGTGTACGCATGTATGCACATGTGTCTGTGTGGATGTACTTATGAGTGTTCATGTGCATACAAGTGTGTGCTCATGTGTCAGTATGTGTATGCATGTGTGTGTGTGTGCATAGTGAGTGTGTACGTGTGTGTGTAAGCATACACATGTACTCTTATCCATGTGGTGCTCGTCTATGCATGCTTGTGCATGTACTTATTCGTGAGTGCATGTGTTTGTGGGCATATGTGTGCTTGTGAGTGTGTGTTAGTGTGACTATATGTGCATGTGCATGTGTTTGCATGTGCATGTTTGTGTACCTATCTATATATGTGTATGTGTGTCCTTGTGTTTTATGTGTTTGTGCATATATTTGTGTGCATGTGGATGTGATTTTGCATTCATGCATCTTTGTGCATGTGTGTGTTAGTATGTGAGCATGTGTTTGTATGCCTATGCATGTATGTGTGCTTATGTGTGTGTGTGTGAGTCCATGTATATGCATTTGTGTATGTGCATGCATGCATGCAAGGGTCCATGTGTGTGTATGGGTATGTATGCATATGCATGTATGTATGTGTGCCTGTGTGTCTGTGAGTGTTTGTGTTTATGTGTGTGTGGACGTGTGCATGTGTGTGTATGTGTGTTTGTTTCCTTGTGTTTACGTGCATATTTGTGTGCATGCATGTGGTCATGTTTGTGTGCATGTGTGTGTATGTGTGTGTGTGTGCATTCATGTGTTCATTTGTGCATATGTGTGTATGTTTCTATGTGTGCATGTGTAACAGTGTGTTTGTGTGTTTGTATGTATGTGTGTGCACAAGTGCACATAGGCATGAGTGTGTCTACGTATGTGTGCATACATGTGTGTTTGTGTGTGTGTGTATATGTGTGTGGGTGTGTGTGAGCAATTGTGGGCTTGTGAGTCAATGCGTGTTTGAGTGCATGCACAAGCGTGAATGTGTGTGTGTGTGTGTGTGTACATGTCAATGTGTTCGAATAAATGTGTGGGTATGTTTGATTGTATGTATGTGCATGTTCGATTGTATGTGTGTGCATGTTTGTGTACACATGAGCATGTGTGTGCATGCTTATTTGATAGTGCAAATGTGTGTGTGCATGTACTTATGTGAGTATGTGTGTGCATGTACTTGTACGTATGTATGTGCATGTGCATGTGTGTGCAAGCATTCATGTATATGTGTGTATGCATGTGTGTGCATGTGTGTGCATATTTGTGCTAATGTGTGTTTGCTTGGGTATATACATGCATGTAAGTATAGGTGTGTGTATATGCATGTATATGTTTGTACATGAGTGCACCCATGTGTGTTGCTATGTGTGTGTGCACTCGTGCCTACATATGTGTACACATGCATATTTGTGTATGCTTGTGTGTGTTTGTAGGCATGTATCTGTGTGTATGTATGCAGGTTTGTTCCTATGTATGAGCATGTGTGCATGTGTGTGTTTGTGTGTTTATGTGACCATACATAGACTTGTGTAAGTGTGTGTGTTTGTGTTTGTGTTTGCATGCATGTGCATGTGTAGGTGCATATGTATGTGTGTGAGTATGTGTGTGTGCATCTGTACATGTGCATAAGTGGGTTTATGTGTGTGTGTGTCTACATGCACGTGTGTGTGTGCATGTGCTTGGTTTGACGAGTTTTTTTTGCGTCTGTTTTTGCAAGCATTGGTACATATAAGTGTGCTTATGCACATATATGTGTACATACATGCTTGTGTGTGTGTATATGTATGTGTTTGTTCATGTGCATGGGTGTGTGCATGTGTGTATGCATGTGTGTGTGCGTGTAAATGTTTTGTGTGCATTCGTGAATGTGTGCATGCATATGTGCATGTGCATGTGAGCTTGTGTGCATGGTTGTGATCACATGTGTCTGTGTGCGTGTGGGTGCACATTTTTGTGCATTCTTTTTAAAATATTTTTGCTAATTTTAAGATTATATTTATTTTTCAAAACATTATTATAAAATAATGTTATGTTTATAGAAAAGTTTTATTTATAAATATATTTATTTTTTATGATTAAGAAACATGCAAATAGATATTGTAAAACTACATCAAATTTTTAGGTGGTTTTGTTCAAAGTAGAACCTACGTCCACCACCAACTGAAGTCTAGAAAAACCTCATTACCAAAAGAGTTACCACTTGAGGTTTTTCTTTATGGTTCATCTCCAACCTACTTGAGGTTTTTTCTTATGTTTCACCTCTAACTTACTAGCTTTTGTTGGTTCAACAAGAATCTGGGCTTTTATGAGGTCAACACCAACTAGATATTTTATAAGATCAAACCAAACTCAAGCTTTCATAATTGTTGGGCCACCCAACCCAAAGGAGAAATAAAAATAGTAAGAAATAAATTTTTAATAAAAATATAATTTTTTTATTCTTGTTAATCAATATAAAATGGGAAAAAGAGTTCAAAATTATAAAGAGAATTAAGGGAAAGAAAGATCAAAAGATTTGGGCCTAATTAGAAAAGTTGAAATTTTGAGTAGTAGTAAGTCATAGGTTGTGTATTAAAACATTTACACTAATAGAACATGATGTAGCCCTTCTTTGAGATGTTAAAATGTTATTCATATTCATTCTTTATTTCATGAATAAAGGTTACGTTTATATAGAAAATATTTTGTCATAGTCATCAAAAAGATAAGCAAAAGCTATTTAAAAAGCTGTTTTCAAATAGCATTAATGCTTTTCCAAATGGTTTAAAGACCATTCTAAAATAGTTGCATGCAATGACACACACAACAACAAGTAGTTGTTAAGTAAGATCGAGATGGGACCTTAGATTCAATTAGAGTGGTTCAAGACCATCACATTAAAGGATGTAAAAGTGAACAAGTTAGCGATGGTTAGATTAAGATGGATTAGTTTTGGGCTATTCGATCAAGTTGGATGAGATTTGGATCATTTAATTCATCAACAGTAAAGAAAGATTAGATCTGGACATAAGATTCTAATTGAAAAAATCTAGACCATCAAATCAAAGATAAATCATATGAAATAAGATGGAATAAATATAGAATGTCCAATTTAAATAAATGAAATCTTAATCATCAAAATTTGAATCTTGACCCAATGCATATATGCAAGTGAAGTTTCCACAATCAGATAGATGATCAGATGGTGAGGATTTATGCTTGTTTCAGGTACTATGACTATGAAAAACATTAGTTTGACATTGTAGACTACTAAAAGATTATTCAATTTATATGGATTCACTACAACCATATTTCGAGCCATTACATGGGGTTGGCTCCCTTCTTGTGTGCTCAAGAATTCATCCCCTAGGCCACTCGTATGCTTTATAGGTTAATCATGATGGAGGATAGGACCTGTGACCCATTTGCATACTTTGAGTTTAGCCTAGCTCAATCGTTGCCTTACCCCAGTTGGGTTTTAGGATGCATAGTGGCCAAGATCAAATCAACCTAATTTTGGTCTGCCTATCTCCTAACCAGAGATTTGTGTGTGCTCGTTCAGGCGTATAGCTTAAGAGCATTACACTTAGGCACATGCTTAGAATGTGTCTTAAGATAAGTTTTTTAATTATGAAAATTTTAATAGATTTATTTTTTAATTTAACCAAGTTTAATAGTTGATTTAACATAAAATTTAGCATGATGTAGTAGTAGGATTTAACTAAGAAAATGATCAAAAAAATAATCTTATGTTTCTTAAATCAATAAATAGTTTAAAATTTGAAAGGATTAAATGATTGAAAAAATAGAATCCTATAATTTTTCTAAATCAAGGAGATCATTGAATAATTGGATGCTTAGGTTAGAATTTAAAAGTGAGAAGAATAAGATGTGCCTTGTAATCGATAAGCTAATTATTTTTTTCATATTAGAAATAAAATGTTTTCAAATTTGATGTACATGTCATCAATTCTTGAAGTTTGTTGAACACTCCAAGGTACATTAAAGATCTCTACTTCAACATATACAAAAGTGTATGCTTATTTTTTAAAGGAAAACTTATTTCACAGTAAAAAAGTTTATTAAAATAAAATACTAAACATTTAAGGCTTGACTTATCAAACATAAAGGTGAGTTAATAATTCCCTCCTTTTGTTGATGACAAGACATAAATGTTTAGATAAAAACATAACAAGTGGAAACATATATTTAAGTAATGGTAAGAGGTATTAAAAATGAAATATATTTTCCTCTCTTTATGACATGCTTTATTTTACCATATGCTTCCCTTCACTTTACGACTATTATAAATTTTATCTAAGCCATGATCATTATCTCCCTTTGACACCATCAAAAGAGAGGTATAATTTGTACAATTTCTAAAATACCATTGAAAGAGTTTTACAAATACATATACCAATTCTTACTTTAAAGATACATATTCTAATTCTATTAATCCTCTAATAGAATAATATCTAGCAAAATAAAATCTTGTATTTTTTTGATTTTTTGGTAAAATGATGAATTTGATTATATACGCTTAGCAATAAGCCTAGTCTTGCCTGCAATAATTACCTAATTTTTATATAGTTTATTCTTGAGTACCCATTTAGCTCTAATAAATTATTGATCACTAATCTTAAGAATTAATTCTTATACTTAAGCTTTTCTTAGGTATTCTAACTATCAATTCATAACATGAACCTCTAGTCTTTAAAAACATAAGGACTTTGGGGGATTTTAGAGAGGGAGATTTTGGAGAGAGATATTGGTGGAGATTTTAAATTCCCCAAAGGTAAGAAGGTCATTGGTGGCCTTCAACTCGCAAGAAGTGAGGAACTAACCATTTTTTTTCCACACGTTTGAACTAGCACACATGTACCTTGGTGCACATGCACGAGGTTATAGTGAATAATTAAAAAACCTGCATCCATGTGAGTGCATTTGATGGGGCGAAACTGTTGCATCAATACCACTTATCTGAAATGAAGGTTATTTCGTCTCCTTGAAACAAAAATTTCATATGATTGGCTTTGTTGTTCAATTAGTTTTTTGCTGCTTGGAAGTGTTTGCTACTACTATTGTTGTCTTGTTGGGAATGTTGTAATAACTTGTGAAACTACAAACTATTATTTTGTTGCTTAAGAGGTTTGAAAGTGGTAGAATTGTTTTCTTGGTTGAAGGGGAATGGTTGATAGCAAAGCTTGTAAGAGTAACACAAAATGCAAGAGAAATAAGTATGCATCTCCAATGCTTAATGGTTTGCTGGTGGGGGAATGTATCTATCATGTAGATTTAGGCAATAAGAATGTTGTGCTTATTATTTCCACTATTGAATGTGAGGTTGCTATAGAGCCAAATGAAAGTGAGACTTTTGTGGATTCGACTTCTAATAAGGTGGGCACTTACTTGGGACTTCTTGTTGAGGATGGTGAGATCAATTCAAACATAAATAAAAATGAAAGTGTGGGAAAAATGAATTGTTTATTTAGTAGCCTCAAAAAAGGAAAAACATTACAAATGTGGAGGTTGTTTTGTTGGAGATCAATGACTATTCAATTGGGAAATTTGAGGATACAAGCCATTTCATCCAATGCAATAAGAATGAAGCCCCAAAGTATGCAAATATAAATCAGCTTCAAATTAATATAGGCCAGGATGTAGCAGTGTTTGATGAGATGATTTAAGAAGTTGAATATCATGATGGGGGCAAAGGAGATAATTCCAATAAAGTGTGCTTTAGAGATGCACTAATAGTAGAAAAGATATTTAATTTAGTAAAAGTATGAGTTATTGAAATCCCTTCATACATTGATGTTAATGAAACTACTATCAAGATGGCTAATCTAGTTATCTTGGATGAGATCATCTCATTGGACTCAGCATATAACATGTACAAGAAGTTTCATTAATTTGATTTATCGGGTAGGATTTATGTTAATAACCTCCTTTTTTCATTATTGCAACAGTATTACAACAAAGATGGGGCAATTTTAGAAATTTTAGAATATTATATCTCTTATTAAGCTATTTTTATATGCATTTTGAATCGATTGAAAATAGAAATAAAGTGTGGCTTAGGGGACTTAGCAGGTTGTTAGACTTACTATGGGGTTAGATGTGTAGACCCCTAAGTTTAGATAAAACTCACTATCTATGATGTGTGCCCCTGTGTGGGTTAGATTTCTCATGCTCCCATTGTTGTACTGGGATATGGAGAATATTTTGTGTATTACAAAAGCCATTAGAGAACCAATTTTACTTGATGGTTGGACTACTAATTTGTTATATTCTTCTTATGCAAGAGTTTGCATGAGGATGGATCTATCCAAAACATTGAAGTGTAGAATGTGGCAAAGCAAACAATTGGGAAGAATTTTTCAAAATTTGAGTACAAGGGCCTCCCATGAATGTGTTTTCTATGTGGCCATGTAGGCCATTACATAGAACAATGTTATACTGGCAAAACTATGATTGATGTTTTAAGAGATGTAGAAGGGTTTGAAGGAAGAAAAAATAGCAAGAATGGAGAAGAAATACAAGGCAACCATGATGTGCAGGAGCAATGGGGGGAAGGAGGAGGATGTCTTGGAGAAAAGAAAAGGCCTTGTCCCTTGGATGCTTATTCAACCCAGGAGAAGAATGGTTGTACCAATAGGGCAATAAAGGGTTTTTAAAGCTACTGAGGACTATAACAATCAGAAGGAGGCAAAGGGTCCAAAAATTATGGTGGACATGGGTAATACACTAATAGGAGTAGTAATGTTTCTAATCCACAAGATAGGGAACCACTGAGGGGTGTGTGGACTCTTTAAGAGACTACTGGATAGTAATCAAGCTTGAGTAGGGCTAAAAAACAAAGATTATAGTAAGGACAATAGATAGGTAACTAAGATGGCAATATAGAATAAGGTGGGACAAGTCTCAAGGGAAAGCCATCAATGTGAAAAGGAGTGATCAATAAGATGAAGGCATGCACGAGAGTCATCCACGTGTGTTAGATCATAGAAGTGAAGAGGATGAGTAGGGATCCTCTTATGTGCAGCTTGTAGGCTGCATAATCTAGAACAATATGTATGGTTGAGAAATAACTAGAAGAGTGAATGTAGTTAGAACACAAATTCATTAACTGGGATTCTAGAGTCAAGCTTTATGGAGAGCTTAGCCAATAGAAGTGAGGAAAAGATGACTATTGGCAAAACTTTCAAACATAACAGTAAGGAAGCCTATTGTGGTTTTTGGAATGCTGGTGCCAATTCTTAATGTAGTTGATGGATGGGGAGGAGAAAGTGTGCCAAACTTAATGACTACTATGATGTAGATGAATTGGTGAGGAATTATATACTTCATATTAATAACAAACTAAAAATTATAGTTGAAGCAAGAAATTTTGTAATCAGGTGACATAAAATATTAGGGAGAGCCTTGGTATCATGGGGAGAATTTATGAATAGAATTGTTGGCTTCAACATACTAAATTATATAGTAAGAAAGGGGATATTTTGATGTACAAAATCTAGAGAAGATGGGAATTTCTAATTGCTATGAATTTTTTGTTGTGATGGTTAGAGGCTGGTGTTTACAAAAATTTTGATTTGCTGAATCTATACATGAAAGGTGTGCTAATGGTGCTACTATTGCTAGTGAATGCAACAATCTTGGGTAGCTATAGATGTTGGGCAAGTTAGGAGCATAATTTTATTGTAAATTGTTATCTCTTGGAAAGTTTAGGAGTTAGAGAGTGCAGCAATTTGTGTGTACTAGATGCTTACAGTAGAGGCAATTTAATTAGGCATAAGAGCTACCAGAAACACTGGGAGAAGCGGTGCTAGGGGGATGCATTACTTCATGATAGCCATTATATAAATGTCTCAAGAGTCTATTTTGGAGGTAAGTGTAAGGCTAGAAAATATGGCTAGAGCATTATCAATTGTGGTGTTGGCAACACTACATGTAGTGTGCTAACATTTCAAATATGCTGTAGTTGTGTAAAATTGCTATGCATAGAGGACTTTTATTGCATCATGAAAAATTAGTGGGGCAAAGATTGTAAATTAGTGTACTAAAATCATGAAAATGTTAGGATCCTCAGCTGAATTTTACAAGTGGAAAAAATGGACAAATTATATTAAGTCTTAAATGCTAAAGAAGATAGCTTAATTACTGATGATAGCAAATATGAAACTTAGGTATATTGGGAGGTGAAGGCTGCTATGAGCTGTTGTGTGATGGGAATGAATATTGTAGGTGATTGCAAGTGTTACTATGTGATTACCTATCAGAAGTTAAAATTGTATCATAGTTATTCATATTATTGGAAGGGTTGGAAGTTCAAGCTAGCAGATTACATGATTGGTAGAAAGATTGAAAATTGCCATAGGGAGAATGTTGGTCTTATAAACGGCTGCTTGATGGTGCCAATATAACCAACAATAGGCTTTACTGGGGGGTTCTTTGGTAGTATTTTTTGGCTTGTTGTAGAGGTAAATGTAATATAGATTTCTTTAGCAGTAGTTATAGTAATAGTAATTTTTGTTATAACTACTACTTCTCTTCACTACTACTAAATGGGTGTGAATTTAGTATGCTTATATGACTATTACTACGTCATGAACAATTGAAGGGGCAAAGACTGTAACCATGTGTGCTCACGAACCATGGAAAATTTGGAAGTCTCATGAATTTTGCAAGGGGGAAGAATAGCAAATGCATGCTATGTTTCAAAATGCTAAAGGAGAGACATTAATTATTGGTGGCAACAACTATAAAACCTGGGTATATTAGGAGGTAACATTTGCTATGGGCTACCATGTGATTGGAAGAAATGATGTAGACATTTGCAAGCATTACTATTTGATTACCTACAAGATCACGTTGTTAAATCTACAGTGTAGCTACTGCTACTACTGGGTGTGTGAAAAGTGCAAGCAATCATACACATAAATTGTTGTATGGTGGCATAAATAGTAGCAAAATAAGCATGGTTGGGGGGGAATTATGGCAACATGTGTGCTGTCTTATTATAATAACTATAGTAGCAATAATAGCAGCATCAATTGTAGCATTAAGAAGGTCAGGGAATTACACTAGGAAGAAAAGTTTATGTAATAGAGATGGTTACTTGTTTGGTACCTAGAAACAACATTAGGAAGGTCAGGGATTAGGGTAGTGAATAGCATCACATTATTTGCTGTTATTATAGAATTTTGTAAACTAGATAAGTTTAATGCTTGTCATAGTAGAGTACACACTTATCTAATTTTAATTGACATCATGTTCTCATTAATTGTTTAGAACATTTTGGGCATTCAAGACACCAAATCAAAAGGTTATTTGTAGAATGATGTTAAAGAACATAATGTTGTAATAGTAGCATTATTAGAAAAATGAGTTGGGAAGTTTGATAGAAGCCATGTGGATAGGTTGTCTAGGACCACATGGAAGTTCCATACTAAACCTTCAATGGGGCTTTAAGGAGGAATTGTTCTGATTTGGAGGGATTGGATACAAATCGATATCACCTATTCCTAATCTTAGATGACTTCCATTTGTGCCAAAAATAGTACTATCGGGGCATGGAGATGCTTAATTTTTTATGCTTTGAAGGATCATAAAAGCATAAAAATGTTTGGAAGCACATTAGAAATAGTGTTCAATGCTTAGAGCCTCTAATGATGGAGATTTTAATGTACTTCCATCGTAAGAGAAAAAAGGGTAGAAAAAAGTTCTCACATGACCAAGCACAACAAGAATTTGTTGATTTTTTTTTATAGGAAATAGAGCTTATTGATCTTTGTTTTCTAGGCAATAGATATACTTGGTGCAACAACAAAGTTGAAAATACAAGGATTAGGAAGAGGTTGGTGCAACAAAAAAATGTGCAGCTCACATTCCCTAAGACTACAAAAGTTATTTATGTACAATGGCATAGACCTATAGTAGGGGACCAAACGACTTATTTATCAACAAAATTTCGAAGGGCTATGGTTGCATTGAAAAAATGGAGCAAAACTAAAATTTGTAATATTCATGAATAGCATAGTAAACTATAACAATCAAGATAACAAATGCAAATGAAGGAATCAAATTATGAAGTCAATGAGGAAAATATTACATTGTCTTAGCATATTAAGACATATCATAAGGTAATAGCCTTGGAGGAGCATAATGGTGGCAAAGAGCTAAAATTTTGTGTGCTAAGATGAGCGAATGTAATACTCACTTCATTCTTACAACTGCTACTACAAATTTTGAGAAATAATTAGATCTACCAAATGAAAGATCAAGGTAGGAAATTATGAAACTCATATAATGTCATCAAGGAATCCCTTATGAGTTTCTTTGCTAGGAGGTGGTGTAGTCAATCTAACCCTGAAGACATTCCATCTGGTTCCCCTTTGAAGAAAATTATGATTAAGTAGGAAAATTCCCCTTTAGCCATGATTATTAAAGATGAAATTAAAAGTCCTACAATGTTAATAAGAAGAAATAAAGCACCAAGCATGGATGGTATCTCAACTAAGTTTATTACAAGTTATTGGCACATCACACATTCAGATATCATTGTAGTAGTTAAACTATTTTTTATTGGCTCAAACATGCCTAACCACTGGAAGGGTACATTGGTTGTTCTGGTTCTAAAAATTCATGGACCAACTAGTTAAAGCAATTTAGACCCATTAACATTTGTAATGTTATATACACTTAAGATTGTTCTCCCATCTTTTGTGGCAAAAGAGCAGGAGCTTTTATTCCAGGTCGTAGCATGTCTGAAATTATTTTTTTGGCTCAAGAAGTGTCACTACGTATACACTCTTCAACATCTAAGGTTGGTCTCATGCCATTGAAATTGGATATGGATCAAGCATATGAGAAAGTTAATTAGAAATTTGTCATTGATATGCTAAAGTAGCTCCACTTCCCAATAGATGGTGTTAGTGGGTGGAAGCTTGCATTAGAAACCCCAAATTTGGCATCCTTTTGAATGGAGTGTGCCTACCATGGATTAAAGCATCCGTAAGCCTAAGATAGAGATGTCCTTTATCCTCATATTTGCTTACTATTATTTCTAATTATTTATCATGACTTATATAATAACAAGTAGAGTGGGACTTAAACATTAGGATTAGGAATACTCTTAAATCTCCTCTTATTACTTACCACTTTTATGTAGATGATGTGATGACTCATGCCCTTACTACATGTGTTGCAACAAAAACTATTAGCAAAACATTAAAACTCTATGAGAATGATTCAGACCAATCTATCAATATCATGAAGTCAAGAGTTCTATTTAGCAAAGAGATGGGGCAGAAACATCGAAAACTAATTGTAGGTAAGCTACATTTGCATCAAGTTTCCAATATGGAATACTTGGATATTTCAATTTTAGTAATGAAAATAAAAAAGAGGATTTCAACCACATAATTGAGAAGTTGCATGCATTTATGGTGAAGTGGTGGGTGAGACCACTATCACTCACTTGGAGAATCACTATGATTATTCAATAATTCAATATATTCTTGCTTATTATGTGTATTTTTGAGTGTGTATGTGCACATATGTGTTCTTGTGTGTGCATAGGCGTGTGTATGCATGCATGTGTGTGTGTGTGTGCATGTGCATGTCTGTACATGCTTGTTTTCATGGGTGAGTGTATGTATGTATGCATTTTTGTGTGCAAGTGTAGGTGTGTGTGGGAGTTTATGCATGTGTATGCATGTTGTGTGCATGCATGTGGGTGTGCATATATGCATATGCTTTTATGCATGTGTGCGTTCATCCATGCATGCACGTGCATGTAAGTGTGTATGCATGTGTTTGTGCATATGCTTATGTGTGTGCCTCTATGTGTGTATCTACAAATGCTTATGTGAAAGCATCTATGTGTGTATGCATGCATGTTTGTTCATGTGTGTGTGTGTGCACATGCATGCATGAGTATTTGTGTGTCTATTTGTGTGTGTGTGTGTACATGTGTGAGTACTTGTGTGTCAATGTGTGTGCTTGCATGTATGTGTATGTGTGTGTATATGCATTTTTGTGTGTCTATGCATGTGTGTTTGGGTTTATGTGCATGCATGTGTGTGTGTACATGCATGTTTGTATTAGTGCATGGGTTTGTTTTTGTGTGAATGTGTGTATCAGTGCTTTTATGTGTGTGTGTGTACCTATGTGTGCATGTCTTCATGTATATGTGCTTATTTGGGTGCATATCATGCGAGTGTGAAAGCATGCATATACATTTGTGTGTGTGTGTCAGTGGGTGGGTGAATGTGTGCTAATGTATGTGCACACATGCAAGTTTGTGCTTGTATGTGCGTATGTTTGCATATGTATGCACATGTATGTATCGATGTGTGTGCATGTGTGTGTACATGTCTTTATTTTTGTGTGTGAGTTTGTGCTTGCATACTAGGTTATATGTCTATGTTTATGCTATGTTTGGTTGTGTTTATGTCTGTGAGTGTGGGTGTGCATGTTTGTATGCATGAGCATGTGTGTATACTAGTGTGTGTGAGTGTGTATGTCTGTCTATGTGTGCATGAGCACATGTGTGCATGTGTGTGTGTGTTCATGAAAAAAGTGCACAAGTGTGTGTATGTATGCATACATATGTGTATGTTCGTGAACTTGTGTGTGTGTGTGTGTGTGTGCATATGTGTGGTTATGTGTGTGCATGTGAATTTGTGTTATTGTGTATGGGCGTGCATGTGTTTGTGCATGTTTATCCAAATGCGTGTGCTTTATGTGTGTATGTCTGCATGTGCATGTGCATATGCGTTGTTTTATGTGTGTGGGTGTGTGTGCATCTTTTTATACATGCATGCATGGGTGTGTGCATGCATTCGTTCTTGAGTGTGTGATTGTATGTGAGTGTGCATGCACGTATGTGTGTGTGTGTGTGCATGCATGTCTATGTATGTGTGTGTGTGTGCACATGTATCTATCTATGTGCATGTGTATGAGTTTATGTGTGTGTGGCTATACATGTGTGTGCATGTTTGCATGTGCATGACTTTATATTCAAGCATGTGTTTGTGTTTTTGTGTGTTTGTATTTGTGCATGCTATGTGTCCATGCATGTTTGTTTGTGAGTGCATGTGGCTGTGTCCGTGTGTATGCATGTGTGGATACTTGTGTTTATCTATGCGTATGTCTTTATATACATGTCTACTTGTGTGTGTGTTTGCATGTGTATTCTTATATGTACAAGTTGTGCATGATTTTGTGTGTGTTTTGTTGTGTGTGTGTGAGTGTGTACATCTATCTTTGTGTGTTTGAGTACATGTGCATGAATGTGTATTTTTGTGTGTGTACTTGTGTATGGGTTTAAGTGTGTTTGGTTGTGAATAAATGTGCATGTCTATATGTCTGTGTGTGCACATGTACACCTACACAAGTGTGTGTGTGTGTATGGATGTGTGGACCTATGTGTGTGTTTTCGTGTGAGTGGGTTTGTGAGTGCATGTATTTTTTTATATGAGTGAGTGCATTTGCTTACGTGCGCACATGGGCACTCGTGTGTGTATGTGGATGGATGTGTGCATTCATGTGTGTGTGCGTATGTATGCATATGATGGTGCATACTTCTCTATATTCATGTGCATTTCATTGCTAGCATGTGTGGATGTGTGTGTGTGTTTCTTTATTTGCATGTGTGTGTATGAATGTGTGCACATATGTGTTAGTATATCTACACACGTGTTTGCTTGTTAGGGTTTCTATGGTATATCTACACACACATGTGCAAATGCATATGTGTGTGCATGTGTATGTGTGTGTGCATGTGCATGTGTGTGTGTGCATGTGCATGTGTGTGTGTGTGCATGTGCTTGTATGTGTGTGTGCTTGTCTTTATGTTTGTGTATATGCATGTTTGAGTTTGTTTGCATATGAGTGTGTGTATGCTTGTGTGTGTGTGTGCTTATGTGAGTGTGTGTACATGTGCATGTATCTGTGCAAGTGCCCATGTGTGAGTGAGTGTCCATGAGTGCATGTGTGTTTGTTCATGTGTGGTTGTGTGTGTGCATCTTGCTTATGTGAGTTTGTGGGTGTGTGTGTATACACTTGCGTGTCTGTGTGCGTGTGTATGTGTTTGTGTGCTTGTGCATATGTGTGCATCTACAGGAACACCTGTTTACTCATGTTTGTGTGCACATGTCTATTTCTGAGTGTATGTTTTTGTGTGTGCATGTTTGTTTGTAGATGTGTGTTTACATGCAAGTGATTGTGTGTGTGCTTACATGTGTACACTTTTCTTTGTATGTATGTGTGTAGCGTGTTTGAGTTTGTCTGCATGCATGTGCAAGTGTTTGTGGGTGTGTGTGTGTGTGCATGGTTATGTGTGTGGGTGTCCATGTGTATGCATTTGCAATTGTATATGTGTTTGTGTGTCTATGGAGAGGTGTGTGAGTCATTGTGGATGTGTGTGAGTGTGTGTGCATGTATGTGTGCATGTGTCAATGCATGTGGTTGTACGTGTGCATGCATATAAATGTGCATGTCTGTGTGTTTGTGTGTATGTGTGTATGTGTGCCTTCTTATGTGAGCATGTGTGTGAGCATTTGTGTGTTCGTGTGTATGTGTGCCTTCTTGTGTGTGCATGTGTGTAAGCATTTGTGTGTGTGTGTGTGAATGGGTGTAAATGTGTGTGTGCAAGCATCTTTGTGTGTGTGTGTGTATTCATGCATGCTTATGTGTATGTGATGCATTTGTTTATGTTTTTATTAGTTTGTGTATGTGTGCATGCTTATACACAAGTTGCTTTATTCATGCATGTGTGTTTGCATTTTCTTATGCATGCATGTGTTTGTGTGTGTGTGTGTGCCAACTTGTGTATGCAAGTGTGTATGTGCATGTATTTACCTATACATGTGCATGTGTATTTCTATGTATATAGTGTGTGTCAATGTGTGAGATTGTGTGTGTATGCTTGTGAGGGCTTATGTGTGCATCTTTGCATGTGTGTAATTTCATATACATGCATGCTTGTGTGTTCATGCTTGTAAGCATGTGTGTGCATTTATGCATGTTTGTATACAAACACGTGTGTGCATTTGCATACTTGCATGCAAGTGCATGTATGTGTGTTTGTGCATGTTTGTGTGTGTCTGTGTGCATGCATGTGTAAGGTCATGTGTGTGTATTTTTGTGTGTATACTTCCATGCTTTCTATTTATGCATGTGTTTGTGTGCATGTATACACATGTGTGCTTTTGGTCATGTGTAAATGTGCATGAGTGTGTGTCCATGTGCATGTGAACACAAGGGCACACATGTATGTATGTCTATATGTGTTGATGATTGTATGTGTATTTATGCATGTTTGTGAGTGCTTATGTGTATGTGTATATGGATGTGTGCGTGTGTGTACATGTATATGTGTGCCTATGATTTTGTACATGCGTGTATGCGTGCATGTCTGTGTGTGTGTATGCATGTGGGTATGTGTGTGTTTACATGTGTGTATTTTAGCATATGTGCATGGGCATGAGTGTGTGGGTATGGTGTAGGAGAGAGTGTCTGTGTGTATTTGTGTTCATGTGTGTGTGTGTGTGTGTTCATGTGAGCATGTGTGTTTGCAAGTTTGCATGCATGCATGCACTTATGTTTGTGTATGTTTATATCTGTGTATGCATGTGCCAATGCATGCTCATGTGTATATATATGTGTATGCTTCAATTTGTGTGGGCACGTTTGTGTGTGTGTGTGTGTGCATGCATGCATGTCTCTTTGTGCATGCATGTGTGTGTGCATTTATGTTTATGTTTATGTGAGTGCATGTTTGCATGTGCATGTGCATTTTTGTTCATGTGTATGCTTGTGCATCAATATATGTACATGCATACCTGTGTATTTGCATATGTGTGTTTTATGTGCATATGTATGTTTCTATATGCTTCTATGTGTTTGTGTATCTGTGTGTGCATGTGTGTACTTATGTGAGTTTGTATGTGTGCATGTGCCTCTCTATGCATCTATATGTCTATGTGCTTATGTACATGCACATAGGAGTGTGTGTGAGTATGGGTATTGTTGTATGTATGTGTGTGGGTTTGCAAGTGTGTGTAAATGTGCCTTTGTGTGTGTGTGTGTTTGCTTGTGTGTATTTGCATATGTGTGTGTGCATGGCTATAGGTGTTTACTGGTTCACCCATGTGTAAGTGTGTGTATGTGTTTGTGTATTCATGTTTTCATGTGCGTGTGTTTGCAAGCATGTGTGCATGTTTGCATGCATGTGTGTGTGCATGTGTGCACATGCATGAGTGTGTGTATATGTTTTTGTATATTTGTCTTGTATTCATGCATTCGTTTGTGCGTGTGTTTTCTTACATGCCCACACATGTGTGAGGTTGTTAATGTGTATATGTGTTTGTGCATGTGTGTGCATATGAGTGGGTGCATGTGCATGCTCGCTCCCATGTGTGTGTATGCACATGTGGGTGTGTGCACATGTGCATGTGTTTAGCTATAGGTGTGTGTGTGTTCATGCATGTACTTATATGTGTGTGTGTGTGTGCTTATGTGTACATGTGTGCTTGTGTGTGTTTGCATGTCTTCTTATTCAAGTGTGTGGATGTATGTGTGTTTATGCATGTGTCTATGCATACATCTGTATATATGTGCATTTGTGTGTGTTACTGTGCATGGGTGTGTGCTTACCTCTTCGTGTCTATATGTCTATGGTAAGTGAATATGTGTGTGTGTTAAAGTACATGTGTGTAGGTTTCTATGTGTGTGTGTGCATGTACATCTATTGGGGTTTGGTTTGGGGTGCATGTGTGTGTGTAAATGTATGTGCATATGCGTGTGCACCTATGTACGTATCTTTGTGTGGGCGTACATGTGGATTTATGCACATGTGTGTATGTGTTCTCATCTGCATGGGTGTGTCTGGATGTTTGTGTGTGTCCTCTTGTGTGTGAGTGCACACTGGCACATGTGTGTGTGTGGCTTCATGCATGTGTCTGTGTGTGTGTTTGTATCTAATTGTGTGTATGCAAGTGCTTGTTTGTGATTGTGCATGTGTGCTTATGTGTGTGTGTGTGTGCATGTGTTCATGCATGTGTATGAATTAGTTTGCATATGTGTGCATGTGTGTATGTGTGCATTGTGTGTGCATGCATGTGTGAGTGTGAAAGTGTGTGTGTGCTAGAGCATGAGCGTGTGTGTGGGTAAGCGTACATGAGTGCATATCTGCATATGCATGTGTGCTTGTGTGATTGTGTGGGCACATGCATGTGTGCTTCTTCATGCATTTGTTTCTATTATTGTTCATATGCATGTTTTTGCTTGTGTGCATATGTGTTTACACATATGTGTCTCTATGCTTGTGTAGATATGAGTGCATATTCATTTGTGATAATGTGCATTGTGTTCATATGTGACTACATGCATAAGTGTGTGTGCATGTTTTTGTGTGTGTAGGTTTGTGTGTTTGTTTGTACATGGGTGTATGTGCAAGCATGTGTGGGTGATTGAGTGTGAAGTTTTGTAAACATTTGCGCGTGTGTTTGTGCATAAGTTTGCATGTATTTGTGTGTGTACATGAATGTATATATGCATGTGAATGTGCTTGTGTGTGTCTATGTTTGGGTGTGCAATTATGCATGTGTGTGTGCACTGATATGTATGTTTATATTTTTGTATGTTTGTGTAGATCTAAATGTGTGTGCATATGTGTGTTCATGCATGTGTGTGTATGGGTGTGTGTGTTTGTGCATCTCTATACTTGTGTGCAAGCATGTGCATGTTTAGATGTGTTCATGTGTGTGTGTGTGTATGGATCTATTTTTGTGTGGTTGTGTATGAAAGTTGGCATGCAAGTGTGTGTGTGTGTGTGTGCATGTATGTGTGGGTTTTGTGCTTTCTTGTTCATATGGGTGTTTATGTGTACACATGTGGATGTGTGTGCATGTGTGTTTGCCTAAGTGTGTGCATGTCTGCATAAATGTGTGTGTATGCATGTGTGGGTGTGCTTGTGTGTATGTTTTCCTACACATGTGTATTTGTGGGTGTAGGTGTGCCTATGCATATGCATGTGTACATGTGTGCATGCTTATGTGTGTGTTTATGCATAAGTGTGCATGAGTGTGTGTTTGTGTGCATGTGTGCTTGTGTGTGTGCACATGTATGCATGGTCATGTGTATGTAAGCGTATGTTTGTGTGAGTATGTATATCTGAGCATGTATGTGTGTGATCATATTTGTATGCATACAAGATGGTATGTGTGTGCTTGCTTGCCTCTATGTGTATATGTGTGTGTGTGCATGGGTAAGTGTGCACGTTTTTGTATGTGTGCATGCTCATGTGTGCTTGTGTACATGTGCAAGTGTGTGCGAGTTTATCTATCTATGTGTGTTAATGTCTATATGTGTATGTGTGTATTTGCATGTCCCTGTGTATGTGTATGTCTCTGTGTGTCCAAGTGTGTATGTGCCTACACATGTGCATATGTGTTCGTGTGCATGCACGTGTTTGTGCGTATTTATTTAAGGGTGTGTACATGTGTGTGTATGTGTGTGCATGCATGTGTTTGTGTTGGTGTGCTTCTACATTGGAGCGTGTGGGTGCACAAGTTTGTATATGTTTATGTATCCACACATGTTTGTGAATTTTTATGCATGTGAGTGTATGTATACATGTGTTTTTTTGTGCCTGTGAGTGTGCATGTCAGTGTACATGGACGTGAGTGTGGGGGTGCAAGTGTGTGCATATGTCTATGCATTTGTATGCATGGGTGTGCATAGGTTTATGCATTTGGGTGTTCATATGTGAGTACATATGCATAGGTTTGTGCAATTTCATTAGTGTGTTTGGGGGCATTTGTTTGTGCATGTGCATTTGTGTGCATGTATGTGTAAATTCATGGACATGGAATTATGCATGCCTCTACATTTGTGTGTATGCATGGAAGTCAATGTATTCTTCTTTGTGTGTACACATGAGTATGCTTTTGTGTGAGTGTGTGTGCATGTGCATTTGTTTAATTATGTGCATATGTGTGTGTGTGTGTATATGTGTGTGTTCCTATGTCTTTATATGATTATGCACTTATGTAAGTGCATCTGTGAGCATGTGTGAGAGCATGTGTATGTGTGTGTTTATGCATGGTTGTGCATATACATGTAAATATGTGTGTGTATGTATGTGCAAGTTTGTGTGTTAGAGCATGTGTAGATGCACACATATGTGTAAGTGTGTCTGTGTGCATGTGCATGTGCATGTGTTGTATATGCATGTGTATGCATGCATGTGGGTGTGTGTATGGGTGGGGTGTGCATCGATGTGTGTGTATGTATTCTTGTGTGTGTGTGGGTTTGTACATGTTTTCTTATGTGCATGCATTTGTGTGCTTGTGTGTGTGTGTCAATGTGTGTGTGTATATTAGTGTGTGTGCATTTGTGTAAGTGTGCATGTGCACACGTGAGTGGTTATGTGTGTATGTGTTCACATGTGTGGGTGCTTGTGTGTTTGAGTTGTGCATGTGTGTGACTACATTGTGTGCATATGTGTGCATGGGTGTCGGTGTCTATGAGCATGTGCCTATATGTGTGCACATGTACATGTGTGTATGCTTGTGAGTGTTGCATGTATCTTTGCATATGCATTTGCAAACATTTGTATAGCCATATGTGTGTGAATCATGCATGTGTGCGTGTGTTTGTCAGTGTATATGTGTGCATACACATGCATGTGAGTATGTGTGGATGTGTGCATGCATGTGTGTACATGTTTCTATGTTTGTGCATGTTGCATGAAAGGGCATGTCTGTGTTTGTCAATGTGTTTGTGTGAGGGTTGTATGTTGGTATGTGTGTGTGCACTTACTTGTATGTATGTATGTGTATACATGCCTATGTGCACACATGCACTTGTGCACATGCATGTGTTTGTGTATTTTCATGTGGTCATGTGTGTGTGTCTGGCTTGTTTCCATGTGTGTGCACATGTTTATGCACATGTGTTCATGTCGATACATGCATGTGTATTCGTGTGTTTGTGCATGTGTGTGCATGCATGTTTGACTTTTTTGTGTATCTATCATTCTGTGGGTGTGTGCGTGTGTGCATTTATGTGTGCAGGTTTTTGTGTGTGGGCACATATGTGTACATATGTGTGTGTGTGTGTGTGTTGCTATGAGTGCATGTATGTGTGTATGTGTGTTTGCTTGTGTGTACATGTATGGATTAGGGCAAGTGGTTTTACATGTTTGTGTGTGTATTTGCATATGTGTGTGCTTGTGTGTGTCTGTGTGCGTATGTTCATGAATGTGCATATTTGTGTGTGCTAGAGTGTGTTAGCGGGTTAGCATGTGTGTGTTTACATATATTTGCTTGTGTGCTTGTGCATACGCATCTATGAATTTATGTGTCGATGAAAGTGTGCCTCTATGTCTATGTGTGTGCATATGTGCCTTTGAGTATATGAGTGTGTTTATGTGCATATGCATTTGTGTGCATGGGTGTGTGTGTTTGTGTGTGCATGTGTCTATGTTTGTATATAACTGCATGTGTGTACGTGCCTATGCATATAGGTGCATGTGGGTATGTGTGTGTATGCATGTCAATTCATGTCTATTTACATGAGTGCATTTCTGTACATGTATATGTGTGCATACAGATGCATGTGTGTGCATGTAGGTGTATGTGTCTTTGTTTATGTGGGCATGTCTACCATTACATGTTTTGTGTATGCATGTGTGTTTGTGTATGTAGTTGGGTACATATGTTTGCATGTGTGTATCTATGTGTGTGGGTTTTCTTGAGTGTGTGAGTGCAAGTGCCCATGCTCATGTGTCTATGCTTGCATGTTTTCTCCATAAATGTGTTTGTGCGTGTTTGCATGTTCATTATTTTGTGAGTGTTAAAGTGCATGTGCATATGTATGTGCATACATGTGTGTGTGTGCACATGCTTATGTGTGTGCATATGTTTTTGTCCATGTATGTATGCATGTGCATGTGTGTACAAGTGTTTGTTCATGTGTGTGTGCATGTGCATGTGTATATGCATATGTGGGTGTGTGGATTTCTTTGTGCATGGATGCATGTGTGATCGTGTGCCTCTATTGCTATGCATGTTAGTTTCTGTGTGCATGGATGCATGTGTGATCATGTGCATGTGTGTGTCTCTATTCTTATGCATGTTAGTTTGCATGTGAGTATGCATCTGTGTGCATGTGCATTTGCATGTACATCTATGAGCGTAGGAGTAGGTATGAGCATGAACGTGTATGTAAGTGTGCATGTGAGGTCAATGGATGCACATGTGTGTTTGAATACAAGTTTGTGTTTAGGTGTGTGTGTGGGTATGTGAACGTGTATGTAGATTTGTGTGTGTGCGTGTGTGTGTGTCTCTCTATTCTTATGCATGTTAGTTTGCATGTGAGTATGCATCTGTGTGCATGTGCATTTACATGTACATCTATGAGCGTAGGAGTAGGTATGAGCATGAACATGTATGTGAGTGCGCATGTGATGTCATGGATGCACATGTGTGTTTGAATACAAGTTTGTGTTTAGGTGTGTGTGTGGGTATGTGAACGTGTATGTAGATTTGTGTGTGTGCATGTGTGTGTGTCTCTATTCTTATGCATGTTAGCTTGCATGTGAGTATGCATCTGTGTGCGTGTGCAATTGCATGTACATCTATGAGGGTAGGAGTAGGCATGAGCATGCGCATGTATGTGAGTGCGCATCTGAGGTCATGAATGCACATGTGTGTTTGAATACAAGTTTGCGTTTAGGTGTGTGTGTGGGTATGTGAACGTGTATGTAGATTTGTGTGTGCACGTGTGTGTGTGCATACTTAAGCATGCGTGTGTGTGCATGCACATGTATATAAGCATTTGTGTGTGTGTGGAAATGCTTGTCTTTGTGTGTGTGTGAGTGTACATGCATACTTGTGTATATGTTCTTCTGTATGTGTATGTATGCTCATGTATGCATGTGCAGTTGTCTTTGTGTGTATGCATGCACATGCATGTGTTAGCGTGCATGGGTATTAGTTTGTGTGAGTGTATGTATGTGTTTGTGAGTACATGATCATGTGCATGTGTGTTCGTGTATATGTGTGTGTATGTGCATGCATGCATGTGCATATGTGTGTGTTTCTACATGTGTGTGCTTGCATGCGGACATGTGTATGTGTGTATGTGCATGTTCATAGATATGTGTGTATGTTTGTGTGTGTGTGCATGCCTACCTACATGTCTGCTCATTTGTGCATATGTGCATGATTGTATGCACATAAGTTTATGGGCATGTGTGTGTGGATGTACATTTGTTTAAGCATGTGTGCATGTGTGTTGTTCATGCATGTGATTATATATGTGCATATGCATATGTGCATGTGTGTGAGTTTTTTTGAGTGTGTGTCCATGTGTGTGTGTGTATCCATGTTTAAGTGTGTGTGTGTGTGTGTGCACACATGTTAGGGTAATTGTGCATATATAAGCATGTGCATATGTGTATCTTTGTGTGTACATGTCTATATGTGTTTGTGTGTATGTACATATGTGCATGTGTGTTTGTGTGTGTGTGCATCTATTTGTGTGCACATACATGTGTGTGTGCATGAGTGAATGTATTTATGCTTGTATCTATGTGTGTGCATGTTTGTTTGTGCAAATGTGTATGGGTGCATGTGTGTGTGAGTGTGTGTAGATGTGTAGTTGTTTGTGTGCAAGTGCTTTTCTACTTGCAGGTGTGTTTGTGTACTAGGTGCGTGCATGCTTTTTGTCTTTGTGTTAATGTGTGTGTGCATATAAGTGCATGTTGGTTTACATGTGTGTGTGTGTGGGTCTATGTGCATGGTTGTGTGAGTACATGTAAGTGTGTGTGCATGTGCTTCTACTTGTTGAAATATGTGTGCATGCAATTGAACGTGTGCATGCATGTGTGTCATGTGAATGTTAGTTGTCCTTGTGTGTAAGCGCACCTTTGTGCTGTTGGTGCTTGAACCCACACGTTGGTGTGTGTGTGTGTGTGTGCACTCTTGTTTGAGTGTTTGCATGTGCATATCCATGTGTATGCATGCATGTGTATGTGTGTGTGTTCTTGTGTACAAGTTTTTGTGAGTGAGTGTATATACGTGTGTATGTATGTTTGTACTTTTATACATGCATGTGTGTGTGTGCATGCATGTTCCTATGTATATGTGTGCATACATGTTTGTGTTTGTGCATATGTTCATGAGTGCGTGCATTTGTGCATATATGTGTATGTGTGTGTGACCATGTACATGTTTATCAATGTTTGAACCTATGTGTATGCATGTGTGTGTGCCTTTATGGGTGCAAGTGTGTGTGTGTCTGCATGTACATGCCTATGTATGTGCATGGGTCTACATGCGTGTGTATATCTGTGTATGCATGCATGTTTGTGTGTGTGCTTGTGTGACAATGTGACTACATGTATACATGTGTGCATGCTTGAGCGAGTGTGTGTGTGCTTATATGTGTGAGTGTGGGTGCATGTGTTTGTTTGTGTTTGCAATTGTTTGTGCATGAGTGTGTGTGTGTGTGTGTTAATGTATTTGTGTTTATATATGCATATGTGTGCATGTATATATGTGTGTGCAAGTGTGTATGAGAGTTTGTGTGTGTGTTTGTTTGTGCTTGTGCATGTGTGTGCACTTACATGTGCTTATGTGTGTGTGTGTGTATTTTTGAGCCTGTGTGGTTATTCTTGTTTTTGAATGTGTGCATGTGTTCATGTTTTTGTGAGTGGATGTGAGTGTCTAGATGTTTGTGCATATGCTTGAGTGCTTATGTGCATTTTTGTATGCATATGTGGGTGTGTGTGTGCATGAGTGTGTGTTTACATTTATCTGTGAGCATGTTTGTGTATGTGCAAATGGGTGTGTCTATGCATGCTTGTGTGCATGTGTTGTGGATATGTGAATAATTATGCATGCATGTGTTTGTGTACATGTATGTGTTAGTGTGCTTTTTTTTTTTTTTTTTTTAAAAAATATTCCATTCCCCATGTGTTAGTGTGCTTATGTATGTGTGTATGCTGCATGTGCCTTTGTGTGTGTGCATAATTGTGTGCATGCATGTCCTTGTTTATATGTGCACATTGTGCATGTATGCATCTGTGCATGTGTGCTTATGCATGTACACAAATGTTCATGTGTGTGTGCTTGTGTACATTTGCATGAATCTGTGTGTTTATGTGTTTATGGATGCATGTGTATGCATGTGTGTAATTACATGTGTGTGCGGGCATGTGCATGTGTACATGTGTGTATGTCTACTTTGTGTGCATCAATTCATTCATGTGTATTTGTGTGTGTGTGCATGTGACTTTGTATTTTTGTGTGGGTGCATGTGTCCATAAGCATGTTTGTGTGCATGTGTGAGGGGGAGTCGACAGGTGCGTGTGCATGCAATTTTGTATGTATGTAGTGTGTTTGTGTGGGTGCATGTGCACATGTGTGTGATCTGTATGTGGGTCATTGGCATGTGTGTTTGTGTGTGTGTGCAAGTTTGTTTATACATGTACACGTGTACATGTGTGTAGGGGGCACTTGTGCTTCTGTCTTCCTATGTGTATGCTTGCACGCATGTGCATGTTTGTGTTTGTGCATATGAGTGTGCTTCTAGATGTGGATGTGTGTGTGCATATGCATGTATATAGGCATGTATGTGCACGTGTTTTAGCCTGCTTGTGCATGTGTATGTGTCTACATTTGCATGTGTATGAATGCATGGATTTGTATATCTACATTCAAATATGTACGTGTGCTTGTGCAAGGGTTTGAGTGCACATGCCACATTGTGTGTGTGTGTGAATGTATGCATGTGTGTTTGTGTGTGAATGGCCATGTTTGTGATTGTGAGCATTTGTGTGTGTGGGTGTGTGTATGCTTGTGTTTTTGGGTGCACTAGTACTTGGGTCTATGTGTAGCTATGGGTGTACATGTAGAGAGTGCATGGGTGTATGTCTATATGTTCATGTGTAGGAGTGCATGTGTCTGTGCATGTGACTATGCATGTGTGTGCCTGTCCCTATGTTGTGTGCGTGTGGGTGTATTTGTGCTTATGTGTGGGTGTGTGTATTTATGAGTGTGCTATGCATGTGTGTGTGTGTATATGTGCTTCCATGTGCTTCAATACATATGTGTTCATGTGTGTGCATTTGTTTGTAGTGATGTGTATGTGTGTGGATGCATGTTTGTCATTATGTGTGTGCCCATGAGCACTATGCATTCCTTTGAGTGTGTGTTGTGTGTGCATGTGCATACATGCCTGCATATGTGTGTGTGAGCACATACATTTGTTCATGTATGTGCATGTGTTTTTATGTGTGTGTAGTGTTTGAGTGCTTTTGCATGTAAGTGTGTCATCATGTTTGTGTTTGTTCATGTAGGTGTGTGTGCTTGTCTCTATTTGTTTGTGTGTGTGTGGGTGTGTGTTTGCATGCATGTGGTGCACATATATGCTTGTGTGTGTGTATATTGTGTGTGTCCAAGTTCTTAAGCATATGTGTGCATCTTTAAGTGCTTGTGTGATTGTGAGCTTTTGTCTATGTTTGTGTGTGTGTTGTCATTTGTGTATGCATGTTTGCATGTGTGTGTGTACACATCTTTGTGTTTGTGCTTGTGTGTGTGCATTTGCATGTGCATGCACATGTGTGGGTATGTTTGGGGTGCATTTGTGTGTGTTTTTAAGTTTGTGTATATGTGCAAATGTGTGCATTTGTGCTTTTTCATGCATGTGTGTTCATATATGTATGAGTGTGTGTAAATATGTGTGCATGTGAATGTATTTTTGTGCGCATGCATATGTGTGTGCCTGAGTGCACTTGTGTGTTTTTGTGCATGTGGGTGTTTGTGCATGTGCTTATTTGTGTATGTGTGTGTGTTTCTATGTATATGCATGTGAGTGTGTGCATGTGCATACTCATGTGTGCAGGTGCATTTTTCTATGTTTACATTTGTACGCATGTGTTTATGCATTTGTATGTGCATGTGTGTGCCAGAGGTGTACATTGTGCTTTTACGAGTATCTACATGCATGTTTTTTTGTGTTTGCTTATAGGCATGTCTTCATACATCTTGATGCATGTTTTTGCATGCGAGTGTATGTGTGTGTTTATTCAGGTGCTTGCATACAAGCTTGAGTGGTGTGGTGTATGTACACATGTGTCTTTATGTGTGATTGTGTGTGCAAGGTTGTGTGTGTGAGTGCATGCGTGAGGTTATGTGCATGTGGAAGCTTTCTTCCTTGCATTTGTGTGCATTTGTGGTTGTGATTATGTGTGCATATATCTGTGTAAGTGTTTTTCCATGTCCATGCATTTTTGTGTTTGTGCATATGAGCATGCATGCACATGTGTTTGAGTATTTTTGCATGCATATGTGTGTGCACATGTGCATGTTTTTTTACATGCATGTGTGCTTGTGCATCTGTGTGCTATGTGTGTGTGTATGTGTGTGTGTATGTGTGCAAGCATGTGTGTGTGTGTGTGCTTGTGTGTGTGCATCTTTATATGTGTGTGTCCACGTGTGCTAGTCTTTGTGCATGTCCATATGTGCATATGTATCTATGTGTAAGTGTGTTTGTGTTTGTGCATGCCCATGTACGTGAATGTGTGTGCATATATGGGTGCATTGTTTGTGTGTATTTATATGTACTTGTGTGCATATGTATGTGTGTGTTTGTGCATGCATACATGTGTGTATGTGTGTGTTCATGTATCATTGTTCGTGGGTCTGTACATGTGTGAGTTGCAAGTATGTGTACATGTGCATGCACATGTATGCATGTGTGTGTGCATGCACGTGTGTATGTGTGTGGATGCATGTATGTGTGTCTATGAAATTGTGTATGTGTGTGCATGTTTGTGCAAGTGTGTGTGCATGTGTGTGCATGCATGTGTGCATGTGTATTTATGTGTGTGTGTGTGCATGCTTGTGCATGTGTATGTGCACATTTTTGCATGTGTGTGCATATTTCTTTCTATGTGTATTCATAAACATGTGTGTGTTTGTGTGTTTATGTGTGCATGTGTGAGCATGTGAATGCATTAGTGTGCATGTGCATATGCATTTATTTATGCTTATGTGTGCATGCATGTGCAGGTGCGTGTGCTTATCTATATAAATGTGTGTATGTCTTTGTTTGTGTGTGTGAGTGAGCATGTGCATGCCCATGTGTGTTTGTGCATATGATTGCATGCATGTGCATGTGTGAGTATATGTGTGCATGTGTCTATCTGTGTGCATATGTTTGCACATCTATGAGCCTTTATGTTCATGTGTGTGCTTCTATGCTTTTGTATGTGTGTGTGTATGTGTGCATGAATGTTTGTGTGTGTGCATGTGTGTGGGCGAATGTGTGCATGCATGTGTGCATATGTGAATACCTATGTGTGTGCAAGATTGTGCATGTGCATGAGTACATATATGCATATTATTGTACATGTTCGTGCGAGTACGTGTATGTGCAATGTGTTTGTGTGCATATATAAAAGCATAAGCAAATGTGTGTGCATGTGTGTGTGTGCTATGTGTGCATGTGTCCATGTACATGCATGTGTGGTGTGTGTGTGTGCATACATGTCGATACACACTCAGTTGTGTTTATTTTTTGTGTGTAAGTGTGTACGTGCATGCGTGCATGTCTGTGTGCGAAAGCTTGTAAGTGTGCATATGTTTGTGTGCACATGTTCATCATTAGGTGTGCACGTGTGTGCTTGTTTGTGCTTATGCATGTGTGTGCCAACATGCATGTGTGTATGTTTATGTATGCATGTATGTGCATGTTGTTGGGTGTTAGTGTGTCTACATGTGCATGTGCCTGTGTGTAAAAATGCATATGCATGCATGTTTATCTATGTGCATTTATGTCTATGCATTTTGTCTATGTATGTGTATGGGTTTGCATACATGTGTGTGTGCATTTGTGCATGCATTAATGTTCTGTGTGTGTGCATGTTTGTGTATTTGTGCATGTGTGTGCGACAGTTCTTATGTGTGTGCATGGATGGATGCATGTGTGCATGTGTACGTGTGTTCGTGCATGTATGTAGGTGCGTGTGCGAGAGTGTGTGCATGTGCATGTATGTGTGACTATGTGTACATGTGTGTGTATGTTTGTGTAAATAAGCATGCATGCATGTATGTGAACTGTGGATGCATGTTTGCATGTGAGTTTGTGCATTGCATGGGTGTGTTTCCATGTGGATGTATATGCCTATGTGTGCATATGTTCATGCATGTGCTTTTGTGGCTGTATGTTTGTGTGAGTGTGAAAATGTGCATGCTTGTGTATCTGTGGCCATGTACATATGCACCTATGTGCATATGTAGGTGTGTTGTGCATGTGTGTGGCTTTTGTGTATGTTTGCACTTGCATGCATGTTTGTGTGTGTGTGCAACTATGTGTGTTGTGAAAGAGGGTGTGTTTACATTTGTGTGTGTGTGTGCATACATGTTTGCATAGGTGTGTGTGTTGTGCACATGTCTATGTGTGGGTGCATGGGTCTTGTAGTGTGTAAATGTCTATAGGCATGTGGATTTTGTGTGCATGTATGTTTGTGTGCTTGTGTTTTTGTGTGTGTGTGTGTATACACACACATGTATGCATGTTTGCTTGTGTGTGTACAAAAGCACATATGTATGTGTGTGTGTGTGTTTGGGTGTGTGTGAATGCGTGTTGCATGTGCATAAATGTGTGTATGCATATATGCATTTGTAAGTGCATGTGTGTGTGTGCATGTTTATGTGTGTGTGTGTGTGCGTGTTTGTATGTACATGTTTTTGTACATATTTGTGTCCTTGTGCATGCTTGTGTTGGTGTGTGTATGAGTGAGTGTGCATTTGTGCATGTGTGTATGCATATATGTGTGTTTGTACATGTGTCTATGTGTACATGTGTGTGTATACCTACATGTGCTAGTCTTCATGCAAGTGCATATGTGCGTGTGTACATGTGTGTACAAGTGTTTGTGTTTGTATGTGCATGTGTTTATGTGTGTTCGTATATGCTTGTGTGCATGCGTGTATTTGTCTGTTTGTATAAGCATGCATGTGCATTTTTGTGTGTGTGTGCATGTATCATTGTGGGTGTGTATGTGCATGCACGTTAATGCATGTGTACTTGTGCATATGTGTATGTAGTTGTGTGTGTGTTTTTATGTGTGTTCGTGTGTGTTTGTACATGCATAAGTGCACTCTTGTGGATATGCACACATGTTTCTATCTATGTTTATGCATAAATGTATGCATTTATGTATGCTTGCATAGGCATGCATGTGGGCATGTGAATGCACGAGTGTGCATGTGTATGCCTATGTGACGTGTTTGTGTGCATGTGTATATATATATATATTTGTGTGTGTGTGTGCTTAAATGTGCAAGCATGTTTGTGTGTGCTAGTATTCCTTATGTATATGTGTGCATGTACCTGTGTGAGTGTGTGTGTGTATGTGTATGTTTGTGTGTACTTTTGTGTGCTTATGTATGTGTGAGTGTGTGTGTGCATGTGTGTGCTTATGTGTATATGTTTTTGTATATATGTGCTTGTTTATGAACATCTGTGTGTGCATGTGTGTGTGCTTATGGCCTTACATGCATATGTGTAGGAGTTTGTTTGTGTGTTTGGATGCATTTTTATGTGTGTATGTGTATATGTGTGTATGAGTGCATGTACATGTGTTTATCTATTCTACTATGTGCATGTAACTACATGTGTGTGTGCAAGTTTACACATGTATGCATTTGTGTATGTGTATGAGTATAGTTGTGTGGGCATGTTGATGTGTGTGTGTGCACGTGTGTGTATTTGTTTCTCTGTTCCAACACATGTGTGTTTTTGTGTGTATATGTCTGCATGTGTGCGTGTCTTATATGTCCATGTCTCTACATCTATATGTGTGTGCCCATGTGGGTGTGCATGTGCCTATGCATCTATGTGCATAGAGGTGTATGCTCTCTTATGTGTATTTGTGTGTGCATATGGGTGTATGTGTGTATGTTTGTTTCTGTATGTGTTGACATGTGTGTAGAAGTGTGTGTGTGTGTGTGCATATGTTTGTGTTCATGTGAATACTATGGTGTGTGTGTGTTTGCTTGTGATTTCTTATATGTATCTATTTGTACATGTATTTATGTGCACGTGTGAGTGTATGTTCATATGTATATGCATATATGTGAGTGTGCTTATGCACGTGTGGGTGCACATGCATGCATGTTTGCATGTGTGCATGCGTGTGTGCATGTGTATGCATGTGTGTGTAAGTTTTTGTACATGTGTGTGTGTATGTGCTTATACATGCATGTGTGGGTGTGTTTGTGGGTGTTTATGCATCTATGCAAGTGCATGTATGTGTGCATGTGTGTGTGTTTGTGCATGTTTGTGTGGGCATTTTTATGTGTTTTCATTTGTCAGTGTGTATGTGTGCATGCGTGTATGCATGTGTTAGTTAGTGATCAAGTCCATTAATGCATATTTACGTATGTTTATGCATGTGTTTGTGTGCATATGCACGTTTGTGTGTGCGTATACTCGCATGTGCAAATTTTTATGTGCATGTATGTGTGTTTAAATATGTTCATGTGTGCTTGTGTGCATGCATGCACTTGTATCTTTATGCATACATGCATGCCCTTATCTATGTGCATGTGTGTGTGCATGTATCATTATGGGTGTATGTGTGTCCATGTGTATGCATGTGTGTACAAAGCACATGCATGCACAAGTGTACTTGTGCATGTGTTTGCATGTGTGTGTACACATGTGTATGTGTATATGCATGTGTGTTTATGTGTGTGTGTTTATTTTTCTAGCTTGTTTATGCATGTGCTTGCATGTTTCTATCTATGTTTATGCATACACGTGTGTGCATTTGTCCATTCAAGCATGCATATGTGGGCATGCATGAAGGCATGTGAATGTGTGAGTGCACATGTCTATGTTTATGTAGCATGTGTTTGTCAGCAAGTGCATATATGTGTGTATACACATTCGTGTGTGCATGCTTGTTTGTCTGAATGTGTGTACATCTTTGTGCATTCATGAGAGAGAGAGAGTGTGTGTGTGTATTTATGCATACTTTTGTGTGCTTGTGTGTGTGCAAGTGTGTGCATGTGTATGCATGTGCATGTTTTTGTTCATATGTATTCATGTCTTTGAACCTTTGTGTGTGCATATATATGTGCCTGTGGCTTTTCGTATGTGTATGAGCATGTGCTTATGCATGTGTGTGTGTGTGTTTGCATGTGTATGTGCAAGTATGTGCATGTGGATGGGTGTTTGTTTGTGTGTGGTGCATGTATGTGTGTGTGTACATCTGCACAAATATGTTCTTATGTATGCGTGGGTGCCTATATGTGCGCAAGCTTGCACGAGCCTATGCATGTGTGTATGTGTGTTTGGAAAGCATGTGTGTTTGTATGTGTGTATGTGTTTGTGTGTGTGTGCATGTGGTGTGTTTGTGTTTTGTATGTGCATGTATCTATTTGTATATGTGTGTTGATGTTGGTGTGCATGTCTGAGCATGCTTATGTATGTGTTGAGCACTCGTGTGTATTTGTGTGTGCATGTGTGTGTATGGGTGTATATATGTTTGTGTGCATGTGGGCATGCATTCAGAAGCATGCATGTGTGTGAACATGTTCATGTGTTCATGTATTCATGTGCACACGCATGTGTGAGTGTGCATGTGTTCTTGTGAGTACGTACATGTGAATGTATTTATGTATGTGTGTGCTAGTGTTTGTGCATACATGTGTGTGGATGTTGCTGGGTATAAAGTTTTTTATGAGTTATTTTATTTGTTTGTGTATGTGTATGTGTGTGTTCTCTGTGTGCATGTCCATCTTTATGTTTTATCTTTGTGTGTATGTTATGTGTGTGTGTGTGCATATTTATGTGTGTCTATGTGTTTTATCTCTTTTTGTGTGTATGCATGTGCATTTTCATATGTGTGTATGTTAATAGTTGTGTGTTTCTGTGTATGTGTGGGTGAATGTGTGTATGTGAATGTACTTTTGTGCATGTGTTGGCATGTGTGTGTGGGTGAGCATGCCTATGTATGTACATGCATGCATAAATGCATGTGTGTGTGTGTATGTTTGCATGTGTGTATATATTTGTGTGCATGTTTATGCATAGTTACATGTGCTTGTATGTGTGCGATATGGAAAAGCATGTGTGTCAGTATACATGTGTGATTTTGTATGTCCATACGTGTTTGCATATGTGCATGCCTTTGGGCATGTGTGCATTCCTATGTGTGTGTGTGTCTGTACGTGATTGTGCTTGTGTTTGTATATGCGTGTGCATCTGTGCTTGTGCATATGTGTAGGCACATATGTGTGTTTTATGTGTGCATGCATGTGCGCATAAGTGTGTGTTAATTTGTGTGTATGTGTGAGCATGCATTTGTGCTTGCATGACTGAGTGTGTGTGTCTGTGTGTTTGTTCATGTATTTGTATGTTCGTGTGGCAGTGTGTGTGAATGTCTATGTGTTAGCATGATGTATGCACGTGGGTGTTTTGCATGTATTTGTGTGTACCTATATAGCTGTGTGCTTGTCTACATGTGTGTATATCTACATTTGTTAATGCATGTGTGTTTTGTTTGTGCATGCATGCCTGTGTGCATGCATATGTTCATGTTTATGTCTTTAAGTGTGTGTGCTTATATGCATATGACTGAAAGTGAGTCTATGTGTGCATGCATGAATGTGTGTGTGCGTATTGGTACAGATATGTGTGTGTTTGTATTCATGTACATTATTTTTGTTCGTAGTGTTTGTGCATGCATGAGTGTGTTTCTATGCATGTTGCATGAGCATACATGTGTGTGTGTGTGCATGGGTACACACATGTGTGTTTGTGTGGATGTGTGCATTTGTGTGTTTGCCATATGTGTATATGTGCACACATGTGTGTGCATGTGTGTGAGCATGAGTGCATGGGCATAAGTGTGTGTATGTATATGTGCATGTGTATGTGTGTACATGTCTATGCATGTGTTTGTGTGCATATTGTGTGTATATGTGTTTTATTATGTGTGAGCAAGTGTGTGTGAGTTTATGTGTGGGTTTTGTGTGCTTGTGCATAGGTGTGTTAATTTGTGGGTGCATATGTATGTTTTTGTATGTTTATATGTCAGTATGTGTGTTTGTTCATGTATGCTTGTGTGTGGGCTTTATTTGTGCATGTGTTCATGTTTTCATGTACATGTACATGTCTATGTGTCTGTGCTTGTGTGTGTATGCATTTTTGTGAATGTTTGAGGGCATGCTTATGTGTGTATTTGTGTTTCTATTTGTGCTTGCATGTGCATGCTTGTGTGTTTGCATGTGTGTGAGTGTATTTGGTAGTGCAGGTGTTTGTGTATGAACATATGTGTGTGGGTGTGCATGCATATGGTGCATGCTTGCATGTATGTGTGTGTGTGTGTATGCATGTGTGTGTTTGTCTGATGTATGTGCATATACATCAGTGCCATTGGGTGTGTATGTGCGTATGATTGTGTGTGGGTTTGTGTGCATGTGTGTGTATGTGTGCTCATGGGTGTACATGTGTGCATGTGTACAAGTGTGTTTCTACATGCATGTGTGTGTATGTTTGTGTATCTATGCACATATTTTTGTATGTGTTATGGTGATTTGTTTGCATGTATATGTGCATCTGTAATGCATTTGAGTGCACGACTGAGTTCTTATATGTGCATGCATGCTTGTGTGTGTGTGTGTATGTGTAGGTTCATAAGCATTTGCATGTATGTGTGGATATGCTTGTGTTTGTGTGCCTGTGTACATGCATGCGTGTGTGTATATATGCAACTATACGTGTATGTATGCTCATGTACGCATGTCTGGTTGTCTTTATGTCTATGCATGTGCTAGCATGTGTCATTGTGCATGGGCATGAGTTTGTGTGGGTGCAAGTATGTGTTTGTGAGTACATGCACATGTGCATGTGTGTTTGTATATGTGTATGTGTGAGTACGTGCATGCATGCATGCTTATGTGTGTGTGTTTGTACATGTGTGTGCATGCATGTGGACATGTGTATGTGCATATGTGCATGTTTTCGTATATGTGTGTGAGCATGTTTGTGTGTGTGTACATGTCTACGTATATGTCTACTCATTATTGCATGTGTGCATGCGTGTGCAATTTGTGTGAGTAGATGCACAAGTGTTTAAGCATGTGTGCATGTGTGTTATGCATGCATGTGATTATATATGCATATGCATATGCACATGTGTGTGTTTTTTGAATGTGTGTATCCATGTACTTGTGTGTGTGTGCACACTCATTGTTTTATTTGTGCATATATAAGCATGTGCATATGTGTACGTCTATTTGTGCAAGTCTATATGTGTGTGTGTATATGTGCATATGTGCATGTGTGTTTGTGTGTGTCTATCTGCTTATGTGCACCTAAATATGTGTGTGTGTGTGCATGATTGAATCTATCTATGTTTGTATCTATGTATGTGCTTGTGTGTTTGTGCAAGTGTGTATGTGTGCATACGTGTGTGTGTGTGTGTGGATGTGTGGTTGTGTATGCACAAATGGTTTTCTACTCGCATGTGTATGTTTATGCATAAGAGTATGTGCATGCATTTTTTGTTTGTGTTTATGTGTTTATGGGTATATTATGCATGTGGATTTACATGTGTGTGTATGTGTGGGTCTATATGCATAGGTATTCTTTTGTGTGTGAGAGTTTGTGCATGCATGTGTTTGCACATGTTGGAGCTTGTGTTCATGTTTTTATATGTCTGCATGCATGTGTGTGTGTACGTGTGTCATGTGCATGCTAGTTGTTCACATGTGTGAGCGCACCTATGTCATGTATTGTTGCTTGATCCCACATACAAGTGTGTGCACTCATGTTTGAGTGTCCCCATGTGTGTGCATCCATGTGTATGTGTGTTTATATATTTGTGCATGTTTGTGTTCTTATGTACATGTGTGTGTGAGTGTTTATGTGCATGTGCATTTGTGTTTGTGTTTTTGTACATGCATGTGTGTGCATGCATGCTTGTTCCTATGTATGCATGTGCACAAATGTTTGTGCATGTGCATGTCTTCATGAGTGCGTGTTTGTGCATGCATATGTGTGTGTGCATTCGTCATCATTTGTTTATGTGTGTGTATGGATGTGTTTGTAAATGTGTGAGCCTACGTGTATGCACCTGTGTGTGCCTATGTGGGTATGTGTGCATGTGCATCCCTGTGTATGTGCATGTATGTGCATAGGTCTACACATGTGTGTGTGTATGTGTGCATGCATGCATGTTTATGTGTGTGTGCTTGTATGTCAATGTGACTACATGTGTGCTTGTGTGCATGCATGAATATGTGTGTGCATGAGTGTGTATGTGTTTACATGTGTTTGTGCAGGTGTTAATGTGTTTATGTGTATATGTGCATATGTCTATATCTACAATTGTATGTGTTCATATTTGTGTGTTTGGGCCTGTGTGGTTGTGTTTATTTTTGAATGTGTGTATGTGTTTGTGTTTTTGTGAGTAGGTGTGAGAGCATCTAGATGTTTGTGCATTTGCTTATGTGCTCATATACATTTTTGTGTGTTATTGAGTGTGTGTGTGTGTGTGCGCGTGCTTGAGTGTGTGTTTACATATATATGTGTGAGCATATTTGTGTATGTGCATGTTGGTGTGTGTTTATGCATGCCTATGTGCATGTGTTGTGTGCCTATGTATGTGTGTATGTGTGTGAGTATGTGCCTATGTGTGTGTACGTAATTGTGTGCATGCATTTCCATGTCTTCATGTGCATATTGTGCATGTATGCATCTATGTATGTGTGCACTTATGCATGCACACAAATGTTCATGTGTGTGCATTGGTATGTATGTGTGTGTTTATGTGTTAGTGGACGCATGTGTGTAATTATGTGTGTGTGTGGGTGTGTATGTGGCTATGCATGTGCATATGTACATGTGTGTGTTGACTACTTGCATGTCTATTTATGCATGCATGTGTATTTGTGTGTGTGCGTGTGTCCATGAGCATGTTTGTATGCATGTGTGAGGGGAAGTGGTCAGGTGTGTGTGCATGCAAATTTGTATGCATGTATGGGTTTGTGTGGGTGCATGTGTACATGTGAGTGATCATGTGTGGAGGTGGTTGGCATGCATGTTTGTGTATGTGCAAGTTTGTGCCTACATGCACATGTGCACATGTGCATAGAGGGGCACTTGTGCATGTGTTTTCATGTACATATGCATCTATGCGTGTGCACATTTGTGTTTGTGCATATGAGTGTGCATGTGTGTGTGTACTTAAACATGTACATGTGTGTGTACTTAAGCATGTACATGTGTGTGTGTGTGCTTGTGTTTGCATGTGTGTGCATGTATATGTGTCTGCATTCGCATGTGTGTGAATACATGCATGTGTTTGTATTTCTACATGCAAATATGTACATGTGTTGTGCAAGTGTTTCTATGCACGTATCTTGTTTTGCGTGGGTATATGGGTGTGTGTATTTGTGCAAGTGTGTTTGTGTGTGCAAGGGCATGTGTGTGTAAGTGTTTGTGATCATTTGTGTGTGTAGGTGTATGTGTGTGTGTGTGCATGTTTGTGTGTTTTGGTGTAATTGTTCTCATGTGTGCATGTTCCTTAATGTGTGTGTGTACCTGTAGGTGTACATGCAAAGGGTGTGTAGGTGTGTGTGCATATGTTTGTGTGTGGGACTACATGTGTCTGTGCATGTGACTATGCATGTGTGTGCCTTTGTCTATGTTATGTGTTCATGGATGCACTTGTCCTTATTTGTGGATGTGTGTGCATATGTTTGTGTGTGTGTGTTGATGAGCATGCATTAGCCAGCACATCTGTATGTATATATGTGTGCATATTTTTGTGTAGCGCATCAGTACATGTGTGTTTGTGTGTGTGCATTTATGGGTAATGGGGTGTGTGTGTATGCATGCATGTTTGTCAATATGTGTGCACTTGTGGGCATCTATGCATTCCTTTGAGTCTGTGTGTCCATGCATGCATGTGTGTATATTTGTGTATTTTTGTGCATATGCAGACATGCAAGCATATGTGTGTGTGCGCACATACATTTGTTCATATGTGTGTGCATGGTCGTGTAAGTGCACGTGTGTTTGTGCATGTGTGGTGTTCGAATGATTTTGCATGTAAGTGTGACAGCATGTTTGTGTGTGTTCATGTGGCTTTTTGTGCTTTCCTCTCTCTTTTGTGTGTGTATGCCCAAGTGTGTGTGGGTGTGTGTTTGTGTGCTTAGTCATGTGTGTGCTTGTGTGCAATTTTATGTCTATATGCATGTGTGTGCACATATATGCTTTTGAGTGCACACATTTTGCATGTGTGTGTGTGTCAATGTTCTTATGCGTATGTATGCATCTTCAAGTGTTTGTGTGAGTGTGAGCTTTTATCTGTGCTTACAAGTATGTGTGCATGTGTGTGAATGCATTCGTGTATGCATTCTTGTATGTGTGTGTGTGTGCTTCTTTGTGTTTGTTCATGTGTGTGTATGCATGTACATGTGCATGTGCATATGCATGCACACGTGTGTGTATATTTGTGTGCATGTGTGTTTTTTTGAGTTTGTGCGTACGTGCAAATGTGTGGGTGTGCGCTTGCATGTGCATGTGCATGCATATATGTGTGAGTGTTTGTGTGTGTGAGTGCATATATATGTGTGTTTGTGCATGTGTATGTATGTGCATGAGGGGAAGTGTGTTTTTGTGTACATGTGCTTATGTAAGTGCATTTTTGTATGTGTCTATTTGTGTACATGTGTTTGTTTCTATGCATATGCATGTGAGTGTTTGCAATTACATACTCATGAGTGTGCATGTGAATTTTCTTGCATTTACATTTGTATGCATGTGTGTGTGCATTTGTATGTGCGTGTGTGTGCTTGGGTGTATGTTGTGTTTTTATAAGAGTGTCTATGTTCATGTTTTTTGTGTGTTATTTAGACATGTCTTCATGCATCCCAATGCATGTTTAAATATATTTGTGTGTGTGTGTTTGAGTTTTTGCATTTGCATGCATACAAGCATGAGTGTGTGGGTTTATGTACACATGTGTCTTTGCATGTGATTGCATGTTGATGTGTGCAAGGTCGTGTGTGTGAGTGCATGTGTGTGGCCACATGCATGTGCAAGCTTGCTTCCTTCTATTTGTGTTCATATGTAGTTGTGATTATGTGTGTGCGCACATGAATGCATGTCTTTCTACATGCACATGCATTTTTGTGTTTGTACATGTGTGCATGCATTCATGCATGTGTGAGTGTTTGTGCATTCATATGTGTGTGTGCATGTGCAAATTTGTTTACTTGCATGTGTGCGTGGGTATGCATATGGATGTGTGTGTATGTGTGCTAGTGAATGTGCGTGCAAGCTTGTGTTTGTATTGTGTGTGTGTGTCTACGTGTGCTAGTGTTTGTGCATATTCATATGTGCATATATCTCTGTGTGTGTGTATGTGTTTGTATCTATTCATGTGTTTTTGTTCTTATTCATGTTTGTGGTTGTGCTTGCCTACATATGTGAATGCATTGTACTTCTGAGCATACGTACATTTGCGTGTTTGTGCATGTAGACATATGTGTATGTGTGTGCCTTTCTTCATGTATCATTGTGGGTGAGTGTGTGCATGCATGTGTGTGTGTTCATGGGTATTTGTGTGCGCACACTTGTGTGTGTGTGTGTGTTTCAAGTATGTGTGCATGTGCATTCATGTGTGTGCTTGTGTGTGTGCATGCATGTTTGTGTGCATATGTGCAACTATGTGTGTAGATGCATCCATGCATGCTTGTGAACTTGTGAATGTGTGTGCATGTGTGTGTCTATGTGTCTATGTATAAATGTGTGTGCAACCATTTGTGTGTTTTCTTGTGCATGTGTATATGCACATTTGCACACATGCATGCATGTTTCTTTCTACGTGTATTCATAAATGTGTGTGTGGTTGTGCATTTATGCATGCTTGTGTGGGCTTGTATGTGAGCATGTTAATGCATTAATGTGCATGTGTCTATTTGTGTGCATGCAGATATTTATTTTTGTGTACTTATGTGTGCATGCATGTGCATGTGTATGTGCTTGTTTGCTTGAATGTATGTGCATCTGTGTTTTTGTGCGTGAGTGAGTGTGTGCGTGCCCATGTGTGATTTAGCATATGTTTGCATGCATGTGCATATGTGAGTGTGCGTGTACGTGTCCTTATCTTTGTGCATGTGTGAGCCTATGTGTGCACATCTATGAGTCTTTATGTGCACATGTGTGTGTTTCTATGCTTTTGTATGTGTGTGTGTGTATGTGTACATATGCATGTGCTTATGCATGTGTGTGTGTGCATGTGCATGTGTCTGTGGGTGCATGCTTTCATGTGTGCCTTTGTGTGTGTTTGTCTATGCATGTCTATGTATTTGTATACATGTAGTTTGTGAGTGGATGTGTGTGCAAGTTTGTGTGCATGTACATGTATGCTTGTGTGCACCTACATAAGCTTATGCACATGTATGTGTGTGAATGTGTATGTGTGCATGTGCTTGAATGTGCAAGCATGCATGTGTGTGTATGCATGGGTGTGTGTATTCATGGGTGTGTGTGTGCATGCGTATGTGTGTGCGCATGTGCTTGTTTGTGTGTTTGTATATGCATTTATGCTGGCTTGTGTTTGTTCTTGTGCATGTATGTATGTTAGAGTAGTATGTGTGGTCTCTTTTGCGTGTGCATGGGTACGTACATGTGTGTGCATGTGTGTTATTATAAGTTTGCATGTGCATGAGTGTGTACATGTTTTTGCATGTGTGTGCATGTAGGTGCATTTTTGTATGCATGTGAGTGTATGTAGGTGCATTTGTATGCATGTGTGTGTGCATATACACCTATGTTCATGCGTGTGTGGGTTGCTACAATGTGATGCATACGTGTGAGCATGATGACATGAGTTCGTACGTGGACCTGAGCATATTTTTATGCTTGTCTCAGTGTGTGTGCACATGTGTGGGTGTGTGTATTGTTATGCATGTGTGTTTATGTGTGTGTGTGTGTGTGCTTGTGCATGTGTGTGCATGTGTGTTCATTTATGCTTGAGTGTACATGTGCATGTGCCTGCATCATATGGTGTAGATACATGTTTGCATGTGCATGCATGTGTGTGCGCATGCATGACTATGCATGTGTTTGTGCTTGAGTGTTTGTGTATTCAAGCATGTAATTGTATGTGGCTATGTGTGCATGTGCATTTTTATGCACATGTGTGTGCATTTGTCCATGCATGTATGTATATGTGTTTGTGTGTGTGTATGCATGGGCATGCGCATGTCATTTTTTGTTTTTGTGCATGTGCTTGGAGGTGTTAATGTGCGGGTGTGCATGTGTGCTCATGTATGTATTTGTATGTGGTTGCATCTGTTTGTGCACATGTGATCATATGTGTGCATGTGTGTGTTCATCTGTGTGTGCATGTGGATTAGCTTGTGTGAGCATCTATGTGTACCTATGTGGCTACTTGTACATATGTGTGTATGTGTGCTTATGGGTATACATGTGTGTGGGAAAGTGTGTATTTATGTGCATGAGTGTGTGTGTGTTTGTGCATCTATGTGTATATGTTTGTACGTGTTGCAATGGTTTGTTTGCATGTATATGTGCATGTGTGTGCATTTGTGTGCACATCTGAGTGCTTGTGTGCACATGTGTGTTTGTGTTTGTATGTGTGTGTCTACATCTTTGCGTGTTTATGTGTGCATACATGTGTGTGTGTGTTGGCGTGCATGCACACATGTGTGTGAAGGTGTGTCCATTCACTCGTATTTGTGTGAGAATCTTGTGTGTATATGTGTGTGTATACATTTGTGCGTGCATGCATTCATGTGTGTGTGTGTATTTGTGCATGTTTGAGAATGTTCAAATGTGTGTGTGGGTTGGTGTGAGGTTGTACAAGTGCATGTATCTGTGCATACAAATGTGTCTATGTGTGTGTACATGTTTCTGAGTGTGCGTATATGTGTGTGCCTGTGTGTATTTGTGTGTGTGCACATGCATTCTTGCATGTGTGTGTGTTGTGTGTGCTTATCTACATTTTTGTTCAGGTTTGTGAGTGTTTGGGCATGGGTGTGTGTGTGTGTATATATATGTGTAGGCATGTGAGTGCATGCATGTTCGTGTCTTTGTGTGCATGTTAGCATATACATGCAAGTGTAGGTTGTGCATGTGTGTGGGCATGTTAGAGTGCTTATGTCTGTGTTTGTTTTGACAAAAAAGCATGCAAGCATCAATGTAGGTTGTTGTGGGTAGTTGGGTGCATGTGTGTGCATGCGTTTGAGTGTGAGTGCATGTGCATGTGTGTACTTATATGTATGTGTGTTTATGTGTGCATGTCTTTTTGTTTGTGTGTGAATTTGTCTGTGTATGGGTGTGGGTGTGTGTGTGTATGTGCATGTGTCCAAGTGTGGGTGTGTATGAGTGGGTGTGTTGGTGTGTGTGTGTCCATGTGTGTGTGAGCATGTGTACACGCATGTGTATATAGGCATATGCATGTGTTTTATGTGTGTGTACATGTTTATGTGTATATGTGAGTGTATGTATGTGTTTAGGTACATGTGTGCACATGTTAGTCAATGCATACGTGTGTGCACATGTTAGTCAATGCATGTGAGCATACATATGCATGTGCATGTGTGTCCATCTATTTGTGTTTGTGCACACAAGTAGATGTGCATGTGTGTGCTTGTATCTAAATGTGTGCATATGCGACTGTGTGCTTGTTTTCTTGTGTTTGCATATGCAAGTGTATGTGGTTATGTGTGTTTGCCTATGTGAGTTTGTGCTTGTTTGTGTGCTTATGCAAGTTCCTATATGTTTATGTGTGTGCATGTGTGTGCCTGTGTAGGTGAGTGCATGTGTGTGCTCATGCATGCATGTTTGCATGTATGAATGTGTGGCTATTCACATGCATAAGTGCACTTGTGCATGTATAGATGTACATGATTTTGTACTTATGTGTTTGGGTGCAAGGGTGGGTAGGGGTTGTGTGTGTTGATGTGTGTGTGTGTGCTTGTGTGTCTATGGGCCAATGTGCACATGCGTGTGTCTATTGATGCTTGGGTGCATGTGTGTGTTTTCAAATGTGGGTGTGTGTAGTGTTTGAATGCATTCTTATGCTTTTGTATATGCATGCATACACATGTCCATATGTGGGTGTGAGTTTGTGTGTGTATATGTGCATGTGCTTGTATTTTTATTCATGTGTGTGTGTGTATGGGTTTGTGTGTGTGCATGTGTGTTTTCATGTTCTTGTGCATGCATGTGTGTGTGTATGTACATAAGTGTATGCATGCATCTATGTGTATGTGTGTGAGTGCATGTGTATATGTATTTGTGTGTGCCTGTGCATCTGTGAGTATGTTTTTGTGCATGGACATGCTTGTGCATGCATTTGTTGGTGTATGTGTCTGTCTATGTGCATGTGTGCATATGAGTGTGTGTGTGTGTGCATGTGCACACATGTGCATGTGTTTGTACGTGTGTGTTCTTATGCATGCGTGTGCATTTGCACATGTGTGTATGCGTGCACGTGCGCGCGTGTGTGTGTGCATGCTTGCATGTGTAAGTGTCTATGCATGTGCGTGTGTGCATGTCTGCATGTGCGTGAGTGCACATGTGTGTATGTGTGAGAACATTTACATGTGTGAGGGTATGCTTGTGCATGTGTGCAAGTCCGCATGTGTGTATACATTGTGAACATGTGTGTGTTTATGTGCTTGCTTATGAGTGTTTGTGTGTGCATGCACATTTTTGTGAATGTGTGTATGTGTACTTATGTGTGTGTGTGTGTGTGTCTCTGTGTGTGCTTGTGCATACATGCATATACATCTATGTGTGTTGTGTGCAAATGTGTATTTGTGCATGTGTGCGCAAGTGCCTTGTTGGCTATGGATGTGTGTGTGTGTGGGCATGTGTTTTTATGCCTTTTTGTTTACATGTGTGTGTGCATATAAATATACATGAATGTATGTGTGAATATGTGTGTCAGTGCATGTACATGAGTGCTTATGTGCATTTGTTCATGTGTCTGTGTGCATGTGTGGGCTTATGCACAATTTTTTGTGTGTGGATGCTTGTGTGTGTTTGTGTATGTGTGGGTGTGCGTGGGTTTTTTGTGCACATGTGTAGGTGTTTATGTTTGTGCGGGCATGCATTAATATATGTGTGTTAGCATCCATGTGTGTGTGTGTGTATGTGTTTATTTATGCATGCATGTGCATGTGTGTGTGTGCTTGTGTGTATTTGTGGATGTGTTTGCATATTTTGTTGTGGGTGTATGTGCATGCGTTTGTGTGCATGGTCATATGTTTTTGCACTTTATGTGTTTGTGTGTGTGCACATACATGTTTGTGTAAGTATAATTATAAGTGGTTTAAGTGACCTAGAATTTGGTTTTTTTATATTTTATTTATTATTATTATTATTATTATCATTATTATTATTGTTATTATTTTATTTAAATTATTTTTGAAACAAAAAGTTTAATATATTTATCAAATAGTTATGAAATGTGGATTTGAGATATTGGATCAAAGACATTAGATATGATGATCAAGGATTTTAAAAATGTAATTTAATTAATTTAATTTTTATATGCTTTGAAAGAATCATTTAATTAGATTTGAAATTCTAAAAATGAAATTAAAATATTTAAAAGTAAGGTTAAAAAATATCTCCTTGTGGTTTATCACTCAAACCAAGATGACCTTCATGACATTTCACTTTTACTCCTCATTTATTTTAAATTATTCCATAAATTTGAGTATCAACTATTTAGAATCTAAAACTTCATAGAAATAAATTTATTAAAGTATTTAGTATTTATTGTCATCAAATAAAGTATTAAGGCTAGGAATAAATACCACATGTTCTTGTATTTTTGTGTGTGGATGAATGCTCATGTTCGTGTTGCGCAAGTGTGCAAGCCAGCATGTGAATGTCTTTGTGTGTTTATATGTGTGTGCGTATGTACACATGTATGTCTTCATGTGCATGTATGAATGTGTATGTTTGTGTATATGTGCACAAACATATGCGTGTGTGTGTTTGTGGTGTGCACATGCGAGTTTATCCATCTTTTTATGTGCTGTGTTTAAATGTGTGCTTGTGTGTACATGTATTTGTGTTTGAGGGTGTGCGTGTGCATTTGCATGCAAGTTTGTGTACATATGTGTGTGTATGCATGTGAGCGTGTGTGTGTATTTGTGTGCAAGTATGTGTGAGTGTGCATACATGTATGTGTGTCCATGTGTGCATGTGTGCAAATCTTTGTGTGAGATAACTTGTGTGATTGCATTCATGTGTGTGTGTGTGTGTGTGTCCATGTGTGTGTACATGTGTGCGTGTATGTGCATGCGTGTGTGTATACATGTACGTGTATTTGTGTACATAGTTTTTGTTTGTGTGCATGTGTTTATGCCTCTTTAGGTGTGTATGTGTGTGTGCATGTGCATGTGCTTGAGTTCATTTGTGCATGTGTGTGTCATTGTGCATTTGTGCTCATATGTGTGTGTTTATGTGTGCATGTGCATTTTTGGGTGTTTTTGGATGTGTATGGGTGATTGCAAGTGTGTGTGTGTGTATGCATACATTCATATACATAGGTTGGTGCATGCATGTGCATGCAGTCATGTGAGGTTGTGTGTAAGTATGTGTGTTTGTATGTGCACATGTGTGGGTATACGTGGATGTGTATGAGTGCTTGCAAGCGTGCATGTATGCATGCGTTCATATGCATATGTTGGTGCATGCATGTGTGTGTAGTTGTGAGATGGTGTGTATGCATGTGTATGTGTGTCAATACTTATATTTGTATCCATGTTTATGTGTGTGTGCAAATTTGTGCATGCATGTGTGTGTGAGTGTGTGCATGTGCATGTGTCTATATGTGCATACATGTTAGTATACACACATGCTTATGCATGTTTGTGTGCACTGTTCATGCTTGTGTGTGCATCTGTGAAGGTGTGGGTATGTGTGTTTGTGTATGCTTGTGCAGATATGTATGTGCAAGCACACATGTGTTTAGGTGTGTGAATGTGTGTTCTTATTTGTGTCTTTGCATGTGTGTGCATGTGCTTATTTTTGTGTATGTGAGTGTGTGTGCATGGTTGTGAATGTGCATATGTGTATATGTGTATGGACATGTTCATCCACGTGTGTCTGTGTGTATGCGTGTGTGCATGCATGTTCATCTTTTGGGGTATGTGTCTGTGTGTTTATGCATGTGTGATTATACATGTGTATTTGTTTGTGCACGTGTTGTGTGCATGTGTATGTGTGTATATGAGTGTGCATGCATGTGAGTGCATATGTGTTTGTATGCATGCATATCTATGTGTGCATATGTGTGTTCTTACACATATGCATGTGTGTGTGTTTGAGTGCATGTATGTGGATTTGCATATGTGTGCATTGGTAGGCATGTGTGTGTGTATGTGCATGGGTGCACATGAGTGTGTGTGTTCTTGTGTGTATGCAGGCATGATTCTATATGCGTGTGCACGTGTGAGTGGATGTAGGTGTGTGTGCATATGTTTGTGCATTTACGTGTGCAATCATACTTGCATGTGGGTATATGTGAGTTTGCTGATGTGTCTGTGGGTGCATGGTTGTTTGCATCTGTGCATGTATGTGTGTTCTTGAGCATGCATGCATGTGTGTATATATGTATATATGTGTGTGTGTGCATATGTGATTGTGTTTGTGTTTATGTGTGTGTGTTTGTGTGTGTCTGTGAATGTCCATGTGTGTTTGTGTTTGTTCATATGTGTGTGTGTGTGAGAGCATGTGTGTGTGCATGTGTGTTTATGCATGTGTTTGTGTATGAATATAAGTATATATATGTGTGTGTGAGAGAGAGAGAGTATTTTTTGTGTGTGCATATGAGTGTGTTTCTTCTTACCTAAATGTTTTATGTGTGATTTTGTGCATGAGTGGGTGTTCATGTGTTTGTGTGCATGTGTGTGCTTTTGAGTGTATGCGTGTGTGTACTTTTGAGTGTGCACACACATGCACACATGTTTGGGCATATGTGTGTCTGTTGTAGTTGCAAGTGTGTGAATGTGTGAATGTGGGCATGTGTGTGTATAAATGATTGCATACATGTATATGTGTGTTTGCATGTCTATGCATGTCCTTGTATGTGTCTATGCAAGAATGTGTTTGTGCATCTTCTTATGTGTGTGTGTGTGTGTTCATGTGTGTGCACATATGAGTGTTTATGGATGCATGTGTACACTATTATGTGTGTGCTTATGCATAGACATGTATGAATGTGGGTGTTTGTGTATACTTGTGTGTGCATAAGTGTGCTCATGTGTGCATGCATGCATGCATGTGCGTGCATGGGTGGGTAATTATGTGTGTGTGAATGTCTGTGTGTGTACATATATGTGCATGTATTTTTTTGGGCATGTATATGTGTGTTTGTGTGTGTTCACATGCATGTGTGTATCTATGTGCATATGTGTGTGTGTGCACACATGCTCGGGTGTGTGCATATTTGTGTTTGGGTATGCATGACTGTGGGTATGTTTGAGTAAGTGCATGTGTGTGTATGTGTTTTTATGCCTGAGCATGTGTGCATGCATGTGTGTATAAGTGTGTGTGTTTGCATGCTTGTCTTCATGTTTGTGTTTATTCTTAGATGTCCATGTGCATATGTGTGGTTGTGTGTGTATGTGGGTATGTGTGTACATGCATGTATGTGCATTTATGTGCTTGTGCATGTGTATGTGTCTCCTTTATTGTGTATGTGTGCATGTTCATGTGCATGTGGGTGTTTGTCTATGCATGTGTCTGCATGTGTGTGCTTCATGCATGTGTGTGTGTTTATGGGTGTGAGTGAGTTGCGTGTTGGTGTTTGGTTGGTGCAGGTGTGTTTGTGTAAGTGAGTTATTGTATATGCATATGCATGTGCATGTTTCTGTGTGTGTTAGCACAAGTGAGTAAGTGCATGCATGTGTGTGTGTGTACACCCATGTGTTTATATGTGGGCATGTGTACATGTGTTTATATGTATGCATGTGGGTGTGCACATGAGGATATGTGTGTTGCATCTATGTCTAAGTGTGTCTGTGTGTGTGTGTGCATGCATGTGTGTGTTTGCATGTGCATATGTGTGCTTCTATGTGTGCATGTAGATGTTCTTATCTGTGCAAGTGTGTGCACGTATGAACACGCATGACTGTGTGCATGCAAGTGTGTGCCAATGTGCATGTGTTGCTATGTGCATGCATGCAGGTATGTGTGTGTGTGCATGCATGTGTGTATGTGTTCATTTGTATGTATGTGTACATGTGTGTGTGTCGGGGTGTGTGTCTCAGGGTGTTTGTGTGCATCTTTATGTGTGCTTGTGTGTGTGTTTATGCATGTGCATGTGTCTGCACATGTGTGTGTGTGTTTGTGTGTGGTTGTGAGTGTGTTCATGTGTGTGGGTTTCTTTTATGTTTACATGTGCATGTTCACACATGTTTTTATGTGGTTGTGTGTTTTTGTTAGTGTTCATGTATGTGTGCAAGTGCATGTCTGTGTGCATACATGTGTGTGTTTGGGTGTATGAGTGCTTCTACATGCATATGAATGTGCATATGTGTGCATTCATATTTATTGTGCATATGTGTGTGCATGTGTTTTTTTGTAAGTGTGCTTATGTGCATATGTTTAATTGTGCATGCATGAGTGAGTGTGTTTGAGTGTATGTGGATGCATTTGTTTTTGCGTGTGTGTACATGTGTGTATGTGTGCATATGCATATATGTGTATGTTTGTTTGCACATTTACATTTTTGAGATTGCATCCATATCCATGTGTTCTCATGTTCGTGTCTGTGTGTATGTTTGCATGCATACATGAATATATATGTGAGTGTGCATGCATGTGTGTGAGTATATGTGTGTATGTGTGTTTGTATCTATGTGTGTATATGCACACACATGTGTACATGTATTTATGTGTGCTCTTAAGTGTGTGTGTGTGTGTGCATGTGCCTATGCATGCTTGTGTTAGTTTCTTTTGATGTGTGTGTGCTTGTGTTTATGGATGCTTGTGTGTGCTTTTCTGTGTGCATGTGTTTGTGTATACATGTCTGTTCATATAGGTTTGTATAAGTGTGTGGGGTGTGCATGTCTTTTTGTGTGCATGTGCATAAGTGTGCATGTCTATCCTTGCACATGTGTGTGTTTATGTGTTTTAATTGTATGTGTGTATGAATGTATTTGCATATGTGTGTGTGCTTGAGTGTGTGGGTGTTTGTGCATGCTTGTGTGCATATGTGTATGTGTGTAGGTGTGGGAGTGTCGATGTGTGTGTGTGTACATATGGGTATGTGTGTGCTTATGTGTGCATTTTTGTGAGCATGTGTATGCTCATGTTCACATGTGTGTGCGTGCGTGCATGTTTGGGTGTTATATGCACATGTGTGCATGTGCATGCATGTTCCTCTATATTTGTGAGTTTTTGTGCATCGTATATGTGTGTATGTATCTGTGTGTGCAAGTATATTTATGGCTATGCACATGCATATCTATACATGTGTGTGTATGTGTATTGACATACATGTGTATGGGTGCATGCATTTGTATATGTGTGTTTGTGGGTGAATGTGTTTGTGTAACTGACTGTATGTCTTAGGTTGTGTGTGGATTTATGTGAGTTGGATAGTGTTTATGCACATGCATGCATGTATATGTTTGCATGTGCATACACACACTCACACTCACATACATCCACACACACACAACATAAGACTTACACTTATATGCACAAATACATTCCCACATGCACCCACACACATATTTTTGCATATGTATTTGCATACATATATTTGTGTGTGTGTGTGTGTTCATATGTGTGCGAGTGTGTGTGAGTTTTTGTGTAAGTGTGAGTGCATATGTGTAAATGGGTGGGTCTGTATGCATTTATATGGGTGAGTGCAAGTTGAGACATATGTATGCAAGTGTGTGTGCTGTGTGTGCATATGTACATGAGCATGTATCTAATTGTGTATGTATGGGTGCTTGTGTGCATACACAGGTGTGTTTGCATGTACATATTTATGTCTATGTGCATGTCTGTGAAAGTGTTTGCAAGGGTGTGCATTTGTGTGTGCTGTGTGTGTGTGTGTGTGCGCGCATGCAAGTGTGCATGTATGTGTATTTATGTAATTATGTGTGTGTGTGTGCATCAGCATGTGTTCATGCATGTGTGTGCATGTGTGAGTTTGTGTACACTTGAGTGTATGTTTGTGTGTGTGTGTGTGTGCATGATTTGTGCTTATGAGTGTCCTCTTGTGTATGTATGCATGTATTTGTGTACTTGTATATGTGTGTTTGTGTTGATGTGAGCATGTGTTAATGTGTGTGTGCATGTATGTGTGTCTATTTGCATATGTGTATGTGTATATATTTGTGTGTTTTTGTGCATGTCTATGTATCTGTGTGAACATGTGAGATTGTGTATGTGTGTGAGCATTCACAATGTACATGGACCTTTATATATCTGTCTTTATGCATATATGTGTGTGTGTGTGCATGTTTATTAGCAAGCATGTGTATGGGTGTATGCCAATGTGTATGTCATGTGTGTGTACACAAGCTATTACATGTGTGAGCTTGCACATGCGTGTCTGTGTGTGTGCACATGTGTATTTGTGTATGTGTATGTGTGTGTACATCTATGCATGTATGTGTACATGTGTGTGTTCTTGTGTCTATGCATGCATGTTTGTGTCTACGTGCATGTATATGTGCATGCTTGGATGTGTGCATATGTGCATGTAAGTGCGTGAGAGTGTGATTGTGCATGTGTGTATATATGTGCATGTGCTTGCATCTGCTTGTGCATGCATGTGTATGTGTATGTCTGCATGTTCATGTATGGGTTCACTTGTCTGCATGCATGTACATATGCATGTGTAGTATTGGGTGCAAGTGTGTGTGTGTGAATTTATGGTTGTGTCTATGTGCTTATCAACATCTAGGCATTCTTAAATGTGTTTGCTGGCATGTCTGTGTGCATGTGTGTCTGTGTTAATGTGAGTGTGTGTGTGTAGGCATGCATATGTGTGTGTGCATGTGAATGTGTGCAAGCATATGTGTATGTTTGTGTGAATATGTACTTTTTGGGCACATGTGCATGTGCTTGTACATGTTTGTGCTTGTGTGTGTGTGTCCATGTTTGAGTGTGAGCATGTATCTTTACATGTATGTGTGTAAGAAAGGTTGTCTGTGATCATATTGGTGGGTATGTGTGTATACCTGTGTGCATGTGTGTGTGTGTGCATGGGTGTGTGTTAGTGTGCATGTGTATGCATATGTTCCTCCTTCTGTGTGTGTATATATATGTGTGCATGTGTTTGTGTGTGTATGTCTACATTTGTGTGAGTTTGCTTGTGTGTGCATGTGTGCATGTGTGTGCACGTGTGCATTTGCGTGCACATGCATGTGTGCCTTTGTGTTTGCATGTGTGTGTGTGCTTGTGCATATACAAGTGCAAGTGCATGTTTGTGTGAGTTTTGTGAGTGCTTGTGCAAGTGTGTGTGCTGGCATGCATGTGTTATGTTTGTGTGGGCAAGCATGTCTTCATAAGTTCATGCATATGTGTATGTTTACATGCATATGGGTATGTGCTTGCATGCAATCATGTGTGTGTGTTTTGTGTACATGAGTACCTTTATGCATATGTGTGTGTTTGTGCATGTGTGAGTGTATGCAAGTGTGTGTGTACACATGTGTGTGCATTTGTGTGCATAGTCATGTATGTGCATACCTCTGAGTATTTGGATGTGTGTTAATGCATGCTCATATGAATATGTGTGTGGGTGCATGTGTACATGTGTGCATCCATGTATTTGTACATGTATGTGTATGTGCATACATGCATTTGTTTGTGCATGTGTGTATGCAAATGTCGTTCTGGTTTCTTGTGTTCATGTGTATGAGCACATGTCTATGTGCATATGTAGGGATGCATGTATAAATGGTGTGTGTATATGTGTGTTTGTGTGTGTGCATGTGTTTGACTGTAAATTTGTGTGTGTTTGTGCTTGCATGTGTGAGCATGCATGTTTTTCATGTTCGTTAGTGTGAGTGTTTGCATGTGTCATTATGAGGGTGTGCATCTGTGCATACGTGTGTGCATGGGCATGCACCTTTGTGTATGTGTAGGTGTGCATGTGTGCACTTATGTGCACATGTGTGTATCCATATATATATATATATATATATATATATATATATATATATATATATATATATATATATATATATATATATATATATATATATATATATATATATATGTGTGTGTGTGTGTGTGTGTGTGTGTATTTGCATGTGCACACGTATGTGTTTATGTATATGTGTGTGTGCGTGTGTGCAAGCTTGTGTGTGAGGGTGTATGATGGTGTGTGTGAGTGTGTGCTTATGTATGTATATGTGCATTTGTGTGTGTCCACAAATGTGTTTGCGTGTATATATGTGTGTATGTGTTTATGTGTGTGTGTGTGAGGATGTGTGTGCATACGTGTTTACTTGTGCATGTATATATGAGAGTGTGTGTGCATGTATGTGTATGCATATTTGTGCATGTTTGAGCATATGTGTGCGATTGTGTGAGTGTGTGTGTGTTCATATGTGGGTGTTTGCTTATGCAGGATTTTGCATACATATGTAAGTGTGCACGCATGTGGGTAATTGAGTGTGCATGCATCTTTGTGTTCAAGTGCATGTGTGTTTATGTGTGTTTGTGTATGTGTGTGTACATATGCATTTGTGTCTATCTGTGTGCTTGTGCATGTGTGTACCTATACATATGTGTGTGTGTGTGTGTCTATGCATGCACGTGTGTGGGTGTGTGTTTACATGCATATGCATACTGTTACACCCTTGTGTTTGATGAGTCAAGCATAAATGTTTATAAATATCTCATAAGGGCTTGCTTTAAGTGAAATTGTGAATATTCAATTAAGTCAAGTCATGAACTTTAAATGTCTAAAATAGTGGTCTTCAAGTCTTTTGGAGTCATAGGAAGTTTCAAGGAAATTAAAGACATGCCCTCAAATTTTTATACTTGAATTTCTCTTTATTTTCTTGAATTTGATATGTTCAAATTTTGAGATAATGTGGCACACTAGTAGTATTAATATTTGAAAATATTTTTAGTTTAATAATTATTGAATTTTGATTTGTGGGCCAAGCCTTATTAATGAAAAGTATAGACATTGGTATTTGATTTTTTAAAATGATTTAAGAATTATTTTTATAAATTTCTTTCATAGTCAATTAGGACACTTGTAACACGATCACAAAATAAAATTATTTTGGTACACTTATATTCAAAATTTAGGCACAAAAATTCTCACAAAACACTATGAAACCACTTTAGTCTTGAGATTTTTCATAGTAGCATTAGGTGGGTCGACCCTACCTGACCGTTGGCCCATCCAGGCTTTTGGGATTTAAAAAAATAAAGTAAAAATTGTTCGACAAACTCAAAGGGGCGAGGAAAGCCAGAAGGTGGAAGGGCATACACGATCAGGCGGCTGAGGTTAATGAAGGTAGAAAGGCAGGCATGATCCAATGGGTTAAGTTAATGAAGGTAAAATGCTACGAGTAAATAGTAAAATGACAACCAAGAGCTTCAAACCAGAGGCAGATTTGCGAGATGATGTAGAACCACTGTAGTAAATTTTTAGTTCAAATAATTTTTTGACATATTATACTAATACAAGTAGGAAAACCTACACACTATCCAATGGCCCAGATCAATGCTGCCTAGATCCAATGGCCATGATTAATCTCAAACGATAAAATTGAGATTAAATCAGAAATGTCCATTTCAAGATCCAAATCAAATGGTGGTTGCTTTGTGTCTATTACCCAAATAGCTAGTTCATTTTCGAATCATTAGGTGGATTTAGAGCTCAAATTTGAGCTCTATAAATAGCGACTCCAAAAGGTTACCATTACTGAGTTCTCAAAGCTTTCAAATCACAATTTTGAGCTATTTCAAGTGCTTATGGTGCTTCCAAACTCACAAAGTGAAAGTTGCAAAAAGGAACCCAAAGTTTGAGATTTTTTTGCTTCAACTATTTTCAATTTCTATTCCTCTCTCTTTTCAATTTTTTTTCAGAATTTTTATTATATTGGATGTGCCTCATACTTCTTTTAAATTGTCTTAAGTTTATACTTTGTTACCAATTTTTTTATTTGTTTCCTTGGGGTAAGGGCATCCCGACAATTGTGCAAAAGCTCGAGGTTTGAGTTGAGCCCAAGAAAACTTAAGTAGTTTTGGGATTAGCCAAAGGTAAAGTTCCAAGTAGGTTTGAGGTGTGCCGTACAAAAAACGTCACTTGTAATTTTGTGGTTTCTAGTAGCTTTTTCCCAACACTGTTTGGGGGTGGACGTAGGCTCGAATTTGAGTCAAACTACCTTAAAAATCTTTTGTGTACTATTTTACTACTCTTTATTATTCTTGGTTAGAAAAATTTATGTTTTAATTTAAATAAAAAATTGAAAGAAAATTTCAAAATTTTATTTACCACAATTCACCACTCCCTCTTGTGGGTTTATTTTAAGCATAAAGAACTTCACACGCGTGTATGTGTGTATGTGTGCATGCCTGTGTGTGTATGTATGTGCCTGTGGGTGTGTGTGTGCATGTTTCTTTGCATCTACGTTTGTGTACTTGTGAGCATGCATGTGTGGTTGTTTGTCGGTTTTTAGAGAGTGCGTGTCATGTGCATGTGCATGTGCATATGTGCATGCGTGTACACTATGTATGATCATGAATATGTGTGGTGTGTCGTTGTGTTTGTGTGTGCATGTGTTTGTGCCTACATGCTTGTGTGCTTATGTATATGATTATGTTTATGTGTTTATGTGCATGTGTAGTTGTGCCTGCATTTGTGAATGCATGCTTGTGCATTGCAATGCACACCTATGTGCATGCACATGTGTGTGCTCGAGTGTGTTTTTGTGCATGTGTGTGTGTGTGCATGTAAGCATACCTGCCCATGTGTGTGCATGTGTACATGGGTATGTGCATCCATATAAGATTGTGCATGCTTGTATGTGAGTACGTGTGTGTGTACATGTGTTTTTACATTAATATGGGTGTGTCATGTGTGTGTGCCTATTTGTGTCCTTATGTTTGAGTGCAATTGTTGTGCACATGTGTGCATGTCTTTGTGAATGTTTATGTACCTTTGTGTGCATGTTTATGAGTCTATGTGTGTTCATGTGTGTGTACCTATGTGTGTGTATGTGTATCTACTTTTGCATGCATATGCATGTGCTTGTTTGTCCATGTATATGTAGAAGTGTGTGCATTTGTGTGCATGCTTGGTGTGTGTATATGTTGTATTTTTTGTTCGAGTGTGCGGGTGTTTATGTGAGCTTTTGCGTGTGTACCTATGTGTGCATCTACATGTGTGTGTGTGTGAGTGTCCATATGTACATGGGCATGTGTGCTTTTACATGCATGTATGTTTGCATTTGTGTGCACATGTGTATGTGTATGAGTGTATGTTTGTGTGTGTGTTTGTGCACATGCAGGTAAGTGGTGTGTATGCATATGTGTTCATGTGTGTCCTGTCTACTTGTGTGTGCATGTATGCATGTGTGTTACTAAGGGTGTATGTAGGTGTATAAGTGTGCTCTTTTATGCATGAGTGTGCAATCCTATGCACATGCATTCATATGTCTATGTGCATGTGTGTTTGCATGGGCGTGTGTGCACATTTACACTATGAGCATGTGTTTGTGCGCACGCACAAGTGCATATGTGGATGCAAGTTCCTATAGATGCGTGTGTGTTTGTGTACTTGTGTGTGCATGAATATGCTTTGATTTGTGTGTGCATGAGCATTTATTGTGTGTTTGTTTGTTTGTAAGAGTTTGTGTTTGATTTAATTGTGTGTGTACTTATGTGTATTTGTGTTTACTTGTTTTGGGTGTGCATCCATGTCCATTTGTGTAGATGTGCATGTGTGTGTACGTGTGTGAATACTTGGCTACATGAGTGTGTGCATGTACATATGTTTAGGCTTGAGTGTGTGGTTTGTCAGTGTTTATGTGCTAGTGTGTGTGTGTGTGTGTGCATGTATGTTTGTGTATGTGTGCACGTGCATGTGTGTGTGGGTGTGGGTTTGCATCCATGCATGTGTGTGCATAGGTTTTTGTGTGTGTTGTGCATCCAAGCATGTGCATGTGGGGTCAGTGCATGCATGCATGTGTGGTTATTTATGATTATGTGTGAGTGCTTGTGCATCTGGATCTATATTTTAGTGTCTATGTCTGTTTATATGCTTTGCATGTGTAGGAGATGTTGAGCTTGTGTGTGTGTGCATATGCATGTGTTCGTGCATGTGTGTGAGCGTTCACATGTGTATGTATGGGTTTGCATGTTTGTGCATGCGCATGTGTGTGCATGTGTGTATGGGTACATTTGTTTGCATGTGTGCATTTGCATACATGTGTGTGCATGTGCACATGTGCATCTATAAGTGTTCGTATATGTAGGTGTGTGGTGCGTGTATGAGTGCTTGTCTGTGTGCTTGTGCATGTGTGGATGTAGGCATATGTATATCTAGATGGGTGTGCGTGCATGTGTGCTGGTGTGAGTGTTTGTGAATTTGTGCATATGCATGTGGGTGATTATGCATGTGTTTCTATGTGTGTGCACTGTGTGATTGCATGTGCATGTGTTTGTGGGTGCATGTATTTTCAATGGTGTAGTCTTCATGTGTGTGTGTGTGTGTGTAGGTGTGTGAGTGTTGTTGTTTGCATGCAAGTGTGTAGTTGTGTACGTCTATTTTTAAGTGCATGTGTGTGCATATTTGTTTATTTTTATGTGTGTGAGTGTGCATACATGTCTGTGTGGGTTTGCATGCATAGGTGAAGGGATGTATTTATGGGTGCATTTGCGTATGCATGTGTTTATGCATACTTGCATGTGTATGTGTATGTGTCTACATGCAAAAATATGTGTGGGAATTAGCACACATGTTATTCAAGTGTGTAGGTACTTGGCGTGTGTGTGTGTGTTCATGTGTATGTGTACATGCATAATTATATATCTGTGTTTTTGTGATTGTGTGCATGTTAGGGTGTGTGTTTGTTCATATGTGTTTGTGCTTGTGTGTATGGTATGCATGTGTGATTGTGGTGTGCTTGTTTTTGTGTGTACACATGTGCATGCAACTTCTTATGTACGTGCTTTTATGTCAATGTGCATGTGTGTGCGAGAGCTTTTATGTGTGTGTGTGTGTGCATGTTCATGTATTTATGTGTGTATGTTTGTGTGTGTAATGGGGGTGCGTGTGTATGTGGGGTTGTAGGTGTATGCGGGTGTATGTGTGTGAGTATGCATGCATATGTGTGTGAAAATGTGCATGTGTATTTGTGTGCATGCACATGTTCCAAAATGTATATTTGTATGCTTTTGTGTGTGCATGTGTGCATGTGTGCTCATGTGTGTGTATGTATGTGTATGTGTGTGCATGTGTGTGCATGTGTATGCATGTTGTCCCATGTATGTGCATAGAAGTGTGTGCATGTGTGCATTTGTTTCAACACAAATGCACATATTTGTGCATGTGTGCATGCATGTGTGCATATGAATGTGCTTGTGTGCCCTCATATTTGAATGTGTGTGTTTGTGTATGTGTGTGTTTGTGTTCGTGTGTGCTTGTGCTTGAGTGTATCATGTGTGCTTGTGGGTGTGTGTGCATATGTGTGTGCAAGTGCTTGTGTGTGTATTAGTGTCTGTGCATGCACCTATGTGTTCACCTATGTGTGCATGAATGTTGGTGTGCATGTGTGTGCTAGTATGTGTACATTAATGTGTGCATGTGTGTGTGTGTTAGGTGACGGTGCATGTTGATGTATGTTTTCTATGTGTGCATATACATGTGCATGTGTATGTTTGTGAGTGCTTGTGCGTGCCTATGTGTGCAAGAATGTATGTGTGGCACACATGCATGTGTATGCTTTTGCATGGGTGTATGTGTACAAATACAGGTGCATGTTTGTGTCAAGGTGCCCATTTGTGTGTCTGTGTGTGCATGTGTTTATGTGCGTGTTTTTTGTCTACACATTTGCATACATCTGTGCAAGTTTGCATGCATGCATATATGAGTGTGTATGCATTTTTGTATGTGAGTATGTTTGTTTAGGTTAGTGTGTGCGTGTGTGTTGGTTTATATGCATGTGTGTATGTTTTTGTAAATATGTGTGTGTGGGTGCATGCATGTGTGCTTGCATGCCTTCATTCATGTGTGTAGGTGTGTGTGTGTGTTTGTGCATTTATGTGCATGTGTGCTTATAGGTGTGTGTACATGGAACAGTTGTGTGTTTGTGCATTTGTATGTTTATGCTTCTATGCATATAGGTTTTTAGTGGTGAGTGTGTGTCTACTTTCATATGTGTGCATGCACATGTTAGTTTTCATGTGTGTGTTTGCATGTTTGCGCATGTGCAAGTGTATCTTGTGTGTGTGTGAGTGTCCAAGAGTGCATGCATGTGTGTGTGTGGATGCATGTGTATGCATGTTTGTGTGCATGTGTGGCTATTCTCGTACATGTTTGTATTGTCTGTGTGTGTCTTCGTAGCTGGCATGTGTGTGTGTGCATGTGTGCATGTGTGTATGTGTTTATGTATGTATGTGATCACATTGCATGACTGTGAGTGTGTGTGCAAGTGTCTATGGGGATGTGTTTGTTGGTGTTTGTGTGTGTATGTGTGCCTCTATGCATATATTTGGGCACATGAGCACATGTATTTCTATGTTCATGTGTGTGAATGCATGTGTGTGTGTGCATGTGCATGTGTGTTGTCTACTTGTGTGTATGAGTATGCACATGTGTCTACATGTTTGCATGTTCATGCAAGCGTGTGTGCACATTTGTTTACACGCATCTCTGTGTGCATGTGTGTTGATCCATGTGTGTGTGCATGTGCTTTTGTGGTATATAAATGTTCATGCTTGTTTGTGCATGTTTGTGTGGTATGTTAGCATTTGTCCTTTTGTGTGTGCTTGTGTGTGCATGATTGTGTGACTATGTATGTGCCTGTGTGCATACATGTGTGTGCATCTACCTCTACATATGAATGTGCATGTGTGTATGTGTGTATGCTTCTATGTACATGTGTGCATGTGTGTATTTGTATGCAGGTGTGTGTGCATTCAACTTTGTGTTTGTGCTTGTGTTTGTGCATGCATGCGTGTGTTTATTTGTGTTTGCATATTTCTTGTTTGTGACTTTGTTAAGGCATGTATGGTTTGTGCACCTTGTGTGTGTGTGTGTATGTGGGGTCCATGTGTATTTGTGTGTATTTGTGTACAAGCTTTTGTGTGTGCATGTGTCTACATGTGTACGTGTGTGTGTGTGCATGTGTGTGTGTCTATGTAAGAGTGTCAATGCATGTGTGTATGCTTGTGTGTGTGTGTATGCCTGAGCATGTACATGTAAGTGTGTGTGTGCATATGTGTGTATATGTATTTGCATGTGTGTTTGCCAATATCTCCATGTGTGTCTTTTTACATGTACATTTATGTGTGTAGGTGCACATGCATATGGCACATCCATGTGTTCTTATGAGTGCATGTGCATATGTGTGCTTGTATGTGTGTCTTTGTACATGTGTTTGTGTTTGTGTGCATGTGTGCATGCATGCTTGTGTGTGCATATGTGCAAGTGCATTTGTGCATGTATATGTGTAGTAGTGTATGTGCATATATGTGTGTGTGTGTGCAATTGTGCGTGTGTGTACATGTTTGTATGCATATGTGAGCATATCTATGTACATCTATGTTCATGTTTGCAAGTATGTATGTAACCATGTTTGTTTGTGTGCCTTCTAGGTGAATTTGTGCATGGCTACTTGCATATACGTTGTGAGTGTGTGTGCATGTGTTTATGTGCATCTATGTGCTTGTGTAAATGTGTGTTTTGTGTGAATTCATTTTTGTGCAAGCATGCATATCTATAGTAAAAGTGTGTATGTGCTTGTGTATGTTATATGTGTGTGTGTGTGTGTGTGCTTGCATGGTTGTTATGTTTGTGGGCTTGTGCTTGTGGGTAGGTTTTCATGTGTATGTGTGCATGTATGTATGTGTGTTGTGTGTATGTTTGTTGGTGCATGTGTGTAGTTGGGTATGTGTAAGTGTGTGAGTGTTTCTATTCGTATGCATCTATGTACTTATGTATATGTCTATTTGTGAGTGCATGTGTGTGCACATGTGTGTATTTGTTAGCATGTTTAGTTATTTTTTATGTATGTATGTGTGCATAAATGTTTGTGGATTTGCATATGTAGGTGAATGGGTGTTTGTGTGGGTGAGTTTGTGCATACATGCATGTGTATGTGTGTGTGCATGCATTTCCACATGTGTGGGTATTTACATGCATGTGATTCAAGTGTGTGAGCACTTGTGGCTGTGTGTGTTTGCATGTGCATGTGTATTTGTGAACATGTACATATGTGTGTGTGCATGTTCATGTGTATGTGTGTGTACAATGTGTGCACATTAGTGTGTGTTTGTGCATGTGTCTATACATCTGTTTGTTGTGTGTATGATTGCATGTCTATGCTTGTGTGTTCTTCTTTGTGTGTGTGTGCACATGTGTATGCATCTTCATGTGTATGTATTATTATGTATGTGTCTGTGTACATGTGAGGGTGTGTGTTTGTGTGCATGTGTGTTTGCATGTGTGGGTGCGTGTTAATGTAGGGGTGTATGTTTATGTGGGTGTACATGTTTGAGTTTGCATGCATTATGTGTGCAAATGTGCATGTGCATTTGTTGTACATGCACATCTGCCTAAATGTGTATTTTCATGTTTGTGTGTGCATTTGTTTTGTGTGTCTATGTGCATGTGTGTGTGTATTTATATGTTTGTGCATGTTGTCTGTGTCTACGAATAGACGTGTGTGGCATGTGTGCATTTTTTTCTATAGACATGAACATGTTTGTTTTTTTGCGTGTCCATGCATGTGTGTGTGCACGTGCATGAATTTCTTATGTGTACACGTATATGTTATGTCTGTGTCAGTGTGTTTGTTCGTACAAGCATGTGCTCGAGTGGTGTGTCTGCATGCATGTATGTGCATATGTGTCATGGGTGTATTGTTCATGTGTGTGTGTGTATGCATCTATGTTTTCTCCTGTGTGTGTGATCACGCATGTTTGTGCTTGTGTTTGTGCATTAATATGTGCATGTGTGCATGCATGCTTGTGTGTGTGCACATGTGCATGTATATTTGTGGTAATGCATTTGAAAGTGTGTGCATGCATTTGTGCATGTGTGTGCACATTTGTATGCATATGTGCATGTGCAATATGAGCATATGTGTGTACATCTATGTTGATGTTTGCAAGTATGTGTGTAACCATGTTTGTTTGTGTGCTTCTAGGTGAATGTGTCCTTGGCTATGTGCATATAAATGTGAGTGTGTGTGCATGTGTTTATGTGCATGTGTGCATCTATGTTCTTGTGTAAATGTGTGTGTGTGAACATGTTTTATGCATGCATGTATATCGATTATAAGTGTGTGTATGTGCATGTGCTTGGTGTATGATGTAACGTGTGTGTGTGCTTTGACTTTTGTGTGTGTATTTGTGTGTGTGTGCTTGCAAGCATGGTGGTTGTGTTTGTGGGCTTGTGCATGTGGGTGGGTGTTCATGTGTATGTGTGCATGTATGCATGTGTTGTGTGTCTGTTTGTGGATGCATGTGTGTGGTTGCATGTGTGTAGGTGGTGTTGAGTGTTGTTGTTCCTATGCAATTGTGTACTTGTGTGTGTGTCTATTTGTGAGTGCATGTGTGTGGACGTGTGTACATTTGTTTGCATGTTTAGTTGTTTTTATGTATGTATGTATTTGTGCATACATGTTTGTGGGTTTGCATAGGTAGGTGAATGGGTCTATGTGTGGGTGAGTTTGTGCATACATGCATGTGTGGATATTTGCATGCATGTGATTCAAGTGTGTGAGTGCTTGTGGTTGTGTGTGTGTATGCATATGTACATATATATGTGTGTGTGTGTGTGTGTGTGTGTGTTTGTGTGTATGTGTGTTTGTGTATATTTGTGCACATTAGTATGTGTTTATGCATGTGTCTTTATGTGTGTATATTGTGTGTATGATGGCATGTCTATGCTTGTTTATGTGTGTGTGCACATGTGTATGTATTTTTTATGTGTGTTTGTGTGCATGTGAGGGCATGTGTGTGTGTGTGTTCATGTACTTGTGCATGCATGTTTGCATGTATTGGTGTGTGTATATGTAGGGGGTTTATGTTTATACAATGTGCATGTTTGAGAGTGTATGCATGTGTCCATGCACATGTGCCTGAATATGTATTTTCATGTTTGTGTGTGCATGTGTTTGTGTGTCTATGTTCATGTGTGTGTATGTGCATATTTATGCATGTTGTCTATGTCTATGAATAGAATTGTGTGCATTTGTTTTTTTGTAGACATGGAAGATGTTTGTTTGTTTGTGTGTCCAAGCATATGTGCATGTGTGTGTGAAATGTGCATAAATGTGTTTTTGTGTGAACGTATATGTATGTCTGTGTTAGTGTGTTCGTCCGTGTGTGCTTGTGCTCGATGTGTGTGTCCTGCATGCGTGTATGTGCATATGTGGCCATGGTTGTGTGTGCACATGTGTGTGCTTTTGTGTATATGCATCTATGTGTTCGTCTGTGTGCGGTGTGTGATTACGTATGTTTGTGCTTGTATGTCTACATTAATATGTGCATGTATGCATGCGGTGTGTGTGTTCATGCTTGAGTCTATGTGGGTGAGGGTGCATGTTAATGTATGTTTTTATGTGTGCAAGTGCATATTCTTGTATATGTGCATGGGTGCATGTGTGCCTATGTGTGTAAGTGTGCATGTGCACATGTGCTTGTGTGAGCTTTTGCGTGGGTTACTGTGTGCAAACACGGGGTGCTTGTTGGTGCCGAGGGTGCCCCATGTGTTTGTGTGCATGTTTTGTGTCTGTATGATTGCATGCATTTGTGCATTTTGGCATGCATTTTTATGTGTATGTGTATGCCTGTGTGTATGTGAGTATATTTATTTGGGATAGTGTGTGTGTTGTTGTATGTAAGTATCTGTATGTGGGTAAATGTGTGTATGTGTGCTTATGTGTGGGGGTACATGCATGTGTGCTTATCTGCCTTTGTTCATGTGTGTAAGTGCGAGCATGTGTGTGTGCATGTGTGTGGATGTGTGTGTTTCTATGTTCATTAGTATATGTGTTTTTGTGAGTGTGCATGTGTGTGTGCATGGTGCCTATGTGTGTGTGTGTGAGCATGTAAGTGTCTATGTGTGTGTTGTGCATGCATGTGTGTGATTGTGCAAGTGTATGTGTGTGCATATGTGTGTATGTGTATGCATTTGTCTACATGTATGTGCATATGTGTGTATGTGTGTGTTTGATTGTGTATGTATGTGCGTGTTCATGCATGTGGGGTATGTGTGTGAGCATGTGTTTGTATATGTGTGTACATGTATGTGTGCTTATTGCCTGTGCGCATAAATCTGTGTGTGTGTGTGTGTGTGTTTATGTGGTTGTACGTGTATGTCTTTTCTTATGTTGGTGTGTTCTTACTTGTGCATGAGTGAGTGCATGTGTTCATACAGTCGAGTGTGTATGCATGTTTTCATGTAGTGCATTGGTGCATATGCATACATGCCACTCACTTAGTGTGTGTGTGTGGTAGGGTGGGTGTGTGCATGTGCATGTGTGTGTACTTGCATGTATGTTCATACATGTGTGTATGCATGTGAGCACACGTGTAGATGTGTGTGTTACGTGTGCATGTGTGGCACATATGGATATGTGTGTGTGCATGTGTGTATGTAATGTGTGCATTTTTGTGCTAGTTGTATATGTGTGCAAGGAGTTCATGCATGCACGCATGCTTTGTGTGTGCATATGCATGGGTGTGTTATCATGTATGTTCATGGATGTGTGTGAGTGTGTGTGTGTATGTGTGCAAGTGATTGTGTGTGTGCTTGTGCATATTTATGCATATGTTTGTGTGTGTATACATGTACTATTGCATGTTATTGTTTATGTGTGTACTTGTGTGTGTGTGCATGTGTGTGAGAGTGTGCATGTATGCATGTGTGGATGTGTATATGTTTATGTGCATTAGTGTATGTGTATCGGAGTGTATATGTGTGTGTGTGTGTGGGTGTGTAATGTGCATGATTTTGTGAATGCTTTTATGTGTGGGTGTGTGTTTATGTCTATTTGCGTTAAAGTTTAGTGTGTGTGTGTATGCATGTATGTGTGTGAGCGAGCATGTATGTGGGTGTATACTTGTGTGTGTATGGTGTGTGTATGGGGTGTGCATGTGTGTTTTGAGTGTTTGTGTGGTTGTATGTATGTATGTGTACTTTTGTATTCATGTGTTCTTGTTTGTGCATGTGTGAGTGTGTGTCTACAAACATGCATGCATGTGTACATGTTGTGTTTGTATGTGTGCACATGTGCATGCACTTGCATGTGTAAGCATGTTCATGTGTGTATGGGTGTGTGTGGGTGTGCATGCTTTTATAGGATGTGTTATGCAAGTGGACCGATGTTTGTTGTACGTGCATACATGTGAAAAGCATGCATGTGGCATTTGTACATGTGTGCATGCTAGAGTGTAGGTGCATGAGTGTGTGTGTTTATGTTCATATGTGTGGGTGTCAGTGCATGTGTGTATATCTGTGTCTAGACATGTTACATGTTTTGTATGCATGTGTTTAGTCTGTCTATGTCTATGCATGTGTCGCGATGTGTGCATGTATTTGTATCCATATGTGTCAACATGTGTATGTGTGTGTTCGTATGTGCGTGTGTGTGTCATTGTTTGTGTATGTGTTTGTGTGTATTTGCATGTGTGTGTGTTCACAAGTGTGAATATGTGTGTGTGCATGCATGTATGAGTGTGTTTGTGTCTATGTTTTTGGGTGTCAATGTTTTTCTATGGGTATATCAATGTTTGTATGTGTATACATGTGTGCACCTATAGCCTTGTGTGTAGGTGTGGGTGTGTATGTGTTGTGTGTATGCAACGATGAATGTACGTGTGTGTATGTGCACTTGTGTCTATATGAGCATGTACATGTGTGCATGTGTGTATGCATGTGTGCGTGTGTGAGTGCACTTGTGTGTGTTTGTTTGTGGGTGTGTCTGATGATTTTTACATGTTTGTGAATGTCGATAAGCATGTGTGTGTGTGTATGCATGAGCATGTGGGGTGTGTGTGCATGTATGTGTGTGTGTACGTGTGTATACATGTGTGCTTATACAAATGTATGTGTGTGTGTGCATGTGTCATGTTAAATCGAGTGTGTCTGCATGCTATTGTGTGTGTGTTCCTATGTATTCATATGTGTGTTTGTGTATGTAGATGTATGTATGTGTGTGGGTGTACATGCATGTAGTGTATGTGGGTGTACATGTGCATGTGTGTTTGTGTGTACACTTGTGTTTATGTGTATGATAATGCATATGCATGTGTATGTGTACTTATACTCTTTTGTGTTTGCCTTCATCTATGTGTGTATGTGTATGTGTGTGTGTGTATGAGTGAGTACATGTGAGCATTTGTGTGTTTTGCATCTATATGTGAGCGTGTGTGTGCATGTGCATGTGTGTATGTGTCTTTATGTTGATGCATATGTGTGCATGCATGTACATGATCGTATGTGAGTGTTTATGCACTTGTGCATATGTGCATGCATTAGTGAATGTGTATGCACGTATGTCATTGGGCGCATGTGTGTGTGCATTTGTGTATGCACATGCATGTGTGTGGGAGTGAGTGTTTGTTCTTATGCCTGCACGTGTGTATGTATGATTCCATGTGAATGCATATAAGAGTGCGAGTGCATGTGAGTTCTTGTATGTCCGTGTGCGAGTGTGAGTGCATGTGTGTGTGTGTCTATATGTGTCTGTGTGTGTGTGTTCTTATGTGTTTGGGCATGTGACAATTCTTAAATGTGTGTGTGCAAGCATGTGTGTGTGTGTGTGCATTTGTGTATGTGTGTGTGATGTGTGTGTGCATGTTCATACATACATGTCGGTATGTTTATGTTTGTGTGTATCTTTGCAACTATGTGTTTGTATGTGCGTGGGTGTGTGTGTATGTGCATGCATGTGCATGTGTGCATGTGTTCATGTGTGTGCGTGCAAGTGCATCTGTGTGTATGGGCATGTCTATGTATATATGTATGTTTATGTGCATTCATGTTTGTATGTCTACTTTTGTCTTTGCATATCCATGTGTGTGTGGGTTTTTTAGCATGTGAGTGTTTTTGGGTGTGCGTGTTAGTGTGTACGAGCGTACATATATGGCATGCATTTGTGAATGTCAGCATCTGTTTGAGTGTGTGTATGCATGCATGTGTTTGCATGCATATACATGTTCATGTGTGTGCATGTGTTGTTGTTGTGTGTGCATCTATATGTGTGTATGTGTGTATGTGTGTATGTGTGTATGCATGTATTTGTAAATCTGTGTACATGTGTGCATGTGTGTGCATATTTATGTGTGCATATGTGTGCATTTTTGTGTGTGTGCATTTGCATGAGCTTGCATGCATGTATGTGTGTGTATATGTGTATATGCATGTGTGTGCATGATCTTATGTATGTGTGTGATCATGCTTTTGCATGTGTATACATGTGTTTTCATGGGCATGTGTATTTATGTGTGCACGAGTACTTGCGCATGTTTGTATGTGCATTTTTGTTTGTATGTGTGTATTTGGGTGTGCAAGTGTGCATGCAAGTGATCATTTTTGTGTGTGTGTGTGTACATTTGTGCATTTGTGTGTGCTTGTGAGTTTGTGCTTGCGTGTATGTATGTGCATGCATGAGGGCATGTGCCTACATGGCTATGTGCATGTGTATGTTTCCAAGCTTGTGTGTGTGCATGCTTGTGTATATGTGCATGTTGCTATGTTTGTATGTATGTGAATGCTTGTGTGTGTGTGTGCATGTTCTTGTATGTGTTTGTGTGTATCTAAGATGCTTCTGTGTGTATGTGCATGTGCTTGTTTATGTGTTGTTATGTGCATGCATGTGTGTGCATATACATATGTGTGTATTAATATGCATTTCATGTGTACGTGAATGCATATATGCATTCAGTTTGTGTGTATGCACGTGCATGCATGCTTGGGTGTGTGCATATGTGCATGTGGGTGATGTGTTGGTATGTGTGTGTGTATCTGTGTGTGTGCATACATATGTGTGTGTATGCATGCACAGGTATGTGTGTGTGTGTGTTCATGTGTGTTGGTTTGTGTGTGCTTCTATGTGTACGTGTGAGGGTACTTTTGTGTGTGTAGATAGGTACATATGTGTATGTGGGTGGGTGTGTGCATGTGTGAGTGTGTATATGTGTGCATTATACTTCCATGTGTGTGTGTGCATATGTGTGTGAATCTATGTGCATGTATGTGTGTTTGTGTGTATAATTGTGTTTGTGGGTGGGTGCATGCATGTGTGCTTTTGTGTGTGCATTCATGTGCATGTGTGCGTAAGTGCATGGATGTGTGTAGGCATGTTTATTTATATGAATTCTTGTGCATATGTGTGCGATTGTGCTTGCGTATGAGCATGTGTGTGTGTGTTTGTGTAAATGTGAGTGTGTTTGTTATGTGCTATTCATGCATATGTGTAGGTGCGTGGGCGTGGGTGATTGTGAGTGCATGTGCCTAAGTGTGTGTGCACATGTGCATGTGTGTATACTTGTGTGTTTTAGAATATGTGTGTGCATGCTTGTGTCTACATGTTTCTTTGTGCGTGTGTGTATGTGTATGAGTGCATGTATATGTGGGTAAGTGTATATGCGTGCGTACACATGTATATGTGTTATTGTGCATGTTTGTACCAACATGCATGTCATGTGTACGTGCATGTGTGTATATGTGTGTGCTGGCATATCTATATATGGGTTTTGCATGTGTATGCACATGCATGCATACTTAAGTGTGTGTTCATGTTTGTGGGGGTTATGTGTTGGTGTGTGTGTGTGTTTGTGCTCACATGCACATGTGAGTGTTAGTGAGTGCATGTGTGCTTATTTGTATTCATGTGTGTGGATATGTGTGTGTGCGTATGTACTGGTATGTGTGTCTGTACACACAAACATGTGTGTATATGGATGTGTGCATGCGTGTAACTATGCATGTCTGTGCATGAACTTACACTTATATATGACTGGTATGTGTGTCTGTACACACAGACATGTGTGTATATGGATGTGTGCATGCGTGTAACTATGCATGTCTGTGCATGAACTTACACTTATATATGTGTGCAAGTGTGTGTGCGTATGTATGCATGTGCATGTGTGCATGTGTGTGAGTGTGTGTGCATGTGCATGCTTGTGTGTGTGTTTACTCATTTGTTGGGCCATGTGCATGTGTAGATGTGCACATGTGCACATATATCCATGTGCATGCATACATATTTTACTATGTGCATGCATGTGTGTGCATATATGTGTGTCTATATGTGTGTATTTATGCCTATGAGTGTGTGAATGGGTGTGTGTGGGGTGCATGTGTGTGTCCATGTGTGCATTTATATATGTGTAAGTTTGTGTGCAGGTGTTCACATGTGTGTGTGTGCCTATATGCATTCTTCTGTGAGTGTGAGTGCACATGTGGGTTTCTTTTTCTATGTGCATGTTGTGTGTGCATGTGAGCATGTGTATGCATGTGTGTGGTTGTGGTTGTGTGTGTGTATGTATTTCGTATGTCTACATGTATGGATTCATGTTTGTGTGTGTTTCCATTTGTGCATACATGTGTTCATGTGTAAGAGTGTGTGTTTGTGTGAGATCACATGTGTCTATGCATGTGAGTTTGTGTGTGTGTAAGTGCATGTGCACATGCATGCTTGTGTTAGTGTTTTGTGTATGTGCATATGAATCTGTGTGTTTATGTATTTGTGTGTGCATGCTTGTGTGTGTGGTTGTGTTCATGTGTGTGTGTGTATGTGTGTATGATTATGTGTATGAGTGTATGTGAATTGTGTGTGTTTGAGTGCACATCTAAGTATGCTTATGTGTTTGGGGGTGGGAGCATGTGTGCATGTATGCTTGCATTTTTATGCATGTGTTTATGCATGTGTGTGTGTGTGTACATGTGTGTGTGTGATTGTGCATGTGTTTGTGTGTGTGAGCCTATGAACATTTATGCATGTAGGCATGTGCATACATGCACGTGTGTGTGCGAGCATGTGTGTTAGTGTATGTGTACATGCGTGACCGCATGCATGTGTGTGCATGTATATGTGATTGTGAGTGTGTGCATATGCATGTGCATGTGCATGTGTATACTTATATACACATTTCTATGTTAGTGCTTGCTGTGCAGCATGTGTTTGTGTGCATGTGCCTATGTGTGACTTTGTGCATATATGTGTATGTGTGTGTGTGTGTGTCTATATGCATTTGTTTGTATGTGTACATGTGTATGTATATGCGTGTGTACAACGCATGCATTTGTGGGATTATGCTCATCTTTGTATGGGACTTTGTGTGTGTGTGTGTGTGTGTTTGTGTTTATGTGTGTGTATGTATGCTTATGTGTGTGGGTGCATGCATGCATGCCTATGTGTGTGAGCTTAGGTGCATGTATACATGTGTGTGTGTGTGTATGAGAGTATGACTATGTGCATTTGTGTATGAGCTTTTATGTGTGTGTGTGTGTTCATTTATCCACATGTGAGTGGTTGCATGTGCATGTATGTGTATACGAATACACATGTGTGTGTATGTGCTTACTTGTGTGTTTGTGCATGTGTGTGTGTGAGCTTGTTTGGGTGTGTGTGAGTAAGTGTGTTTTTATGAGTTCCAACTTGTGTGTGTATTTGTTCATATGTGTATGCTAATGTGTGTTCGTATGTGTGCATATGTGGGTGTATTGTGAGTGTGCATGTGCATGCATATCTATGTGAGTGTGAGAGTGTGTATGGGTGCATGTGTGTGTGCATGTGTATGTGTGGCTATGCATGTGTATGTGCATAAGTGACTTAATGTGTAAGTTTGTGTGTCTACTTGCATGGGAGTGTGTGCATGCATGTTAGTGTATTTGTGTATGTGGGTGTATGTGTGTGTGTTTGTGCATAGGCATAGACACACAAACACACATGCATATAAACAAACATATAAACGCACATACACATAAAAACAAATACATAGGCACACACATATGCACACAACACATACACCAGCACCCCCACACACACATGCACACACAAACACACATACATCCATGCATGAACACACACATGAATGCACAAATGCACTCATAGGTGAATACATTTGCACACATGCACACACACGTGTATAAGCACATGCTAAAATGCATGCACACACTCTCACAAACACACACATGCATGTACATGCACACACACACACACACATATATATATAAACACAGACAAACACTTGTACATACACTTAGAAAGACACATGCATACACTCATTGACACATTCACACACACAAATAAACACACATACACACATCTACAAAGACTCACACACACCCTTACACACACATGCATACACACACACCCTACAAGCCATCAACATGCTTGCACAAAAACACAGACACACACATGCATAAACACACACCAATGTAGCCAAGCCCACATGCGCACACACACAAACAAAACAACTACACAAATGCACACACATGTACATATGCACAAATGCATGCACATATGCCCAAGAACAAACATATACACCCACACACACACACATATACTCATGTGCACACACACACTTGCACACATAGACACTCAATCATATATTCAGACACTCAAACACACAACTACACCCACACACATGATCACACACACACAAACACATGCATCCATAAAAACACAAATGTGGGTGCATGCTCATGGACACACACATTAGCACACACACACATATGTAGGCAGACACACATATGCATGCCTAAACATTCACAAACACTGCCACAGACACATGCACACACATAAACATGTAGAAACATGCAAACCCACACATACACTCAAATGCATATGCATATACACATGAGTGCACAAATGAACAATTATGATGACACACACACACACACACGTATACACTTTCACGTGCATAATAATACTCAAATGCACACACACATGTACAAACACAACACACACAATCACACAAATGCAAGCACGAACAAAAGCACCCATGCCCGCATGCATAGACACACGCTTAGCACACTTATTATGCACACTTCTATACACATGCAATTGCCTTGATGAATAACACACAAACATGTGCTTGCACACAAATATGTGAGTCCATGTCCAAATACACCCACACATACACATTTATACACATGTACACATGTGCACACCCACATACATGTACACACACACACATACACATATGAAGATGCACACACACACATATATGCACATGCACACACATACACCCACACCCACACATAGTCACACACTAATGCATAAGTGCACACACACACACATACACACACATATACATGTATGCACACACATGCACACACACAAATAAGCACACAAGCATAATCACACATGCACATGCACATACACACACACACACTCGAATAAATTCCCATATGCACCTACACACACATGTGCTCATGTGCACACACACACTCATGCACACTAACACTCACAGGCACACATAAATACCCGTCGACACGCACAACAACAAACAATACACATACATCCATGTACCGACACACACAAACATGGATGCATGTGTACACACATACAATCATACGCATACACACACACATGCATACACCTTGGCCGCCTTCCCATGCATGAGCACACACACAACACACATTTTTGTATGTGCACATGCACAAGTAGATATACACATAAAAATGCACATATACACTCACATATGCACACACAAAATGTGTACATATATACATAAATACACAAACATAGATGAGAACAAAGTGGAACACACACACACACACCAACAAACACACACAAACACACATAGAAGTACAAATGTACACATGCACACACATTGGTGCATACACACATATGCATGCACACACAAACAAGCATGTATGCACAGTCAAACAGACCCACACATTTGTGCACTCATGTACACATACCCACATGCACATGTACACACACATGCACACGTGCTTGCACACACATATGGACATGCCATGGACACACACATCACACACACACACACACTACGACGCACTCATGCATGTACAAATGCACACGATTATATACATAAAAACACAACCACCCACACATAGGCACACACATGCACATGCACACACAAACACACTAACGAACACATATCTACACATAGACACAACCACACACGCACATGCACACAAACTCACATGCACACTAAAACAAATGCACAGCTACACATACTAGCATGGGCATATACAAAATCATGCATGCACACAAATAACCACATACATGAACACACATGCACATTGCACAGACATGCACTCATGCATTCACATGAACATAAGCACACATACATACACACATATACACACACATAAGTAAACAAATAGATACACACATATGCACATGCACACAAACATAAACACAAGTGCATGTGTGTACTTACATGCATGCATACATGCACACACACACTTGCACACAAGCTCACACACACACACACTTGCGCATACACATGCAAGCATCCATGCACATGCATACAAACACATTCACGCACACTCATGCATACACACACAAAAACACAAGCACACATAGACTTGCACACACCTCTTCACACATACATGCATACACACATGCACACACATGCACACATTTGCGCACACATGCATGGACATGCATAAACACAAACACCAATGTATGTAATCCTGCATGCATGCACACACTCATGCACAGGACCCACACAAACATGCATGCACAAACTCATATGCATAGACACACATAATCATGAATACACATGCATACTCGTACACTCGCACCTATATGCACAAACATGCAAACTTGCACACAAACTAAAACATACACACACACACATACACACATGCATATACACACTTATAAGAACAAAGGCATGCAGATACATGCACATGCGGGAAGCAAACATACACATAGATAAGAACACATATACACATGCACATGCACCCACTTATGTGCATCGTATATGTACATAGAAACACAAGTGTATGCACAAACACACACATGCATATGCTAGCATACACATACATGTACACATATGGACACACACACACAGACACAAGCAAAGATACACAGGCATACATGTGTGCACACACACACACACACATATAAACACTCACATACATATGCACACACATGCACAAACACATACATACACAAGCATCCACAACACACATGTGCCACACACACAGATATGGATGCACCTCAAGCATCCACAAAAGAATAGATACACACAACCACCCACACACACAAACATGTGCCTCAGGTGCACGCACAGACATGTGCACATGGACATGCACTCATGCTCACACACACACTCATACACGTAGACACTCAAACATCCACACACACCTACACACATGAACACTTAGGGAACCACAAACACACAAATCTAGAATGTGGATGTGCACACACACACACACATGTATGTAGGTAGACACACACAAGAACACATGCAAAGCACACACATGCACATGTACATACAAGAAAACTCATACACATACTCAAACACATATAAATATGCACTCATACATGCACATACATAATAACACACACACACACATGTACACTTGTAAGCACAAATACACACACACACAGACATAAAGGAATAGTGATGCACAAGTAGAAGTACACACAAAAGCATGCATGCCCACAAGCATAGATATACATATAAAGATAGGCAAGAGCAGACATATGCTTGCACACATGCACACGTCTGCACCCATATGGATGCACAACACACAAAAATGCACACACTTGTGCTCACACATAAACACATGTGTGCATGCTCACACACGTGCACACAAGTACATGCAAATATCACAAACACATACAACACATACACATGCACCCACACACTCATGCACAACTGCAAGCATACACACACACAAGCATGTGCACACACAAGCACACACTCATGCACGAATGCAAGCACACACACACACATGCATGTACATGTGCACACATATGGAGACATGCATACACAATCACACATATGTACACGTACACACACACAAACAAACACACTTATGCATCCTCACACACATACAAATAAACATGCACACACACACACACAAAGACCCACCTATACCCACACCAACAAACACACATGCACAAATAAACATATGCATTAACACTCTCAAACACACACATGTGCACATACACATATGCAAATAAACACACATGAATGTATATTCACATGCACATGCATATAGATGCACAAACATAAACATGCACAAGCAGAATAAAACACATAATCAAATATGTGCACACACAGGAACACACATGCACAACACTAGTACATACAAAGAAACACACAAGCACACACATGCATACACACGTGCATGCATGCACACACAAATGCACACATCTAAACACATTATTACAGAACACACACAAACACATATGCATACACACACACACACATACCCATACAAATACTCATCCAAGTTCACAAATGCACTCATGCATAAACATAAGCACATGCACATCACACACACACACACTCACATTGCCACGCACTCATATAAGCACACATGCACATGACCTCACACATGCACATGCACTCACGCATACACATGAGCACACATATGCATGCACACACAAACACATACATAAATGCACCAACCATAGACATGCATACATGCACACACACACACATACACCTCACACATATACAAAAGCACACTAATAGACATGCATAATCTCATATGCACACTAAAATACATGCACACCCATACACACTCACAAGAACTTATATGCACACTCATTTATGCAAAAGAAAAACCACAAACACATACACACACTTATGCACTCTCTCACACACATGTACTCGTGTGCACATGCAAACATAAGAACACAAGCACACATGTAGATACACACTAACATTCACACACATGTAGATACACACTAACATACACACACGTGCAGGCACATAACAGTGCACACATGCATGCAATAATGAACATACAAACACGTACATGCACACACAAGCTTGCACACTCAGACGATGTGCACATATGTAAGCAACAACACATGCATGCACATAAGAACAACCACAGATGCGAGTATAAACACAAAAAAGCACACATAAGCAAATGCATGCACACAAATAGACATGCATGCCCACACACATACATATAGACACACCTAAACATGCACATGTACAAGTACTAAAATGCACACACATGAGGACACACAAAAACATTCACATGCATTGGTACATAGACATGCATACCCACAGACACACACACACACACACACACATTGAAAGACATGCACACACACTGACACTCCTACCCATGCATAAGCACACACACACACACACTCAAGCATGTTGATGCACATAGATGTGAACATGAGTACATGCACACAGATGCACGAGAATGGATATGCAAAAATGCACTCATGCATGTTTACATGCACAAGCACAAATGCACATACAGACATGCATTAGCACATATGCATATGCACACAAACATACACATGCATGTATGCACACCTAGACATAGACGAACACACATGAACACACATCTGTATTGGTATAAACATACACATGCACAAGCACACACACATAGACACACAATGCATACACATAAACACCTACATGCATCATTGTGTTCACTACACACATATGCATGTGTCCACACACATGCACACACACATATACACACACAAAAAAACACAACCAAACCCCCCTCTTAACACATGAGTGCATGAACACACACATAAACCCACAAACAAGCACACACATGCAAGCATGCATACATGACATGCATGTTGACACACATACACACATAGGCACGCATATTGCCACATAGATAAACATACACACACATGCACTCACACATGAATGTACACACACACACAGATAGGAACATTCACGCACATGTGCATGTGAATGCACACACACACACACACACAAACACACACAAGTATGCACGTATGTGCATGCACACACACATGCACTCACACACACACACCTACACCCACACACCTACACCCACACACATGCAAACACACATGTTTTGCACACACACACACACACACACATAAGTGCAAATACATGCCCATGTCTACTTACACACATGCTCAGATGCACACCTAAACACACATAGATAGATACATACATGCATACTCATATGCTTACACATGCATACACACACACACCATTAAACATGCACAACCACATCCAAGCACACACACCCTCACAGACACACATACATAGTTGCACATGAATACATACATATAAGCACACATACACACACATACACAAACATAAGCACACACACATGTACATGCACACATATATGCACATACACTCATATATATACACATAGACATGCACAAAGATAAACGAAAACATGCACGCAAACATTCATACATATATACACACACATGCACTCACATTAACATGTATGCTCGCACACATAAGCTCAAACACATGCAAATGAACAAATGCAAGCAAGCACACACATACGCACCCATGCACTCACACGCACACAAACACATGCACAAACTCATGTGCACACAAACATGCATATGCACTTTAGACAAACATGCACATCCAAACACAGAGCCATAGACATGTTCACACACATGAACATACAAGCATGCACATGCACACAAACACACACACACACAAATACATTATCACACACAAGAGTGCACACATGTTCAAGTGCATGCAGACATGCCAACATGTACAAATGCTCAAACACATGCATAAAATATTCTCACACACACATGCTTCTACACACACACACACACACACACATGCATGCACACACACCCTCATACACACACGTGCCCCACGCATGCACATAAATAAAAACATACACACTAACACAATCACACATGTAAGCACACACATACATACACATATATATACACTAACACAATCAAAAACATGTACACAAACATGCACAAGTACACAATCACACATGCACATGAAATAACATGTAGATGCATGCACACTTACACACATGCTCACACACATACAGGAAAACACACACTGACCCACAAGCAGACACACACATGCAACCACATACACATATGCATACACAAAAACAATTGAACAAACACAAGTATTTGCACACATGCACTCATGAACGAAGGAACAAATGCACATGCAAACAAACACATAAACAGACTTACATATACACATGCAATCATGCACACATGCATACCCACACACAAGCACACACAAACAACCACATAAATGCACATGCATACACACAAGTAGATATACACAAGCAAACTTGCACATTTACAGACACAAATGCATACATGCATGTAAGTATGCACATACATGCACATGATCTAAAGCATACACAAGCACCCAAACAAATAGATAATCACATGCACATGCACACGCAAACACAAACACTATCACTTGCACAAACTTGAACATGCAAACATAAGTGTACACAAACTTAGGCACAAGCATGCACATGTATACACACACAAATGTGCCCATACACATGAACACACCAATGCACACACACACATATATATACACATATGACACTCCTACTTAGACAACACAAGCACACACATGCACACATACGCACACAAACACAAACATATACACATATATACTCACACATAGGACCACAACCTATGCATGCATATGCACACATGAACACAAGCACAAATGCTCAAACACACAATTGCATACACACACTTAGACATATGCATAAACACACACTAACATACACAAATACAGACATACATACATGCACATACACAAAAACACACTCACACAAACACACACACACACACACATATGCTCACACACATGCATATACACACATAGATGAATACACACACATGTATAAACAACATAACACACACAAGAACTCATGCACAGACACCCAAATACACATTCCTATACATTTATAAACACACACAAACAAAAATGCACACACACTCTTGCACGCAAAAATACAAACACACACGCACACATGCATGAATGTGCACACCCACATATACATACATGTATGGTCCAATGCATACACACGTACATGCACATAAACACATACACACACACACACATGTGATCACACACATGAACACAGACAAATGTACATGCACAGTTGCATGCACACATCTATGCAGACATAGTTGCACACTCATTTGCACTCACACACATGCACATAGACACACATAGACATGAACACACAAACATACATACACACACACTTGCATGCACACACATGCACACTATAGATGGACACACATGTATGCACACAAATACACCCAAAAGCATACATGCACACAAGCACACATGGACACATGCAACACACCCATCTAAACATTTTAAGACACACAGACACATGTTGACATGCATAGACATACCCAAATGTATACATACAAACATGCTCACACTCTTACATGCATAGATATACTAGCTCACACTTGGACACACACATGACCACACAAACATGCACAAATAAACACATACGCACATAGACCCATACACACACACATAAACACACACAAATACAGACATGCATGCATGCTAACACAATCTCACAAACATGTGCACACCCATGCATGCACCTGTAGACACAGACATACAAATACACACATGCACACACAAACACCTACATTCACACACAAACATAGGATTGCACACATGCCTATAGGCACATACACACATGCAAACATGCATGCACACACATACGTACACACACACACATGCACCCATGCACACACATGCATATTAACACACATAATCATAACCAAGCATGTACATGCCCACAAATGTTCTTGCACACACTTGAACATACACAACCACACAAATGTATATGGACATACACACATAGACGAATGAACACATGCTCAAAGATGTGGACAAATGCATGCATATGCCACATACACACACATGCATGCACAAACAATTGCATATACAAATCCACACACACAAAGATGCATGCACACCCATAATCAAATGCACACACACACTCATAGACACACACAAACACATGAATGCACATGCACACATGCACATTCACAAGCATGCAGACATATAAACCTATACAGACAAAGACAAACGCACATGAACAAATATACACAAATAAGCACTTTGATATGGACACACCCACACACACATTCATGTATGCACAACATGCATGCACACACATGAACACAAACATGCACACATAAACGTACACACATATTCACCAACACATTCTCACACACCAAAACATGCACACATATAGACCAAAACAAACCCCCACACATACACATAAATGTTGCCATAGAGATGTGCATAAACATGCACACACACACACATGCATGCACACATAAGCAAACACACACACATAAATGCATGCATGCAAACAAACATAAACACACATATACATGCACCCAAACACATGCATGCAAACAAACATAAACACACATATACATGCACCCAAACACATGCATGCACACTCACATATGCAAAGATTCATGCACCCATATTTCTACACATATACACAGGCACATGTTAACTCACACACACACATGCATGCATGTATGCACACATAGATGCACAATCACACTTGCAAGCTAAAGACAAGCACACATACACACACATGCACACAAAGATAAATACACAAATAAATGAACACACATGCATATATACAAAGTTACACACACATAATCAAATATATGCACATAAGCATGTGGACTCATATACACACACATGCTCTTGCATGCACACACACACCCACATACATGCATGCACACAAGAGGCATGCATGTGCACACACACACATGTAAAGACATATGTATGAACTCACATGCACACACCCACACAGATGCACTTAAACACCCATAGCCGCACTAGGCACACGTTTTCACAGATTTGTGCATGCACACAACAATGCACACACACACACATGTGCACACACCTAAACAAAAGCATGCAGACACAAATGCATACACACTATACAAATTAGGATGTACACACACACATACACATGCACATGTAAACACACAAGCACACACACTTGCACAACAGCCACACACACAAAACTTGAACAAACATAGACACACAGACCCATACATGCACACCCACATACACATAGACTCTCATACACACATGTAAACATCCATGCACACACATATACATATATGTGTCTACACATACACATGCTCACGCCAACATATGCATGTGTACAAGTGCACACTCGTGCACATGCACATATGTACAAACACATACACAAACTAACAAACATATGCACACCCACACACATACATGCACTCACATGTAGATGCGCAAGCACACATCTTCGCACATGCACACACACACACACGTGCCCACATGAATACATATACACACATACATGCACAAACATAGACATAGGCACACACTCATATGATCATGCATACACATGCATGCTTGTATGCAAACACTCACACATAATCTTACAAACACACACATATGCACACATGCATACAAAAAATAGACACATACACGAATGCGCACATGCCCACATGCACAAATTTAAACACGTTTGTATACACACACACATTAATGCATGCATACATGCACTCACGCACACATAGAGACTTGCATAATAGAAACACATGTAAGCAAATGTGCACAACCACTTGTACATGTGCATGCACACACAAACACATGCACATGCATACACACTCACACTCTCACACTCATGTATGCATACATACATACAATCATGCTCATGCATGCACTTTTGCACACACACATGCAAACACTTGCATGCACACACATGCACACACACAGACACACAAGAACACACAAACACATGTGTACAAGCACACGCACAAAAACGCACCTGCATACACGTAATTGCACACATGTAAGTACACATGGATGCATTCACTCATGCATGCACACACATATGCACACGCACAGACACATATGCATGCTTGCACACACATGCACGAACATGCATACATTGAAGCCCTCAAGCATACAAACACACATGCATGCATAGATACAGACACACAAGCACACAAATGTAGATATGCTTGTGTGTATAGGAAGCACATATATACATGCACATGTAGTCCTACATATTCACACACGTACATACACCCATGAACACACACACATGCATATGCACCCACATATACATATGTGCATGTATACACACACAACACACATGCATGAACACACACAAGTAAGCATGAATGCACACACACAAGGATACACACCAACACACATGAAAACATACATGTAACTATGCACTCACCCATGCATACATGTGTGCCAATTTAAACACACACACACATGTATGCAAGCACACACTCACACAAACATACACACACATGCATGCACACATGAAATGCATGTAGATAGTCACACACACACACACCCACGTACACCCATTCAAGTGCACAACCACTAGTACAAATTAGGACACACAAACGCACACACATGAACTCACACATATATACACATGCACATGTGCACACACACATACACACACATGCACAAACATCCACATGCATATAGACCCACACACACCTATACACACAGACGTGTAAGCATCTGTACACACACATATACACACACTTGCACAAAAACACACACACAAATACAAACAAGGAGAGGCATGCACATGCGTGCACATGCACACACAAAAACACACACACACACATGCACACACACACACACACGTATGCTCATAAACATAAATGCAAACATGCACAAACGCACATAATTGACAAATACACACAAACGACCGTAACATACATGAACACAAACCTGTGCAAACATACACAGACATGTGCACACATATGCACATACATAGACATGCACATGTGCACATAAACACACGTGTACACATTTATGCATGCATGCATGCACACACCCACACACTTGCACACACATACACCCATTTATACACATGCCCACCCATGCAAACTCACATGCAAGCATGCACTCACACATACAAATACGTGCACAAACACACACACACACATGCACAAACACAAACATATAGACACACACATATATGCACAAACACAAACATGCATAAGCACACACATGCACAAGCACATTTACCTACACACACATACACTCACACTTATATAAGTGCACATACCCAAATACATACTTGCATAGAAGCATGCATAAATATGCATATGTGGATGAAAATATAGATAGAAACATGCACATGGACACACATGTACACATGCATACACACACATACATGTACTTACATGCAAACAAAATGATGCACATGTATGTATAGAAACTTATGCTTACATGCACATACACACACACACACATAAACTCAAACATACACACTACCACACACATGCATATAGATTCATACACACATGTATGCACACATGCTCACACACATGCACACACACATGTACACTCACTCATGCTCATGTACACACACAAACATGTATGCACATACATACACAAACTATCACACGTGCACACGCACGTGTGTGCACATACACACATGCACAAAAGCACACACACAAATGTACACACACACATGAGTGCATGCACACCCATAAAGACACACACCCACTAACAAACATGCACACATACCAAAAACACAGACACAAACAAACATGCACACACATATACATGTACGCACACAAGCACTCACAAACATATGCATGCTTGCAAGCACTTACACACCTACACAAACACATACAAACATACTCATGCACATACATGTATAGACACATGCATGAACACACTCACATAATATTGCACACACAAATATGCACACACATGTACACATAAAACCATGCACATGTATATACACAAATGTGCATGATTACACACATATAGAAACACACAAACATGTGTGCACATGCGTACACATGCATACACATGTGCACATAAGAACAACCACTCTGATAAACATGCACATACAAGTAAACATGCATTCAAAAACACCTACACCCAAGCAAATATATGCACACATACACATAGACACACATGTATCTACATGCATGGAAACACATGCCAGCATATTGACATTCACAGATGCATAATCATGCACATGCACATGTACACACATACATCACTTGCCACCCACACACACTCATATGCATGAACACAAGCAAACACACAAGCACACACACACACACATAGTAACATACGCATAAAAGTGCATGCATGCACAAAAAAGCATGCACACATGCACGATAGGTACAAAATCACACATGTTCAAACAAACACACACATAGGTACAAATGCAAACATAGAGACATGCAAGCACACTCACAGATACACACATGTGCTTGAACAAAAAGCACACACATACACACTCACACAAGCACAAAGTTGCTCATAAAGACACACATGTGAATGCTAACACAATTTTTTGCATAGAAATATGGATACAGACATATACACTTACACACACGCACAAGCACATACGAACATACTCACACACGTACACACATGAACATACACTTGCAAACACAAGAACATACATGCACAAACACAAGCACATATATGCACACACACGAGCACACACTCACAAATGCATATGCTCACACACACATACACTTACACACACATATGCACACATGCCCCCCACCCACACACATGTAGATACATGCACAAACACACACATATACCCACACACACCCAGATACTTGCATGTGCACAAACACACACACACACACATAGACATAAACATATATGCATGCACACAAACACAAACATAAACACACACACACACACACACACTCATGCACACACTCACACATGCATGCAAACATATATGCACACACACAACTACACATTAATGTAGAGATCTGCACACATGCACACGTACACACATGCATGCACACACACACACATGCACCCAAGTATGCACACACATCCCATACAAGTGAACACACACACACAAACACATGCACACTCATTCATAAGCACACACTCATACATATAAGCACACATGCACCAACATGTGTACACACACACATGCATGCAAGTAGCATGTAGACACATGTTGATAACCACAAATACACTCACAAACACACACATGCACACATACACACACATATGCTCAATAGAACACATTCATACATGAGCACAAACAAACACACTTATACATGTACACATATGCATGCACACACATACATACATGTGTAAGCACATGCACACACACGCACATAAGCACAAATGTACACATGCACAAATGCTGGTACACAAAACTAATAACCACATGCATGTGCACAAACATGTACACATGCATACATACACATACATTCACACACATATAAGTACACATGCACACACATTCACACATGCATGTATGCACACAAGTGCCCACACCTGCATGCAAACACATGAACATGCCACACGCACCACACCTTCACACAAGCTCACAAGCACACACACATGTACACAAAACACACACATAGACGTGAACAAATGAAAAAAACCATAGTTCATTGAGACACACACCTGTAAATCGACAACACAAACATGTACACACACACAAACACATGCACACACACATAAGCACATGTAGATACAACCACACACACGTAAGCACACATGTACACGCACACAAAACATGTACACAAAAATTAACACACACACATGCACACATGTATGCAAACACACACATACATATGCACACATGTATGCAAACACACACACATGCATGCTCACATACACGCATGCATGGTAACACACACACACACACATGCACACATATGTGAACATGCATTTGCACACACATGATCACACATGCCCACAAAAGTTTATAAACCCACAAATGTATGCATATGCATAGTAATGTGCACATGCTCACAAACATGTATGCTCACATGCACAAACTCACAAATGCACATACATATGAACAATCACATAAATACATAAGCAAACATGTAAACACACAAATGTTGCCACATACACACACACATGCAAATGCATAAACACTCAATAATGCACAAACCATGCACACACATAAACACCCTCCCACACACAACGACACACAGTTATATAGGCGCACACACATATAGAAAAACATGCATGAATCTATGCACTCGCACCAACAGACACACATCTAGACACACACACACTCTCCCTCATACACAGGTACACATGCATGCACACAAGCCTACACACATGCACACAAACATACATATGCATGCACATATCCACATCCATATAGATAAACACACACATGTTCATGCATGCAGGCACAAAGCGACATAAATATACATACGCATACATAAACATGCACCAACACACAAAATGGAACACACAAACACACACCCACAGACACACACGTAAACATAGTCATAAACACCATGCACATATGCACTCACAAACACATGCATACATGCACATGAGTGCATACACATGCATACACACACACACACATGCAAACAACATACACAAACATGCATGCATGCATGCTCAGATACCCACCCATGCACACACAAATACACAAATAGACCACACACACACATGCACTTGCACCAAAGATACCCACCCTCACACACACATGAATGCATGCACACACATGCAAATGATTAGAAACACACATGCACACATGTATGCACTACATATGCACACACACAAACACCCATGCACACACATATGCATACACACCCACTCACACTGAGACACACATGTACACACACATTTGTGCATACAAATGAACCCACATACACACACACACACATGCACATCTACACACAAGAAAACACACAGATGCTTAGACACACAAATATAAAGTCACATGCACACCACACATGCATACACACACACATAAACACGCGCATAAGCATCAACATGGACAAATACACATACACAAACCCATATACACACATGTGTGTGCATACATAGACAACCATCCATGTTAACAACAAGACATCCACACACAAACGTGCACACCCAAACACACACTAACCCACACACACCCACACATATGAACACACACATGTACCAATGCACCCACATACACATACATGTGCACATGTGTAAGCATGCACTCATATGCATGCATACACAAACACACACCTCCATACCCCCATTCACACAAAACATAAACACGTGCATGCACACAAACCAACACACACAAAAATGATCACATGCACACAGGCACACACACATGCATACATGCATGCATGGGCATATCCAAACATAAACATATGAACACTCACACATGCATGAACACACATGTACCAACACACACAAAAACAAGCACACATGAACACATACAAATACATACAAGCATACACACATGTGAATGTGCATGTAAGAACACATGAACTTGCACATATAAAGCATGCAGACATGAAAAAACACACACAAGAATGCACATGCACACACACTCTCTCTCTCACATAGACCCATATGCACTTACTCATATACATGCTTATTCATGCACATGCATGCACTTTCATACACATGCATAATCACACACATGCACATGCACACACCACAAACTTGAAACTGACACACGCATAGATGTACGCACACACACATTAGCAAATGCATAGGCACACACATTCACCCACTCATACACACACATGCATACACAAAAAAAATAATAACACACCCCTATACACATACCCACACATACATTCATGCAAACACACATGCATACACACATAAGCACACCTATATGCACATACACTCACACAAACACACACACACACAAAGAAAATTATGCTCACATACACATGGACAAGTACACCCTTGCACACACATGCACAAGCACACATAAACGCATGTACAACACATACACTAACAAGCACACACTTGCACATATATGCATACACATGCACACATGCGCACACTTATGCACACAAGTGTGCACAAGAACACACACTTATGCACATGTGTAGGAACACATTCACACAAACATGCAAGAACACATGCAAAACCTGCACACACATACATACAAAAATATACAAATGCATGCAACCAGATGCAAACACTCACAGACACACATGCACATGCTCACACACATAGACTCACGCACACACGCACCAACACACATGCATACCTACACACATAATACACACACATGTGCATAAATGAACATGTGTAGACACATACAAACAAACACACACAAGCACACATAGACACACACGATCATGAAAACACACACACATACATACACACATATACATGTATATACTTATACTCTTACACACATCCACTTGAAAACATGTGCTCACACACTCATGCACATGCATGCATATACACATTCACACACATTTGCATAAATGTATAAACACATCCATACACATGCACATCCACACACACACATGTACAAGAACACATGAACACATAAGTAGACATACATGTACAATCACACACACTTGTAAATAGATGCACATGTACACATGCACCTACACAATGCACACACATGGACATGTAGACATTTGCACATACACACATGATTAGGCACAAACATGTACAAACACATGCACATACACGTACATGCACTAGAACAAACATATGCACATATATGCACACAAGCTTAAACACTTGCATGTATACATAGATGCACATACACACACACACATGCACACTCATCACAATCACATACACACACACACACGTGCACACACACACATGCAAAATCATGTAGACAAGTACATGCATGCATACACACAATGCATGCACGTACAAAAACACATGCACACACAAATATACACATGCAGACATGCATATGCATGCACAAACACACAAATATATACACATACATGTGTACACACACACAATCAAACATATATACACACACTCACACACATAAACTCATAAACACTCATGAATGCACATGCACACATAAACATACACACCACACATTTATGCATGGGCCAACATACATGTTCACATACACACAGATGTACTCACATGTAAATATACACACTCACATACCCCCCCCCCCCACACACACACACACTCAAACACATGTGCACACACATCTACATAAGGACACACACACACATACACAATCACACACACACATATAAGCACACACACATACACACATATGCATGCACACACACTGACATGCACATGCACACACATGCCTAAACACATAACACCAATGCACCATAATTGGTGTTTACTATTGGCTGTGACACTACTTATTTTATGGGAACAAAATAATGATATTTTTTCTCTATTATTATTCTTGTGTGTCATTAAGATCATTATCTTAATGACTTATAGCTTCAATTAATTAGAGAGGTTTAATATAATGCCATATGGAGGATATCCACAAGTGAAGTAATGTAAAGTTTTGATGGTGATCGTTTGATAACTATAGCTTAAATGGCTTATCAAGGAGCTATTGATCATATTATTGGTAGAGTAACTAACTATTAAGAGTTCATCTCTAAAATATCTACTGGTTTGATTTTTTATCTTATCATGTGTTTACATATATCATAACTAGGTTACATAACACCATTCATTCTCATATATGATCATTATGTTTTGGTGCACTATTTTAATACTTAGAAATATACCTTATTTTCTTTGATAGCTACAAAACTATTTTAAAAGTAAAATAATAATTAATATTTAAAACATGACAAAAAAAATTTGACCTAAAAACCCACACATGACTAAGCCCAAGGGCTAAGGACCAAATGACCAGAACTTCTTGGTAATTGTCCTTGGGGAGCTTTAGTTTAGGGATAAAATAAGCTAAATTAAGTCAAGCTTGAGTCTAAGTGGATTAAATTAGGTTATGAAATAACTCTTGAATTGGCTTTGGCAAAACTTGTTAGAAAGACTCATGAACTATTAAATAATAGGATCAGATCATGTTAGATCTATCAATATATTCATAGTTGACTTGGATCATTACCTCCTAAGAAAACCAAGGGATTAGGCTAACCTTTATGTATCAAAGAAGTATTATAAATGGTAAATATCATATACAAGCTTGTAATATGGGACTAAAAATTAGGCCTATCTACTTCTAAATTGGAGAAAACTAGTGCCATCTAATTATACATTTTTGTAATCAAATAATCACGATCACATTCATCTTTATGAATGGAAAATTCCATCAAGCCATTCATCAGACAATCTAGATCAAATGGATGAGATTAATTTTTCCATTTTAAATAGTAATTTTCATCTTACTATCCAAAGGTAATTTCTAACCAAATGATTATGAGCTTCTTATCATTTGTGAATAGTATATTCATCTAGCTAGCCATCCATAAAGCTTAATTGAATGAATGAGATTGGCTCTACCATATGAATAGTGCTCCTACCCATCAACACCATCCATCCAGTAGATCTAATGATCCAGATTTAATCTCATTTGAATTAGATATGGAACCTTTATTTAATATTTTGATTATGTGGCTCCTATTTTGTTTCCTCATATCAAATGCTAATCACTATTCTTACTCATAATTAGTATTTAGAAAGATGTTTGTTTTTGTTTTGAACATCAAATTATAATGGCTATTTTAGGTGACTTTTTATAGCCATTAAGAAATTTAATTTCAATCTAAAATATTGTCATAAAAATAAAGGAGTCTTAAAAGATAGAGGATTAATGATTTAAACTTTCTACATCAATATTTTGGGAAGAAAAAAAGTAAAAAAATTGAAAATTACAATGATTCCAACATTAGTGTCATGTTGTAACTCATTTTTTCTTCTTTCTTACATCATCATTTTCTTCGATTGCAAAACTTAGTAGCGAATTCTTTAAAATTGATCATTTACTTCCTTATTTCTTTTTTATTTTCTCTAAAAGTTCACATAAAAGAAAGTTCTTTATTGATTCCATTTTTTTAAAAATGTTAACGTATTTTGATAAATTTTTCGGATTTAATATTTCAAAACTAAGTCCTTTCAATTTTTTCAACCTTTTCATATATGTATTCATATTCTAGCATTCTAATTCATAGATTTATGCTATATAAGCTATTAAAAGTAAATAGTGAAACATTATGATTAATTATTATTTTTTATTTTATTTCAATATTATAAGATTTATAATTCAGATTATGATAGTGAACCTCTACCTATTATGATAATTGTAGTTTACAAATGTTATCTCTACTCATTATGATGAAAGAGAGTGGCTTTGTTAATGGATTCTTGATCATATTAACTAATGGTGGATGAAGGCACAGGTTAGATTGAATCACCTAAAAATCTCTTATCATTTTTAATTTTTTATTATTATACAATTTATGTTATTTCGTTATTTAATAATATTTAATTAAAAAAACTTAAAAGAAATATATCAAAATTATTTTTATTAAGCATAAAATATTTTATTAAAAAATAAGAACTTTAAAATTTTTATTTTCTTTTTTATATTTTTTATTTAACAAAATTATAAAATAAATGATTCTATGATTTACAAATTTTTATTTAAGAAAAGATTTTAAAAAAAGACAAAAGTTTAAAAGCGCAATTCAAAGGGCCATACTCTTATCCATTACCTTGGCACATATTATATCAAGTGGGATCAGAGTAGGTCATATTGAGGGATGAAATCCCTAAGAGAAGCTTTCATCTATTTCATTTCTTATTGTGTTGTGAATTGTTATTTATATGTTAACTACATTAATCCACCAATATTTGAAGTTCAAAAATTTTCTTTATGAAAAATAATTTTAAACCATTATTTTAAATATTAATTTTTTTTTATGGTCTTCATTTGAAAATTCTTTTATTGTTTCAAATGATTTTGAACAATAATATAGAAGTTTATGGTAAAAGAATTCCTAAAGAAATGAATCATCTTTATTTTGCTTTGTCTCAGTAAATCAGTATCAATATTTGTCATCTAAATTATTTTTTGAGGCTACATAACCACTAAAATAAGTTATATGACAAATGGGTCATGTTTTTTTATAGAAGATAAGAAGAAAATAAAAAATTAAAAAAGAAATAGAGAAAGAAGAAGAGAGAAGCTTTATGCACCTCAAGAGCAAGCTCTTTATTCTAAGGTGCACAACATATTTCTTTCTCTAATTGTGATGATCATATTGTTAGTGATGATGAATTGATTATTTCTTTAGATAAACTTATAGTTGTTCATAAGAATATTATTGAGATATATGCTAAACTTAAAGTAAAATATGGCAAAAGAGATCTTCATGTTTACTTATTAGAAAGACAATAAAGTGAGCTTAAAATTAGAAATGCACAACTTTAAAGTGATTTACTTATACATGTTACTAATTTAAGTACCTTACAAAGTAAATTTGATGAATGTGGGAGATCTTTAACCTTAGGGAATCCATGTATTGGTTTTTTCAAATGTGAAAATATTTCTTTAAATAAAGAAAATTTTATTTTAAAAGAAAACATAGCATATATTGGTATGGTATAAATGAGTTAAATGATTTAAAAGAAATATTTGTTAGTGCACCTTCATTTTCTTCTAATTCTTATCATCATTCATATGTACTTATACATAGTCCACCTTTCACTCATATGAATAGAAATAATAATATCATGAATACAAATTCTAATATTACATCTTATTTGACTCAAAAATATGATTGAAATGTTCATATATATATATATGTATGTATATATATGTGAATGATAATAGAAGTTATTCTATTTCATGTATGCATAAATATTCTTCATCATATAACTATATTATAGAGGTAATACTAGTTTACAAACTTTTCTTTTTCATGCTAAATCCTAAGTTGTATTTAATTATTGTAATAGGCATGGACATATTTCTTGCAATTACTAAGTTAAAAAATCCATCTATTTAAAGGAAGATAAATATGTATGTATTTTTATGGGAACATGTTTGAGAAATACTTTTACAAAAGCACCTCAATCGCACACTATGACAATTGGACCAAAGATGTTTTGGGTTTGTGACTTTAAAGCTTAGATAGTTGTCTTTGTTTTTCTCTATAATTATGACCTATGGAGGCAAAAAATTGTCTTATAAGTTTGTATGTGACTCACATGCAAAATGTGCATTGTCCTTATTTTTGACATAAAATATTTAATCTTCTTACTATCTTTGTAAGAATTATTTAATATCTCTTTAAGGAAATTTAATAGATCATGTTTTTATATATATAGCTTGGAAGTCAAATGCTAGCTTACTTAGAAGAGCTTTAGAAAGATGAGTGTATCAAGATTTATGATATTTTTTTATTTGTTATCATGAAAAACTTAATTAAAAAGGTTTTTATTTGAATTATTAAGTTTTTGATGTAAGAAATATAAATCTATTTAGTGCATCATTAAAGTTATATGCATTTTATTAAATTAATGATTACGTGTGAGGTAAATAAATGTTTTTTGGAGTGATGTAAGCTATGAATTGCAAAGATAGAATTTGTGAGAATTCAACTTGGAGCATAATGTGATCAATAGTGTTCATTTATGTTAAGATATTAGAGGATTTATTAGAAATTAAGGAAACAAGCAAAAATGTGTAAAACCTAAAGATTTGTTGAAATAATTACAATAATTTTGAAAAATTATTATTCTATTGTTTCATCTTGTTGTAGATGAATTTTGAAATGTAGTATTGCTTGCAACAATAAAAGTTTTTTTTTATCAAATCTTTATCGATTGAAACCTTTCACATGCTTACATTGTTCTTAAGTATATTTAACCTATTTGAGTGATTATGAAAAGAGGAGAGTCTAGCACTAAAACTTAGGGAAAGTTAACATGTTTATTTGGGAAGTGTACCCTTGGTTATTATTTATTAAAACATTCAATAATTAAGATTAAAGAAATAATTTCTTAAATAAAGACTAGAATGTTATTGCTATGTTATGAAAGAAATTTAGTATTGAAATAAAAATTCTTTATTAGTCCCTATCATTATGTTAAAATTACAAGTAATTTCTATAGCCAAACTCTCTAAGTATTTATAGTTAGAATGTTTAACAAATAGTTTATTGATTAGAGACTATGTAGAGATCTTAGAACTTATAGATGCACTTCCATCATTCTATTGTGTATCCTTTTACCTGTTTGAACCTAAAAGAGGGGAAGCCCTTGTAAGCATGTTTGATCTTATAGATTTATTTTAAGTTAATTTCTTATAAGAATTAAAAAAACATACATAAAGAGAGTGATAATGTTCAAAATCATAAATGATATTAAACTAAAAATAGGTAAAGTACATGACAACAAATTAGTATTGTAATATTTGTAAAAGATTGTTAATATTTTTCTTATAAAGTTTGATGATTAACTTTTGTTTATGCTTATTAACTATGAAATCTATTTTGATTTTTTGATATAATATTTTGCAAAGACTTGTTATAACTTGTACCATTGGTAATTTAAAGACAAATTATGTATAAATAATATTTTTGTGTACCCACCTTGTTTGCATGTTTTACTCTTATTTTATTCTTTGATGCATAGCAAAACAAAAAAGAGAGATATGTTCGAAATAAAAAACATCAATTATATCAAAAATTTTTGGTATAATAATATGAATTTCATATATTAAGGGGAAGCAAGAATATAAAGGGAGCATATGTATTCTTGCATGATTTATTTCTATTTATTTCATTATTTTTCAATGATTTTGGTATCATATAAAAGGAGATATTGTTATACCATTGGTTATAAAGTCACTTGTTTCATAATAACAAAACCATTGTGATTGTTTCTCTAACATGTTGAGTTTATTTTAGGTCATGCATCTCACTGTAGAATCAATTAATAAAAGAATTATTAATAAAATGTTTCATGGAGTAATCCACAAGTAAACTATATCAAACAATGATAGTGGCCACATTACAATTATTGCATAAATTACTTATCAAGAAGTCATTAGTAAAATTCTTATTAGAGTAGCTAACAAATAGGAGTCCATCTCTAAAACATCTACTAGTTTGATTATTTATCATATCACTTGTTTAAATATGACATAATTAGGTTGCATATATCTTTCTTTCACTTATGTGATCATTGATTTCTTATACATTATTATTTTAGTACTTAAAAAAATTATTTATTTTAATTAATACAAAAATGCTTTAAAAGTAAAAAAAATAATTAATTTTTAAAAGGTGGCTTAAAAATAATTTAGCCTAATCACCTAGATAGGCCAAGCCTAAAGGCCTGTGATGAGTGGCTTGAACTATTGATGAGTGATAGGCCTTGGGGGAGCCACAAGGTAAGAGATAAGGTGAATCAAATTAAGTCAAGCCTGAGTCTGAATAATGACACAATTCCTTATGTAGCTTGGATTACATTAAGTCAAGAAATTACTCCCACATATGTTCAGGTGTAATGACCAAGAAAACTTAGGGAAGCCAAACCCATTAAGTTAACCTTTATGAATAGTGGAAGTATTATAATGCTAAACATCATATAAAAGCTTGTAATATGGGACTAAAAGACAACCCTATTTGTTTTCGAATTAGAGTGAACCAGTTTCATCCGATCATGCATCTTTGTGAACAAATGATCAAGATTGCATCCATTCTTATGAATTGTAGATTCCATTTAACCATTCATCCGACAAGCTTGATCGAACTAATGAGATTAGATCCACCATTTTGAATAGTAATTTTCATATACTGTTTATCTATAAAACCTGATCAAATGGCTAAAAGTTTCTTTGAATATGTGAACAATACATTTCATCTTAGCCATTCATCCATAAAGCATAATCAAATGGCTGAGATCATCTTTTTCTTTACAAATAGTGCTCTTATGCACTAGCATCATCCATCCCAACATGTAGGATTTAATGATCTAGATCTATTATGGCTTAGATTAGATATGGACCCCTTTATTCAGTATTCTAATCGTGCAACTTTTTTTCCATCCTTCTAGATCAAATAACAATAGATATTCCCATTCGTAATAAGTATTTCAAAAAGCTGTTTACATTTGTTTTAGATGCCAAAATGTAACAACTATTTTAAGTGTCCCTTTCCAATTATTTTAAATATATATTTGAGTATTAAATATTCTAATAAAAATAAAGGAGCCTTAGGAGTTGGAGGATTGATGATTTTAATCTTGCTTCATTGATATTTTTGAAAGTGAAGGTGCAAAACAAAAAACATCAATTCGATTTTGATGTCTTTGTTAGAGTTGTGTTTGCAACTCATTTTTCTGTTTTCTTGCTTGAGCATTCCCTTTGATTGCACATCGTATTGGCGACTTCTTTATGATTGATTATTTTTTTATTCCTTTCATATATTTCTAAAAAGATCATATTAAAGTAAGGTCTTTGTTGATTCCAGTTTTCTTAATAATGTTAGTGCATATTGATAAATCTTTTGGATTTAATATTTTAAAACTAAATCTTTTAGATTGTTTCAAAATTTTCATATTTACATTCATATTCCAATATTATAGTCTATAAACTTGTGTAATGTAGGCTTTTACAAGTGAATAGTGAAACATTATAATTAATTTAAATTTTTTATTATGATTTAATATTGTAAGCTTTTATAATAGAGATTGTGAAGGTGAACCTCTACCAGCTACCACAAATGGGTATGCTTTGTAAAGATTATCTCTATTTACTATGGCAAAGAGAGTGACTTTGTCTGTGGAATCTTAATTTGATTGACTGGGGTTGGATGTAGGCACAAGTTAGGCCGAACCACCTAAAAATCTGGTCACTTTTATTTTTCGTTATCATGCAATTTATGACATTTCTTTTTTTAATAATATTTAATTAAATATATATATATATATAAGAAATTTATGAAAATTACTTTTATTAAGAAATAAACATTTTATTAAAAAATGTTTTTAAAATTATAAAATTTCCATTTTTCTTTTTATATTTCAATCTAGTAAAATTATTAAATAAATAATTTTATGATTACAAATTTTTAATTTAAGAAAAGATTTTAAAAATATCAAAAAATTTAAAAGTATAACTCACACCCCTCTTATGCATTAGCTCTACAAAGATTATATCAACCAATATGCACACATGTGCACACACAAGCTTAAACAAATACACATACAGAAGCACACACAATCATGCATGCACACACACACACACCTACACAAGCATGCAAAGACACGCACACTCATGCACACACACGTGTGCATACATACATACATACACTTAAGTAAGTATGCACACATGCATATGCAAATACACACATCGCACACACACACATGCACACATATGCTCATGCACGCACACACAAATACACACACACAATACACATGCACACAAGCACACATGCACATGCACATGAGCATATGCAAATGTGAACACACACACACTCATGTATAGACTAGCAAACATACATGCACTCAAACACAATCACACACAAAATAAACACATACATACACACTAATATTGTCGTGCATTCATAATCACATGCACAAATGCATACACACATTCACCCACACATATGGAAAACATGCACACATGCACAAAGATGTGAGTCCAAACACATTCATGCACACATGTTACACCCTTGTGTTTGATGGCATAAATGCTTATATCTCATATGAGCTTATTTTAAGTGAAATTATTAATATTCAATTAAGTAAAGCCATAAAATTTAAATGTCTAAAATAGTGGGCTTTAAGGCTCTTGGAGTCATGGCAAGCTTCAAGAAAATTGAAAACATGCACTAAAATTTTTATACTTGAATTTCTCTTTATTTTTCTTGAATTTAATATGTCTAAATTATAAGATGATGTGACACACTAGTAGTATTAACATTTTAAAATGTTATAAGTTTAATAGTTTTTGAATTTTGATTTTTGGGCCAAGCATTATTGATGAAAAGTATAGACATCGTTATTTGATTTTTTTAAATTATTTAGGAATTATTTTTCATGATTTCTTTTCATAATCATTTAGGACACTTGTAATATTATCGTAATATAAAATTATTTTGGTATACTTATATTCAAAATGTTTGCACAAAAATTCTCACAAGACACTATAAAACCACTTTAGTCTTGGGAATTTTCACTGTAGCATTGAACGGGTCGACCTGACCCGACGGCTGGTCCATCCAGGCTTTAAGGATTTAAAAAATAAAATAAAGTAAAAATTGTTTGATAGATCCGAAAGGGGCGAGCGAAGCCCAAAGGTCGTAGGAAGAGCTGCTGAATGGAATAAGTAAGAAATCAACCCACAGCTGCTGAACGGAACAAGTGCAAAACATTGTGCAAACTCAATCCGTAGAGAAAGCTGACCAAAACAAGCACAAAATCAAGTCAACCAGGACCAAGTGATGAAATATTGGTCAAGGAAGGTGGGAGCCAACCCCAAACGGCTCGAGAGACATATGAATCGAAAGTGTTATATAGAGCAATCGGAAAGACATTTGGATGATGTGGGACTAAACTCCTATTCGATTGTCAAAGAAGGCAGAAGGGAAGGCATGATCGGACAGCTTAGATTAATCAAGGTAAATTACTTCATGATAACAGTAAAATGAGAAGCAGGTAATTCGAACCCGGGCCAGATCTGTAAGGGGTTGTGGAACCAATGCAGTAAGCTTCTATTTTAGTAGATTTCTAGACACACTGGTTTAATATATGTAGAACAACCAACGTGCGATCCAAATGCCCAGAAAGGCCACCTAGATCCAACTGCCAGGATTGATCTTGAACAGTAAATTCGAGATTCAATTAGAAATGTCCATTTTAGGCTCCAAATTGAATAGTGATTGCTTTGTGTCTGTTACCCAAATGGCTCATTCATTTTAGAGCCGTTGGCAGTGGATTTAGAGCTCAAATTAAGCTCTATAAGTAAGGAATGATGAAGAACTCCTAGAGGTGACCATTGGTAAGATTTCAAAGCTTTCAAATCATAATATTAAGCAATTCCAAGTGCATACAATGCTTCCAAAGTCACATAGTGAAAGCTACAAGAAAGAACCCAAAATTGGAGGTTTTTGCTTCAACTATTTTTCAATCTCTATTCCTCCCTCTTTTTGGTATTGTGTGTGCCTCATATTTCTCTTAAAATTGTCTCATGTTTTGCAAATTTTTTGTATTTCTTTCTTTGGGGCAAGGGCATCCTGATAATTGTACAAAAGCCCGGGGTTTGAGTTGAGCCCAAAAAAACTCAAGTAGGTTCGGGATTAGCCGTAGGTAAAATCCCAAGTAGGTTTGAGGTGAATCGTACGAAAAACTTCGCTCTTAATTTTGTGATTTTAGTGGGTTTTTTTCTACACTAGTTGAGGGTGGATACAGGCTTGATTTTGAGTTGAACCACCATAAAAATCCTTTGTGTACTATTTTTTCTTATTCTTACTTAAAAGATTTAAATTTTAATTGAAATCAAAAATCAAAAGAAAATTTTATTTACCACAATTCACCCCCCCCTCTTGTGGGACTATCTTAAGCACAAAGAACTTCAATTGGTATCAGAGTGAGGAATCCCAAATTATGTGAGTAACATCACTTGGGAGATCCACTTGTGCTAAGTGAAGGCTTTCTCACATCCTTTGTGGTTTTGTGATTTTTGGTTTTATGGCTTCCTCTTTGGTTGATATGGGTGCAACCTTGTGTGAAGGGTTTTCTTCAATTTGGCCTCCCTTGTTTAAAGGAGAATTTTACTTATATTAGAAAAACCATTTTAGAATTTTTTTTCAATCTATCGATTTAGAATTATGGGAAGTTATGACTAAGCCTTGTCAACTTCCTAGAAATTCTTTTATTAATGAAGTCGAGCCCTTTAGTGAGCTTAATATTGAGCATAAAACATTGGCTCAATTGAATGATAGGGTCTTAAACAATCTTCATTGTGGAATTTCTCCTAGTGAATTTACACAAATTATAAATTTACATACGACATTTGAGGTGTGGAAAAAACTCGAAATAACATATGAGGGCACCTCCCAAGTGAAAGAGACGAAGATCAACATCCTCACCCATGACTATGAGTTTTTTAGAATGAATCCTGGTGAGAGTATTAAAAGTATGCTTTTAAGATTTAATGATGTAACAAATGGCTTGATAAATCTTGGAAGGGCATTCTCAAATGGTGACCTAGTAAGGAAAATTTTGAGAATCCTTTCGAAGGAATATGATCCCCTTGCAACGACTATTAAAGCGGCTAAAGATATCAGCAAACTTTCCTTGGATGAACTCCTTAGGAAACTTCTCACTGTCAAAATAGAGATGACAAGGAGACTTACAGAAGAGGCTTCTACAAGCAACCTAAAGCATAAAAGGAAGAAGGAAGAACCCATGGCCTTCAAAGCCACCAAATGTAATTCTGATTCCACTTCCACTTCTTCCATGGATTTGGAGGATGAGAAAAGTTCTCATGTTGAAGGTTTAGCAAAACATTTGACAAAAACTTTTCTTAATAAAAAATGGAAGAAGAAGAGCAATGAGGAAGAGGCCACCAACTTGTTTGAGTGTGGTCAGTCCGGTCATATTAAACCGAAATGTCCAAAACTCAAGGACAAGCACATGAAAGAGGAAAAGAAGAAGAAGAACTTGAGGAAAAAGAAAGCTTTTCAAGCTACATGGAGTGCTTCTGAAGATTCAGATGTTTCAAGCTTAAGTAGAGGAGAAGAAGGGATGGTTTGTTTTATGGGAAATGAGACATCTTCAATATCTTCAAGTGAAGAAGAAGAAGAAAATGAGGTAAGCACTTGGACAAGAGATATTTTAGAAAGTTATTATATTGAAATTATGAATGCATTGACTTCTTTAATGAGTACTCATAAAAAAATTGAAAAAGGCTAACAAAGAAAAAGTTGAATTTCTTGATTTTGTTATGAAACAAGATGAAAAGAAAAAAATAAAAAATCAACATTTATGTAACGAAAAGGCTTCTCTTATCATTGAGAATACTTCTTTAAAGCATGATATTTTACTTTTGAAAGAAAAAATACAATTTTTTGAGCATGCTAGAGTAAGAAAACTTCACATACTTCTTATACTTCACATGCGTATTGTTCTTCACATGTCTTCAATTTTGAAAAACCTAAATACATAAGCATGCCTAGGCCATCAAATATTGTTTGTTTTTATTATTGTAAACTTGGACATACTATGAAAGAATGCTTTTTAGAAGAAATATGTATGCACAAAAACAAAATTTTAGATGGATTATTCAAAATGAGAACATGTAAGCTCCATTTAGTGCTCAACCCAAGCTTACTTGGGTTCCTAAGAGTAAAACTTAGAAGACTAGAAGAAAAGGTCTCCAAAATATTTGGAGATATTCTAGAATAGGTCTAGGACATTTAGAAAACTTCTAGTAGTATGCTCTTAATTTAGATTTTACACCTTATATAGTAAAAAACAAGAAGAAAATCAAAATCCACATCTTGGGCATTCATCTATTAAGAAACATATAGAGTCTTTAATCTAGAATCTCATAAGGTAGAGGAAATAATATATGTTATGTTTGATGAGTCCATCCAACTAATTAGTGAGAAGCATTTAGAAGTTGAAATAAAATTAGTAAAAAACTTAGATTTGAATAAGAATGAAGAAAAACTAGAAAATATAGAAGTAGAAAAAGAAAAAGAAAGTAATTTATTTAGAGGATGGAAATTTGTAACCTCACATCTAATGGATTTGATCATTAAGAGATGATTTGCTAATTGTTCATATTTATGTTTTAACAAAAGAAGAAATATGTAGAGAATTTCTTAGATCCTATGATTAAGGAATTTGAAATGAGCATAATGGGTGAGCTAAATTTTATTTTCTTAGGATTACAAATAAGACAATAACGTCAAGACTATGGGTTAGATGTCACACATATACCATTTAGAATCGATAACACTAGTACATTAGCATTAGCCAAGGATCAAGTTCATCATTCTAGCACTAAGCACATAGATGTTAGATAACACTTTATTAGATATCAAATGGTTAAAGAATTAGTAGAATTAGAGTATGTACCCTTTAAGCTTGAATTGGTTGACATTTTTACCAAATGCTTACCATCAGAGCAATTTCAAATATTGAGGGAACAATTATGAATTTTAGACATTACTTAGGGTTCACTCCTTTTTGATGGTGTCAAAGGAGGAGAATAGTTAGGAGTTAGGGGTAGTATCAAGATAGGGGGAGCATGTTAATTCTTAATTTCTTCTTTAAAAATTTATTTCTATTTTTTTATTTAAAACATTTATGTCTTGCCATCATCAAAAGGGAGAGATTGTTACACTCTTATGTTTGATGAGTCAAGCATAAATATTTATATCTCATATGGGCTTACTTTAAGTGAAATTATTAATATTCAATTAAGTCAAGCCATAAATTTTAAATGTCTTAAGTGGTCTTCAAGGATCTTGGAGTCATGGCAAGCTTCAAGAAAATTGAAGATATGCATTAAACTTTTTATGCTTGAATTTCTCTTTATTTTTATCTAATTTGATATGCCCAAATTTTGAGATGATGTGGCACACTGGTAGTATTAACATTTGAAAATGTTATAAGTTTAATAATTTTTTAATTTTGATTTTTGGGCCAAGTATTATTGATGAAAAGTATAGACATCGGTATTTGATTTTTTAAAATTATTTAGGAATTATTTTTCATGAATTTTTTTTCATAGTCATTTAGGACACTTGTAATACTATCATAATATAAAATTATTTTGGTATAGTTATATCCAAAATTTTGGCAAAAATATTCTCACAAAATACTATAAGACAACTTTAGTCTCGGGAATTTTCACTCTAACATTGGGCGGGTAGACCCGACCCGACAGCTGGTTTGTCCAGGTTTTAAGGATTTAAAAAATAAAATAAAGTAAAAATTGTTTGATAGACCCGAAAGGGGCGAGTGAAGCCCAAAGGCCGTAGGAAGAGCTGCTGAATGGAACAAGTGAGAAATCAGCCCGCAGTTGCTGAATGGAACAAGTGCAAAACATTGTGCAAACTCAGCCCACAGATAAAGCTGACCAGAACAAGTGCAAAATCAAGTCAACTAGAACCAAGTGATGAAATCTTGGTCGAGGAAGGGGGAGCCAACCCCAAACAGCTTGAGAGACATATGAATCGAAAATATTATAAAGAGCAATTGCTAAGACATTTGGATGATGTGGGACTAAACTCCTATTCGATTGTCAAAAAAGGCAGAAGGACAGGAACGATCGGACGGCTTAGATTAATCAAGGTTAATTGTTGCATGATAACAGTAAAACGCAAAGCAGGAAGAGCTGCTAAATGGAACAAGTGAGAAGTCAGCCATAGCAGCTAAACGAAACAAGTCCGAAACATTGTGCAAACTCAGTCTGCAGAGAAAGCTAACTAGAACGAGCATGAAATCAAGTCAACCAGGACCAAGTGATGAAATCTTGGTCGAGGAAGGGGTAGCCAACCCCAAATTGCTCGAGAGATATATGAATCGAAAGTGTTATAGAGAGAAATCTCAAAGACATTTGGACTATGTGGGTCTAAACTCCCATTCGATTGTCAAAGAAGACAGAAGGGCAGGCGCGATCGGATGGCTTCGATTAATTAAGCTAAATTGTTGCATGATAATAGTAAAATGCTAAGCAGGAGATTCAAACTTGGGCCAGATTTGTATGGGAATGTGGAACCACTACAGTAAGTTTCTATTTTAATAGATTTTTGGACATACTGTTTTAATACATGCAGAACAACTGAAGCACGATCCAATGGCCCAGATAAAGGCCACCTGGATCCAATGGCCAGGATTGATCTTGAACGATAAAATTGAGATTCAATCAGAAACGTCCATTTCAGGATCCAAATAAAACGGTGACTACTTTGTGTCCATTACCCAAACGGCTAGTTCATTTTAGAGTCGTTGGGAGTGTATTTAGAGCTCAAATTAAGCTCTATAAATAAGGAATGATGAAGAATTCCTAGAGGTGACCATTGCTAAGATTTCAAAGCTTTCAAATCATAATATTGAGCAATTCCAAGTGCATACGGTGCTTCCAAAGTGACAAAGTGAAAGTTGCAAGAAGGAACCCAAAATTTGAGGTTTTTGCCTCAACTATTTTTCAATCTTTATTCCTCCCTCTTTTTCGTATTGTGTGTCACATATTTCTCTTAAAATTGTCTTAAGTTTTGCAAATTTTTTGTATTTCTTTCTTTGCAAAAGCCCGAGGTTTGAGTTGAGCCCAGAAAAACTCAATTAGGTTCGGGATTAGCCGTAGGTAAAACCCCAAGTAGGCTTAAGGTGAACTGTACAAAAAACCTTGCTTGTAATTTGTTGATTTTAGTGGTTTTTTCCCAACACTAGTTGGGGTGGAGTTATGCTTGATTTTGAGTCGAACCACCTTAAAAATTTTGTGTACTATTTTTTCTTATTCTTGCTTAAAATATTTAAATTTTAATTGAAACTGAAAAATCGAAATAAAATTTTATTTACGACAATATACCCCCCCCCCCCCCATTGTGGGATTGTACAAAGAACTTCAACACACATGCACAAGAACACAAAAACACACACAACACATTCATGCTTACACATATACACACATAATATACAAGCACATAGACACACACACACACAAGAATGCATACACGCATGCACACACAAACATGCACACGTACAAACACAAGCACATGCAAACAGGAATGCACACATAGGCACATAAAAGCACACATATACATACAAATGCTCATACACAAATGTATGAACACACATGCGCATACATATGCATGCACATATAAGCACCCACAAACACATACCTATGTATACGTCCACACACACATGCAAGTGTAGACACATACACACACTAATGTATGCTCTCAGCCACATATGCATACAAACACACACGTGCGTATACACACAAACACATGTGTGCATGTGCACACTCCATGCACACACATACACACACACACAAACACATGCATGTGCACACACATAGAGACCTATAGACAGACCACACCCCCCACACACGTATACCTACACACACACACTTGCACACATGTACAAAAACACAAAACACACAAATAGACAAATGCATGCACACATACACACACAAATAGACACACACATACACACATGGACACATTGAAACATCCATGCACACACACAAGCCGACATAGACACATACACATATGCATGTGCATAGCAACACACACACACACCCATAAACATATACAATAACACACATGCACCCACAAACACTTACACTCACACACACATAAACACATTTGTAAATGCACAAAACTTAAAGACAAGCACACATGCATAAACACACCAAGTCAGATAATCATGCACATATACACACACTCATACAAACATGCATGCAAGCACACAAACATGCAATATATGCTCACATAATACACATGCACATGTATGCAATCTCAAGCACACATAATCATGCAAAGACACAAATGCATAAAGATGTAGGAAAGAATGCACATGCATGCATGTATACACATAAACTTAATCACACACATACATACAGAAAGAAAGACACACTCATGTATACATGCACATGTGCACACAGAACATTCACATGCACTTATATATACACATACATACACACGTATATGCACACACACACACTCATATGTGAAAAGACATGCATATGCATAAGTACACACACACTCATGTCCATAGACATTCACACTCATGCACACAAACAAACACGTAGTCATGCACACACAGACATAAATCCAACCACATATGCATAAACACATGCACACACTCATACACAAATACACTCATACAGATGCACATATGTACACATTCACACACAAGCATGTAGGAACACAGACTCAAACATGCTCATACAAATGAACACACACACACACAAACACACATAACGATGCACACACTCAGATGCACACACATGCACACGCACAAGCACACACACATGCACACTTCGACACATGCTCACATACAAAAACACACATGTATGCATGCACACACACAAATACACATGTAGACACACATGCAAAGAGACACATACATGCACATAGTCACACCAACACTCACACACATGCATGCCAAAAGGTGCACACATAAACATGCACACACACACACACATGTGCACACATGCATGCCCCTATGCACATGCCACTCATGCACGTACCAATGTACACATGCAAATATACTTGCACAAGCACACACACGAAAAATATACACATGGAAGCACATGCACCCCAAAAGATTGACATACACACATGCATGCACACACATGTGCACATATGTACACTCACGCTCACACATACATGCATACACACATGCACACGCACATAAAAACACACATATGTAGACACACACATATGCACATGCACACACACTCATGCACCCACATATTTGCACATATGCTAGCACACAAACACACATGCATGCAAACACATTCATAAATCCATGTAAGCAAGCATGCATGCACACATGTGTGCTCACTCACATGCACACATGTATGTACACAAAAGACACACTCACACATGCATGCTCAAACTTGTACTCAATCATGTGCACATACGCACACCAGTGCACACACTCCTCCCGACACATATGCAACACGCACACAAACACTAACACACACACAACGTCACACGAACACAAACATGCATACAGATGCATGCACACATTCACATATAGTTGCACATGGACACAAACAGATGCATACACACAAACACCCAAATGCATGCACAAGCACACACATGCCATACATGCATGCAAGTATACATGCACACATGCACACTCACACACAAGCATGTACACACATGCATGAGCACACACACATACACACACACATACGTACCCACACACTCACATAAGCACACTCCATACACATATACTCACTCATAAGGACACAAACACATGCACACTCACACACAAGCATGTACACACATGCATGAGTACACACACATGCACACACACATGTTCCCACACTCACATAAGCACACTCACATACACATATACTCACTCGTAGGGACACAAACTCATACATGCACACACATAATTACACATGCACATACACACTTGTACATGCACGTGCACACACACACATAGAAACACATACGGATAAGAAGGCATGCATATGCACACACATGCACAGACACACAAGCACACACGTATAGATACAAGCATGAATATACATATGAACATACACATGATCACACACATGCATAATCACATATGCACATATGCTCACACATACACACAAACACACACACACGACACACATGTGTTTGTGTGCATACATACAAACATTCATACACACACGCATAAGCAAACAATTGTATCCACTCCTACAGACACATGCACACACATCCAAGCACAATACACACACACAAATACAAACATGGAAACATAAACATAGATACTAGCACCATGCATAAATATGCATGCACACTCACACACAATGCCCTTATTAATTAATAAATATTATTATTGTGTACTCCTTGTTTGCATGTTTTACTCTTATTTTATTTTTTTAATGCATAGCAAATAAAGGGGAGTGACATGTGTGAAATAAAAAACATTAATTATATCCCAAGTTAGTGGTATAATTATATGAATTTCATATATTGTATGAAAGTAAGAATATAGGGAGAGCATATGTATGCTTGCATGGCTTATATCCTTTTATTTCGTTATTTTGTCAATGATTTTGTTATCATAAAAAATGAGATATTATAATATCACTAGTTATAAAACCACTTGTTTCATAATAATAAAATAATTATTCTTGTTTTACTAATACTTTTATTGAGTACATTATAGGTCATACATCTCAAACTCTTATAGGATCAACTAACTAAAGAATTATTAACTAAATGTTTCATGGAGCAAACCATAAGTGAAGTAATATTAAGTATTAATGGTGGACATTCTACAACTATTACTTAAATTACATGTCAAGAAGTCACTAATAAAATTCTTGGTAGAGTAGCTAATCATAAGTAGCCAATCTCTAAAACATCTACTTGTTTTATTGTTTATCTTATCACTTATTTATATTTGACCCAATTAGGTTACATAGCATTGTTCATTCAATTATGTGATAATTAATTTCTTATATATTATTGTTTTAATAGTTATAAAAATATTTTATTTACTTTATTACTATAAAAATGATTTAAAAGTAAAAAATAATTAGTTTTCAAAAGGTGGCTTAATGAAATTTGGCCTAACCACCTACACAGGCCTAGCCTAAAGGCTTGAGCCAAGTGGTTTGAACTATTGGTGAGCAATGGGCCTTGGGGGAGCCACAGGTCAGGAGACAAGGTGAATTAAATTGGGTCAAGCCTGAGTTTGGATCATGACACAATTACTTATGTAGCATGGATTAAATCAAGTCAAGAAATAATTCCTAAACAGGCATAAATGTAATTGGCAAACAGCACCAGGTGTAGCCAACCCTATTAGGCTTACCATTATGTGTAGAGGAAGTATTATAAATGTTAAACATCATATAAATGCGTGCAATGTGGACAAAAAAGTGACCATATTTTATTTGGAACTAAAGAGAGCCAGTGTTGTCCAATCATGCATTTTCCTAATCGAATGATCAAGATTGCATCCATTTTTATGAACTATAGTTTCCATCTAACTATTCATCTGACATGCTTGATCGGACTAATGAGATTAGATCAATCAATTTGAATAGTAATTTTCATCTACCATCCATCTGTAAATCTTGATCAAATGGTTGACATTTTCTCAGCATATGTGAACAATTCTTTTGGTCTAACCATCCATTCATTAAGCTTAATCAAATGGTTGAGATCATCTTTGTCTTTGTAATTAGTACTCTTATACATTAACATTGTTCATCCAGCATGTGGGATTTAATGATCTAGATCAATTCTAGCTTTGATTAGATTTGGACCCTTTATTCAGTACTCTAATTGTACGACTTTTGTTCCATCCTCCTAGATCAGATAGAAGTAGTTTTCCCCACTAGTAATAAATATTTTAGAAAGTTGTTTGCATTTGCTTTGGATGCCAAATTACAACAACTATTTTGAGTATGTCTTTCTAATCTTTAAAAAAAATTCTATTTTAGTATAAAATATTCTAATATAAATAGAGGAGCCTTACTAGTTGGAGGATTATTGATTTTAATTTTGCTACATCGATATTTTTGAAAGTGAAGGTGGAAAGCCAAAAATTATAATTAGATTTTGACGTCCTTGCTAGAGTCATGTTTGCAACTAATTTTTCCTTTTTCTTACTTCAGTATTCTCTTTGATTGCACATCCTATTGATGACTTCTTTACAATTGATTATTTATTTATTTATTCCTTTGTTATATTTTTAAAAAGAATATATTAAAGAAGGATCTTTGTTGATTCTATTTTTCTTAATAACTTTATTTTTCTTAATAACGTTAGTGCATATTGAAGAATCTTTTGGATTAATATTTTAAAACTAAATCTTTATGATTATTTAACCATTTTCATATGTACATTCATATTTCAATATTATAGTCTATAAACTTGTGAATGCATGCTTTTACAAGTGAATAGTGAAACATTATAGTTAATTATTATTTTGTATTATGATTTAATATAGTAAGCTATTACAATTTAGATTGTGATGGTGAACATCAACCTATTATCACAAAAGGATATGATTTGTAAAGATTATCTATAACTACTATAGCAAAGAGAGTGACTTTGTTAGTAGAATTCTAGTTTGGTTGACTAGGGGTGCATATAGGCACAAGTTAGGTCGAACCACCTAAAAATCTCATCACTTTTATTTTTTGTTACTATGCAATTTATAAAATTTCTCTATTTTAATAATATTTAATTAAAAATATATATGAAAGAAATGTATGAAAATTATTTTTATCAGGTAATAAACATTTTATTAAAAAATTTTTTTAAAATTTAAAATTCCATTTTTCTTTTTATATTTTAATTTAGTAAAATTATTAAATCAATATTTTATGATTACTTAATTTTAATTTAAGAAAATATTTTAAAAATATGGAAACTTTAAAAGTACATCCCACACCTCTCTTATGAATTAGCTTTACAAAGATTATATCAACAACTACACACACACAAGCTCACACAAATACACATACACAAGTGCACACACACACACAATCATGCACTCATACACACATGCACAAGCATGCATAGGCACACCTACACTTATGTACACACATGTGTGCATACATACACACAAATAAGTTTGCACACATGCACATGCAAATGCACACACTCACACATACACATGCACACATATGCACATGAACACACACACATCCACATGCACTCACACCCACACATAAGCACACATGCACATGAGCCTATGCAAATGTGAACAAACACACACGCGTACACATTTTCACACACATGCACACACATACAATCACACACAAATGAACATATATATTCACACACAGGTACACACGCATGGTCGTGCATTCACAATCACATACACACATGCATGCAAAGTACATGTAGACAAGCAACACACTCATGCAAAAACATACAAATACACATATGCACACGCATGGATGCATGCACCTACATGCACATATACATGTGCACATGCATGCACACACAAGCACATATACACGCACATGCACATCTACAAATCATAACCAAATGCATATGTGCACACACCCACACATCCACACATAAAACATGCATACACACATACATGCACAACATGCACACATACATACAGATACACAAACAGATGCACACACAGACACACAAACATACACACCTACACACATGCATGCACAAACACATGCACACCCAAGTAGAAACACACATGCATGCACTACTACAAACCCCCTATGCCCTTCCCACATACATACCCACAAACATGCATATGCATGAATGCACTTATGCACACACATGAACACAAATGCACATGCATAAGCACACACAATAGATGCATGCACCCATGTACATAGTTACATACACACATGCACAAAGACATGAGTTCACACACATTCATGTGCAGACAAGCACATGCATGCACAAGATCACACAAACATGCACACCATACTCAAGCACACACATACACACACAATTACATACAAGCACAGACATGAACAACTGCACACAAGCATGCATGTATGTGCACACAAACATGCACAGGCATAAACAAACATGAATGCATACATAACCACACACACATACACATATGCACCATTTGCAAGCAAAGATCATAAGGGTCTCTCACACAATTGTATGAACACACATGTGTATACATAAGCATTCACACCCAAATACATGCAAACACATGCACCCATAAACACACACATGCAAGCATAGACATGCACAAATGTATGCACACACATGCACACCAACACACAAACACAATAGTGTGCATACACTCCACTCATGCACATACACATGCATGCACACACAAACACATGCATGTGAACACACATAAACACCTACAAAAAGACCTCACCCTCCATGCATGCACATGCCTACACATAGAAACACATGCATGCACTTACACACACATACAAAAATACATATAAGTACACACATACATACACAAGTAGAATCACACACACAAATGCACACACATACATATACATGCACAAATGCACACATAAGTTGACACACACAAACACACATGCATATGCATAGTGATGCACACGCACCCATAAACACATTCAATAACACACATGCACCTACAAATACTCACACACACACATATGAACACATATGCGAATACATAAGCACAAAACTCACACACAAGCACATATGCCCATTAACTCAAAGTGAAATAATCATGCACACACCCATAAGCACATGCACATACACACACACACATACACAAAAGCATGCATGCACACAATACACACACACATGAATACAAACTCAAGCACAAAAAATCACAAACAGACACACAAATACATAGAGATGCAAGCAAGCATGCACACACACATACATACAAACACACTCACATAGAGATAGACACAAACTTATGTATACATGCACATGCACATAGACAACTTTCATATGCACTTGTGCACACACAAACATACACACGAATATGCACACACACAGACCCTCATATTCAAACAAACATGCATATGCATACGTACACACACACACAAACCCATAAACAATTGCACCCATGTACATAGACACACAAGTAGTCATGCACACACATAGACATACAAAAACAAGCACACATGCATCCCAAAAAGTGTACACACAAAAATGCACACACGCAAACACGCATGTGCACACACACATGCTCCCATGCCTACACAGGCACATGCACACGCACACATGCATTTATCGATACACACATGCAAATACTCATGCAAACACGTGCACAAACACACACATATATATACACATATTCACACATATGCACACACAAAGGCACACACAAGCACAGACCTGCACACACACTCACACACATATATGCACCTACACCCGCACACACATATACACTAATGATCACATATACATGCATCCACATGTGTACACACATGCACACATGCACCCCAAATATATACACTCATATATGTATGCGCAAACATGCACACATACATACACCCATGGACATACAGCCCTACACATACACACACACACACATGCACTGATATGCACATATACAAGCACACATAAGCACACTCACAAATGCCCACATTCATAAACATGCACACACACAACCATAAAAGTGAACACACATAAGCACATACACATATACATACGTTCATAAACCCAAATGCACCCACATTCATGTACAAACATGCATAAACACACTCACACAAGCATGCTTGCACATATAAACATACTTGGATGTGCACACAAACATATGCACACTCACACGCATGCACCCACACACATACAAGCACACATGCACACACACACATGTGCTCTCATGCACAAGCATCTATGGACATAGACACACATGCATAAGCACACCTACACCTACACCCATACACTCATATAAGCACACCTACACATGCACCCACACACTCACACAAGCACACATGCATACCCATGTGCACTCATACGTGTTAAAACTCAAATACATGCACAGACACACACATACACACAAACAAATGCATGGACACACACACACATAAGCACAAGAATACACATGCAAGCACAAAAACATGTGCATGCACATTTACAAATACACACACACACACAAATACACACACCTACATAGATGTGAACACAAGCGCACACACATGCAAATGCATACATACACTCATGCATGTACATGCACACATATGTACAATCACATACATTCACACATGCACATACAAACAACTACATGCTCACACATGCATTCATGTGCACATGCATGCACACATACACATGTAGTTATGAATGCACACACACACCCAAACATATGAACACACACACATGTACCCTCCTACTCATAAGCACACAGGTGCGTGCATGCATAAGCATGGACAAGAACACACATACACATATGCACACATGCACAAACACTTTCTCACATACAGCACACAAACATGCATGTGCATGCTTACACACACAAACTCACACACACATACCCATATAAAGATACATACACACGCTTTTAGACATGCATATGCATGCAAACACACACATATGCAACACTCTTACACAAAGCCACACACGCAAATGTATACACATGCATTAACTAACATGTACACACATATGCACACATATGCACATGCACAGAAACACATATAAACACACACATAAATATAAACACACACTTATGCATACACACATTTTTGTGTCTATACACACAAGCACATTCACTTGTACAAACATACCCAAGCCCACATGTGTGCACACATGTATGCAAACACACAAATTTGCAAAAGTACGTATGGGCACGCACACACACATCCTTATGCACACATAGACGCACAAACATACATGCACACAAGTACTTGCATTCATGTTGATAGACACACACATTAATAAACATGCTCACATACACACTTAAATACATACACAAGCACACACACACACACACACTTGCACAGAACCAGGTATATGAACACAATCATACACATAGATGAGCATCCATTCATACACATGCAAAAATATACACATGTGCATACACAAAAAGGTGCACACATGCACACACAAGTGCACACATATGCATACAAGGATGTATAAGAAGACTCACTAACTTGCACAAGCACACACAAAAGCACACTTATAGACATGCACATGCAAACCCACGGACACATAAACTTATACATGCACAAACACACACATGACATGTACAAACAAACAAATGTAAAATTCGATGATTGCACAGAAAAACACAAAAATACACACATGCACACAAACAAACACATGTGCATGCACATGCACACATGCACACAAAGGCACACAGATGCACACAGACATGCATTGTTGCACACTTGCATAGCATGTGCACATGTACCCACCCACACATGCACACACTCAAGAACACATGTGCACATAGGTACACAAATATGTTCACATGCACACACACACATAAATAAACATGGAACCACACACATATATGTACTCACTGACACAAGAGCACACACGCATATATATGCACAAGTACATACACATGCATGCTTAGCACACAGACACATATATACGCACAAGCACAAGTACATACACATGCATGCTTATGCATAAGCATACTCACATGCATAAAGACATATACACACATCCACACACACACACCCACACGTCCAAGCACACACACATACACACATGCACACATGCACACATGCATGCACACAGCCACTTAGACACACATGCACACACACACACACATACACACACAAACATACACACATGCATTAAAAAACACATAACTATGCACACATACACATGTGTACATTCACAAAAACATGCATAAGCTGACACATGCATGCACACACAAACACACACACATGCACACAAATACTTATGCACATCCATACACATAGACAACACACATATGCTTATGCACACACACACACACATGCAGGCATGCACATGTGCATCCACACACACATGCACACACACACATGTGCATGCACATACACACATATGTACATACACACGTATACACAAACACGCATGTGCATGTACATACAAACACATGCACTCACACATAAACACATACGTAGGCACACACACACACCAACATGCAAACACACCCCCACACACATAAACAAACATGCAAATATATACACACATGTATGTGCACACACACACACATGCATTTAAACAAACAAAAATTTTTCCTAACAACCTACACATAACTAAGCCTAAAGGCTAGGGGCAAAGTGGCCAAAACTGTTTCTTGGTAATAATCCTTGAGGAGCATTAGTTTAGAAGATAAAATAAACCAAATTGAGTGAAGATGTAGTTTAAGTGGTTTAAATTAGGTTAAGAAATAACTCTTGAATTGGCTTAGGCATAACATGTTAGGCATACTCACAAACTATTAAGTAATAAGATAAGGTCAGATCATATCTATAAATATATGCATAGGTGTCCTAGGTCATTACTTTCTAAGAGCACCACGAGATAGCCAAACCCATTAAGTTAATCTTTATGTGTGAAAATAGTATTATAAATAGTAAACATTATGTAAAAGCTTGTAATGTGGGACTAAAATTAGACCTATTTGCTTCTTAACAAGAGCAAACTAGTGCCATATGATCGACCATTTTAGTGATCAAACAATCAAGATCACATTCACCTTTATGAATGGTAATTTACATCAAATCGTTCATCTAACAAGCTCAGTCAAATGGATAAGATCAAGTTTTCCATTTTCAATAGTAGTTTTCATCTTATCGCTTATATGTAAATCCTAATCAAATAATTATGAGCTTCTCTACATTCATGAACAATAAATTTCATCTAGCCATCCATCAATAAAGCTTGATTGAATGAATGAGATTGTCTCTATCATTATGAATAGTGCTCTTGCCCATCAACAGCATCCATCCAGTATGTGAGATCTAATGATCCAATTTTAATTTAACTTGAATTAGATATAGACCTTTTATTTAATATTCTGATTGAGTGTCTCCTATTTTTCCCTCCCATATTAGATGGCAATCATTGTTCCTACTCATAATCAGTGTTTCTAAAAGATGTTTGTGTTTGTTTTGAACATCGAATTGTAATGGCTATTTTAGGTGACCTTTATAGTCACTAATTTTTTTTATTTTCATCTAAATATTATAATTTAAATAAAGGAGTCTTAAAAGAAAGAGGATTAATGATTTTAAACTTCATACATTCATATCTTGAGAAGAGAGTACAAAACAAAAATTTATAATCTAATTTCATTATTAGAGTTGTTCTTTTAACTCATTTTTTCTTTCATGAATCATCATTTTCTTCAATTGCACATCTTACAAGTGAATTCTTTAAAATTTATCATTTATTTTCTTATTCCTTTTTATTTTTCTAGGAAAGTTCATATTAAAGCAAATTCTTTATTGATTCCATTTTTAAATAATGTTAATGCATTTTGATAATTTTTTTTTATTCAATATTTTAAAATTGAGTCCTTTAGATTGTTTCAACCTTTTTCATATATGTATTCATATTTTGAGATCCTAATTCATAGACTTGTGCTATATGTGTTGTTACAAATAAATAATGAAACATTATGATTAATTATTATTTTGTAATTCACTTCAATACTATAAAATTTTATAATTGTGATTATGATAATGAACCTCTATATACTATATTAAATAAGTGCAATTTACAAATGCTCCCTCAACCTTTTATGATTAAAGAAAGTGACTTTGTTAGTGGATTTTTTATTGTGTTAACTGGAGGTGGACGTAGGCATGAGTAGACAAAACCACCTAAAAATCTCTTTTTGCTTTTATTTCTTTTATTATTATATAATTTGTGATATTTCTCTATTTAATAATATTTAATTAAAAACTCATATAAAAGAATCTACAAATTAAGTTTATTAAGTAAAAAATATTTTATTAACAAAATTTAAAACTAAAATTTTTTTCTTTTTACATTTTTATTTAAAAAAATTATTAAATAATTGATTTTATGATTTAAAAAATTTCATTTAAGAAAAGAGTTTAAAATAGCAAAAAAGTTTAAAAGTGTAATTTAACCCCCTCTCTTATGCATTACCTTAACATTGATTACATCAAGTGGCATCAAAGTAGGTTATTTCAAGGGATGAAATTCCTAAGAGAAGATTTCATTTTCTTAATTTCTTGTTGTGTGGTGAATTATTATTTATGTTGTTAACTACATGGATCCACCTATATTTGTAGGTTAAAATTTTGCTTTATAAAAAAACATTTTTAAACCTTTTATTTTAAATATTGAGTTTGATTTATAGTTTCTACTTGAAAATTATTTCATTATTTCAAATTATTTTGATTAATAATATAAAAGTTTAAGGCACATAAATGCTAAAGAAATGAATTATCTTTGTTTTGTTTTGTCTCAATAAATTAGAATCAATATTTGTCATCTTAAAATTTATTTTGTGTCTACATAGAGACTAGAAAATTTATACAAAAAAGAGGTTATATTTCTTACCCAAGGTAAGAAGAAATTGGGAAATAAAAAAAGGTTTTAAGAAGAAGAGAGAAGCTTTTCTTTATGCACCTCAAGAGCAAGCTCTTTATTCTAAGATGCACACCATATTTCTTTCTCTAATATTGATAATCATACTATTAGTGATGATGAGTTAATTATTTCTTTTGATGAACTTATAATTATATATAAGAAATTTATTGAAATGTAAGCTACACTTAAAGTAAGATATGACAAATAAGAGCACTATGTTTACTTATTGGAAAGACAATACAATGATTTTAAAATTAGAAATGAACAACTTTAAAATGATGTACTTATGCATGCTAGTAATTTAAGTATCTTACAAAGTAAATTTGATGAATATGAAACATCTTTAGCCTTAGGCAATTCATGTACTGATTCTTTGACTGTGACAATATTTCTTAAAGAAAAGGAAATTTTATTTTAAAAGAAAACATAGTAAATATTGGTTTAGTAGAAAACGAGGTAAATGATTTAAAAGAAGTGTTTATTAATGTACCTTCATGTTCTTCTACATGTTATCCTCATTCATATGTGCCTATACATGCTCCACCCTTAACTCATATAAATCAGACGTAACGGCATCATAAATCAGAAGAAGATATGACAAATAAGAGCACTATGTTTACTTATTAGAAAGACAATACAATGATTTTAAAATTAGAAATGAACAACTTTAAAATGATGTACTTATGCATGCTAGTAATTTAAGTAACTTACAAAGTAAATTTGATTAATATGAAACATCTTTAGCCTTAGGCAATTCATGTATTGATTCTTTGAATGTGACAATATTCCTTTAAGAAAAGGAAATTTTATTTTAAAAGAAAACATAGTAAATATTGGTTTAGTAGAAAACGAGGTAAATGATTTAAAAGAAGTGTTTATTAATGTGCCTTCATGTTCTTCTACATGTTATCCTCATTCATATGTGCCTATACATGCTCCATCTTTAACTCATATTAATTAGACGAGACGGCTTCATAAATCAGAATAAGCCTGACCTATTAAATCCACCGATGCATGAAATACACACACATTTGCACACAAACAAACACAAGTAAAACATAAACATGTGCATCCACACACGTAGATGCCTGCATGTAGACAAACACACATAAGCTTGCACAAACACATGTACATTCATGCAAGAAAAAAATACAAACATGTATTGACGTGTGCATGCACACTAGATAGCCCATATGCATATACATTGACAAACACATACATACATATATATGTGCACACACAGACATATGCACACACATATGCATACATTCACACCCATGCTTAGATGGACACACATGCACACACACAAGTACTCCTACACACACACATATTCACTCCCATCAACACACACATACATATATGCATACACATGAGCACATAAGGGTACTCAAACACCCATATGGACACATACAATAATGCTTGCACACACACACACACATAAAAGCACATGCATACACATGTACACGCACACATAAACATTCATAAGCATACACACATGCATGTAATAGCACACAAACATGCATAAGAAAAAGAACACACACATACACACACAAAGGTTGATAGACATGCACGTGCAAGCATGCACACATGCATACAAGCATACACACATATACACACTCTTAAAAATGCATGTAAATACACATCTGCAAACACACAAACTCACACATACACACATAAATGCACACACACACACACATACACATGCATAAGCATGCTTGCATACATAAGTACACTAACACATACACAATCACACACACACATGCAAATGCCCAAGTGCATGTGCAAGAATGAATATATAGATGCAAAAACACACACACACATGTATAGAGGACAAACATAGAAAAAGCATTTAGACACACACTAACATGCACAAACACATGCACACACACACACATGTGCATCTATGTGCATGCTTTTGTGTGCATCAACATAAGCTTATGCACATGTGTGTGTGTGTGTGCTTGAAAATGCAAACAAGAATGTGTATGTGTGGATACATGGGTGTGTGTATATGTGTGTTTGTATGCATGTGTGTGTGAGTGTATGCTTATTTGTGTATTTTTACATGCATTTATGTTGGCTTGTGTGTCTACTTCACATGTGAGTGTGTGGTTGCTTTTGTATGTGTGCATAGGTATGTACATGTGTGTGCATGGGTGTAATTATAAGAGTGCATGTACATGAGTGTGTGCTTGTTTGTGTCTTTGTGTGAGTATGTGCATGTGTGAGTACATGTATGTGCAATTGTATGCATGTGTGTGCATGTGCATGTGTGTTCATGTGTGTGTGGGGTGCTTTAATATGTGTGCATATGTGTATGCATGAGTTTGTATGTGTGTATGAGCATATATGTATGCATGTGTGTTTGTGTGTGCTTTTGTGTACATGTGTGTGTGTATGTGTTCATTTATGCTTGAGTGTATATGTGCATGTGCATGCCTGTGTGTGTATGTGCATGACTATGTCCATGTGTGTATGCTTGTGTGTTTATGTATTCATGCATGTACCTGTATGTGAGTGTGTTTTTCATGTGTAGTTTTGCATGCATATGTGTGTATTTGTTTGTGCACATGCATATATGTGTTTGTGTGTGTGTGTGTGTGTGTGCATGCACAAGTCTCCATGTTCATGCATATGCCTATTTTTTTGTGCATGTGTGTAGAGATTTAAATGTGTGGGCATGCATGTGTGTTCACATATGTATTTATATATGGGTGCATCTATTTATGTGCACATGAGCATATGTGTGTACATGTGCATTAGCTTGTGTGTGTATCTATGTTTACATATGTGACTACATGTGCATATGTGTGTATGTGTGCTCATGGGTGTCTGTGTGTTTGTATTTATGTGCATGTATGCAAGTGTGTTTCTACATGCATGTGTGTGTCTGTGCATCTGTGTATATATTTTTTTGTGTTACGTTGATTTGTATGTTTGCGTGTGCATGCATACATGTATGTGTACAAGTGTGTCCATTCACTCGCACGTGTGTGAGAGTCTTGTGTATATATGTGTGTGTATATGTGTATGTATGCATGTATGTGTCTATGCATTTGTGTGAATGTTTGGGCTCATGCTTATGTGTGTATTTGTGTGTTTCTATGCATGTGCATGTTTGTGTGTTTGTGTTTGTGTGTGTATGTGGGAGTGCATATGTTTGTATATGAACATATGTGTGTGTGGGTGTGCATAAATATGGATGTGTGTGCATGCATGTGTGCATATTTGTGTGCATATATCTCAGTGCATAAGTGTCTATGTGTGGACATTCATACATATTTGCATTCATGCATGTTTGTGTGCATGTGCATGTGTGAGTTTCTATGCATGTGTTAGTGCATACTTGTGTAATCATGTGTGTGGTCATGTGTGTGCCTATATTTATTCATGTGTGCACATGTATGCATTTTTGTGTGCAGTTGTGTGTGTGCATGTGAGTAAATATGTAGGTACATGTGTCTACGTGACAATGTGAGTGACTGTAAGTAGGTATGTGCATGTGCAAGTGTTTTCATAAGTGCATTTGTAAGCATGTGTGTGTTTGTGAGTGTGTACAAGCATGTTGGCGTGTGCATACTTGTGTGTGTACCAATGCATCTACTAATGCACATGTGTGTATATGCATATGTGTATTTGTGTGTGTCCATGTGCTGGTGTGTATGCATGTGAGTGTGTGTGCCTGTGTTTGTGTGTGCTTGCATCTTTGTGCATGCATGTGTGTGTTTATTTTTGTGTGTGCATTTATGTGGGCATGTATGTATGATTGTATTTGTAAGTAGGTATATGTGTGTGCATTTGTGTGTGTTTATGTGCATGTGTGTACATATGTGTTCAAGCATGTGCATAACTATGCATGTATTTTTGTGTTCGTGTGCATGTGCATATATTTTTGTGTGTGACTTATGCATGCATGTGTGCATGTGTGTGTGCGTTTGTGTTTGTGGGTCTGGGTGGTTGTACATCTATGTGTGTACTTATGCATTTGTGTATTCTAATCTGTGTATGGTGTGCGTGTGTGCAAGCATTCATGTGTGTTTGTGTAGTCATGCAAGTTTGTGCTTGTTCACATGTCTGTGTGGGTGGGTGTGAGTGTGTGCATGTGCATTTGCATGTGCAAGTGTGCATTTGTGTGCACATGCATGCTTGTTGTGTATGTGTGTGTTGTGTGTGCTTGTGAATGTGTTTGTGTAGGTATGTGAGTGTTTTGGTGTGGGTGTGTTCGTGAGTGTGTGTGAGGCATGTGAGTGAATGCATGTGCATGTCTTTGCATGCATGTGTGTATTCATGTATGTGTAGGCTGTGCATGTGTGTGGGCTTGCTAGAGTGCTTATGTCCATGTGTTCCTATGCACATGAGAGTGCAAATGTATGTGTGTGTATGTGTGGGTGGATGCATGTGTGTGCATGCTTATATGTACATGTGCATGCATGTAAGTGAGTGTGATGTGCATGAGTGTACTTATGCATGTGTGTGTGTGTGCATATGTTTTTGTTTGTGTGTGTATTTCTTTGTGCTTGTGTGTGTGGGTGTGCGTGTGTATGTATATGTATGTATGTACGTGTGTGTGTGTGTGTCTAGGTGTTGGTGTGTATGTGTGGGTGTGTGTGTGCATCAATGTGTGTGTGAGCTTGTGTACATGCATGTGTATATGGGCATGTACATATGTTCATGTATATGTACATGTATGTGTTTAGGTACATGTGTGCACATGTGAGTCATTGTATGTGCATCCATGTGTGTGTGTTTGCACACACACACACACATGAAGGTGTGTGTGCTTGTACATACATGTGTGCATGTGCTACTATGTGTGTGTTTTCTTATCCAAGTTCTTATATGTCTATGTTTGTGCATGTGTGCGTGTGTGGGTAGGTGCATGTGTGTGCTTGTGTGTGCATGTTTGCATTTATGTATGTGTGGCTATTCACCATGCTTACCTGCACTTTCATATGTGTAGATGTCCATGAGTTTGTGCTTATCTATGTGCACGTGCTTTTGTGTTTTGGTTCATATGTTCGTAGGGAGTGTATGTGCTGGCATGTGTGTGTGTGTATGTGCATGTGTGCATGACCATGTGTATGCTTTTGTGTCTATGGGCGAATGTGTACATGTGTGTGTTTATCGATGCTTGGGCATGTGTGTGTTTGTTCATATGGGTGTGTGTTGTGCCTGGATGCATGCTTGTTCATTTGTATGTGCATTCATGCACATTTTGTGTTTATGTGTTCATATGTGTGTGTGCATGTGTGTGTGTGCATGCATATGCGTGTGTGCAATCGTGTGCATGTGTGTATTCATGTGCTTGTGTATGCATGTCAGTGTATGTACATATGTGTGCACATGCATCTATGTGAATGTGCATGAGTACATATGTGTGTGTGTGTGCATGCACATATGAGTATGTTTTTATGCATGTACATTCTTGAACATGTATTTGTGGGAATACGTGTGTGTCTATGTGCATGTGTTCATATGGGTTTTTGTACATGTGTTTGTGTGTATGTGTGCATGCATGTGCATGTGTTTGTACGCATGTTTTTCTACATATACATGTGTATTTGCACATGTGTGTTTGTGTGTGTGCATGCATGTGTGCATGCATGTGTGCATGTCTGCATTTGTGTGTGTGGTTCTAGTATGTGCATTCACACATGTGTGTATGTGTGAGTGCACGTTCAAGTGTGAGAGTGTGTGTGAGTCTGCATGTGTGTGTGTTGTGAACGTGTGAGTGTATGTGTATGTGCCTATTTATGAGTATTTTAATGTGCATGTACACGTCTGTGAATGTGTGTGTTTGTGTACTTATATGTATGCATGTGCCTTTGTGTTTGTGTATACATGCGTATGCATCTATGTGTGTTGTGTGCAAATGTGTATTTGCATTTGTGTATGTGTGCCTTTTAGTTATGGATATGTGTGTTTGTATGTGGGCATGTGTTTGTGTGCCTCTTTGCTTACATGTATGTGAGCATGTATATGTGAATGGATGTGTGTGTTAGCACCCATGTGTACATGTGTGAATTTTTTTTTGCATGCATGTGTGTGTGTGTGCTCATGTATTTTTGTGCATGTGTGCGCTTATTTGGTTGTGGGTGTATGTACAATCATGTGTGTGTGTGGTCATGATTTTGTGCACCTTTGTATGCTCGTGTGTGTATGCATGTACATGTTTGTGTATGTGCATGTAATTAAAAGTAGTTTAGGTGACTTATTAGGTTTTTAATATTGCATTTATTTATTTATTATTATTATCATTATTATTATTTATTATTTATTCAAATTATTTTTGAAATAAAAATTTGAAGATATTGACCAAATAATTAAGAAATGTGGATTCAACATATTGGATTAAAGATGTTAAATACGATGATCAAAGATATTAAAAATATAATTTAATTAATTTAATTTTTATTTTCTTTGAAGGAATAATTTATACAAGTTTAAAATTCTAAAAATAAAATTGAAATATCTAAAAGTAAGATTAAAAAGTATCTCTTAGTGGTTTACCAATTACACTAAGATGACTTTCACATATTTAACTTTTACTCTACTTTAAATTATCCTATAAATATGAGTATTAGCCATTTAGAATCTAAAAATTCATAAAAGTAAATTTCTTAAAATACTTAGGATTTATTATCGTCAAATACAACACTATGGCTAGGGATTAATACCACAAATTGTTCTTGTATTTTTGTGTATAGATGAATGCTTATGTTTGTTTTGTGCATGTGTTTGTGTGTATATGTGTGTGTGTGTACACATCTATGCCTTGATGTGCATGCATACATTTGTATGTTTGGGTATATATGCAAAAACATGTGCATGTGTGTGTTTGTGTTGTGCACATGTGAGTGTGTTCATCTATTTATATGCTATGTTTAAACGTGCACTTGTGTGTACCTGTATTTGTGTTTGATGGTGTGCATGTGCATGTGCATGCATGTTTGTGTATACATGTATATTTATTCATGTGAGTGTGTATGTGTGTGTGTGTGAGTGAATGTGTGTGCATATGTGCATGTCTCCATGTGAGCATGTGTGCAAATCTTTGTGTGAGATAACCTGTATGAATGCATTGATGTGTGTGTGTGGCAGTGTGTGTGTGTACATGAGTGTGTGTATGTGCATGTGTGTATGCTGATGTGTATACATGTATGTATATTTGTGTGCATGTGTATGCTTTTGTGCATGTGTTTGCATGTTCATATGCATGTGCGACACATTTTTTGTTTGTGTACTTGTGTTTATGCCTCTTTCTGTGTGTATGTGTGTGCACATGTGAATGTGCTTTAGTTCATGTGTGCATGTAAGTGTGGTTGTGTGTGTGTGTGTGTATATGTATTTGTATGTGTGCATGTGCTTGTGTGGGTGCTCTTGAATGTGCATAGGTGATAACAAGTGTGCATGCATACATGCGTTGATATGCGTATGTTGGTGCATGCATGTGTTTGTAGTTGTGTGAGGGTGTATGCAGGTATGTGTGTGTGTGTATGTGTGCATGTGCATGTGTAGGTGTGCTTGGATGTGGATGGATGCTTGGAAATGTGCGTGTATACATGCATTCATAAGCGTATGTTGGTTCATGCATGTGTGTGTAGTTGTGTAGAGGTGTGTATGTATGTGTATGTGTGTTATTAAATTTATTGTTTTATTTGTGTGCATGTTTATGGTCTATGCATGTGTGTACATGCATGCATGTGTGAATGTAAGTGTGCATGTGTATGTGTGTGTCCATGTCCCTATTTGTATGCACATGTGAGTGTACACACAAGCTTGAGCATGTTTTTATGCACTGTTCATGCTTGTATGTGCATCTATGTGGGTGTGGGTATTTGTGTTTGTGTATGCATGTTCATCCATGTATGTCCATGCACACATGTATAAGTGTATGAGTGTGTTTGTACTTATGTTTGTCTTTGCATGTGTTTGCATGTGCATGTGAGTGTGTACACTTATATGTGTATGTGCTTGTCAGTGCATTATGTCTGTGTGTGGTTGTAAACTTGCATTTGTACATATGCGTGTGTTTATATGGATGTTCATGTGTGTGTGTGCATGTGTATGTGCTTGTGTATGCATGTATGGGTGTGTATATACATATGTATGCAAGTGTGTGTGTGTGTGTATGCACATGCAAGTACATATTTATGTCTATGCATGCTTAAACATGCACATTTGTGTGCATGTTTGGGTGTAAGTATATGTTTGTGTGCTTGTGTATGTGTGTGCACATGTATGTGTGCATTGGTATGAGTGTGTATGTTTTTGTATGTGCGAGAGTGTGTGTGCATGGTTATTAATATGCATATATGTATATGTGCAAGCATATATTGATTCACATGTGTATGTGCATAGGTGTGTGTATGCATGCTCATCTTTGGGAGTGTGTGTTTGTGTGTGTGCATGTGTGTTTACACATGTGGATGTCTATGTGCTAATGTGTGTGTGCTTCTGTGTGTGTGTTGATGGATGTACATGTGAATGTGTGCATATGTGTATGCATGTGTGTGTGTTTGAGTGCATACATGTGTATTTATGTATGAGTGCATTAGTTGTCATGTGTGCATGTATGTGCATATGTGCACATGAGTGTGTGTGCTTGTGTGTATGCATGCATGATTCTATGTGTGTGCTTTTGAGTGTGCACAACCACATGTTTGTGCGCATGTGTATGTTGTGGTTACAAGTGTGTGGATGTGTGTGTGTATGTGTATGCATGCATGTGTGTAAATAATTGTGTGCATGGGTTTGTGTGTGTGCATGTTTATGCATGTGCATGTGTGTGTCGATGAGAGAAGGTTGTTGTGTGTGTGTGTGTGCTTCTATATGCATTTTTGTGTGTAGGTATGTGGCTATGTGCTCATGTGCCAGTGTGTGTGTGTGTATGCCTATGCATAGCCATGTCAGTGTGTGCATGTGCATGTGGGTGTGTGTGCATGGGTACACATGTGTTTGTGTGTGCATATGTAGGCATATTTTTGTGTCTATGCTTATGAGCATGTGTGTGTGTATGTGTGTGTGTTTGCATTATTTGCCAATATGTGTGCCTATATGTGCATGGGTGTCTTTGATTTATATGCATGTGCATTTGAATGCATGATTGTGTGTGCATGTCTAACTATACGTGTATGTTTGTGAGCATGTTTGTGAGCGGGTGTATGTGTGCATGTTTATGTGCGTATGTATGTACATGTGTGTCTACTATGTGTGCTTGTGTGCTTGAGCATGTGTGAGTGTGTATGCATGTGTGCACGAGTGTGTGCAAGTTGTCATGTATGTGTGTATGTGTGTGTGCATTTGTGTGTGCAAATATGTGCATGAGTTTGTGCATGCATGAATGTGTGTGCACATGTATTTGTGCATGCGTGTGTTTGTTTATGTGTGCATATGTGTCTGTGTTTGGGTGTGCATGTGTGTGTGTGTGTGTGTGCATGTGTGTGCACTTGTGTGGTTGTCTGTATGTATATGTAGGCATGTGTGTGCATGTGTTTCTATGGATGTGTTGGTGCGTTTGAGTGTGTGTGTGTGTGTGTATTTTTGTGCATGCATGTGTATATTCACGTGTATGCATGTGCTTGTGTGTATAAATTTATGTGCATGTTTGCATTTGTATGTATGCATATGTCTTAGTGTGTGTGCCTATGTATGTTCATGTGTGTGTATGTGTGCATTTGTGTGTGTGTTTAAGCATTGTTTCCTCTTTACAAGCTTATCGACGTGTGGCTATATGTGTGCTTGTGTGTGTGTATATGAGTCCATGTGTGTGCATGATTATACATGTTTACATGTGTGTCCATGTCTATTTATGTGCATGGATGTGTTTATGTCCATGTATGCATGCTTGACTGTGTGTGTGTGCATGTGCACACATGTTGATGAGTGTGCACTTGTGTATATGTATGTTTGCCTATGCGTGTGCATGTGAGTGTGTATGTACATGTGTATGTATGAGTAAACATGTATGTGTACATGTGTGTGCATTTGTGTTTGCTTTTGTGGATGAGTGCATGCATATGTGTGTGCGTAGGTTTATAAATGTGTGTGTGCATATGCATGTGCATGTGTGTGTGATTGACGTATGTGTCTTCGTATGTGTGTTTGTGTCTATGCATTTTGGCAATGTGTGTGTATGCATTTATGTATACATGCGAGTGTGTGTGTGTGTGTGTGTTTGTGTGCATGCCTGTGTGCATGTGGTCATGTGTGTGTGCATATGGGTGTGTGTGTGTACATGCCCTCTATGCATGCACGTGTGTGTGTGGGTGCTTATGTGTGAATTTGTGCATCAGTTTTTGTGCTTGTGAGCATCTATGTGCTTGGGTGCTTCTGTGTTCGTGTACATGTGCACACAAGTGTGTGTGTGTGTGTGTGTGTTTGTGTGTTTTTATGCATATGCATGGGTGCGTGTGAGTGTTAGTGTATCGATGTGCACATGTGTGTATGTGTATGTGTGCATTTCATGTGTGTGTGTGTATGTGTTTATGTGTCCATGTGTGGTTATGTGTGTGTGTGTATGTGCATCTATTTGTGTGCATAAGGGTGAGTGTGTGTGGGTATGTGTGCATAAGTGAATGCATATCTTTGTGTATGCATGTGTATATAGGCATGTGCATGTGTTACTATGTGTGTTCTTGTCAGCATCTGTGCGTGCATTTGCATGTGTGTGTGTGAGTATTGTAGAAGTGTGTTTGTGTGTGTGTGTGTGCATCGATGCATTTGGATGCATTTGCATGTATATGCATTTGTACATATGTGCATGTCTACGTGTGCATGCCTTTGTACGAGTGTGTATGTTTGTTTGTGTGAGCGTGTGCTTTTGTTCATGTGTGTCTACTTATGTATTTATTTGTATGTGTGTGTGCATGCTTATGCATGTGTTAGTATATGTGAGTGTGAGCATGTGCATGTGCATGTGCATTCATGTGTGCATGCCTATGCATATGTATGTGCATGCATGTGTGTGTGAGTGTGTGCAGGTGTGTTCCTATGCATGTGTCTGTGTGTGCATGTGCATGCATGTTAGTGTGTGTATGTGGATGTTGGTGCATGTGGGTGAGTGTGTGTATGCATGTATGTTCGCATGTATGTTTGCATCTTTGTTCACATGTGTGTTCACATGTGTGTTCGCATGTGTGTGCATGTGTTTTCTTTTGCATGGACCCATGTTGACGAATGTGAGCATATGTGTATGCATGTGCGTGTTTGTGCCAAGGTGCCTAAGCATGTGAATGTATGTGTATGCATGTGTGTTCTTTTGCGTAGGCATGTGTATGTAATTGTGAGCTTGTGCGTATGCTTGTGCATGTTTATGCCTTTGTTGTGTGTATGTGTGTTTTTGTGTATGTGTTTGTGTGCATGTGTAAATGTATTTGTGAATGCAAGTATGATTATGTGTTTGCACGAGTGCATATGTGTGTGAGTGTTTGAATGTGCATGCATTTACACTTTTGTGCATGTTTTTTTAATGTACATGTCTATTTGCTTGTGTTTTTATGCATGTGTATGTTTGTGTGCATGCACTTGTATGTGAATATGTGTGTGCATGTGTGTGTATGTATGTGCACATGTTTGCTTGTACTTGAGCATCTGTGTGCATTTGGGTATATGCATGTGTGGTCATGGATGTGTGTGCACATGTGTGTGTGCTTGTGCATTCATTATGGTCTATGTATACAATTGTGTATGTGTAATGCATGTAGGCGTGTGTGTGTGTGTGTGCTTGTATGTGTGCATTAATATGTAAATGTGTGTGTATGTGTGCATGTGTGTGTGTTATTAGCTGCATGTGGATGAGGGAGCATGTTAGTATATGTTTTTATGTGTGCATGTGTATGTGTTTGAGTGCATGTGTGTGCCTATATGTGCAAGTGTGTGTGTGTGGACATGTGCATTTATGTGCATGTGTTTGTGTGCATATTTGTGTACATATGTTTGCATGCATGTGTACGTCTTTGTGTTCATGTGTATGAGTGTGTGCATGCAAGTGTATATGCGGGTATGTTTGTTTGGGTCAGTATGTGCATGTGTGTATGTGCTTTTGTGTCTTCATTAATGTGTGTTGATGTGTGTTCATTTGTATATGTGTGTGATTATGTGTGTGTGTGTGTGCGCGTGCTTGTGTATATATGGGTTTATGTGTGCGTGTGTGTGCATCTTCCTATATGTGTGTGCATGTGCATGTGAGTTTGCTTGTGTGTTTGCTTGTTTGTGCATGTGCATGTGTTCTTATGTGTGTGTGTGTGTGCATACGTGTGTGTGTGTGGGCATTTGTGTGTGTATGTGTGGCTGGCTGTGCTTATTCATGATTGTATGTGTTTGTGTCTTCATGTGTGGGCATGTGCATGTGCATGTGTGTGTGTGGGGTCTTGCATGTGTTTGTGGACATACATGACTGTTAGTGTGTGCAGGTGTCTATGGGGTGTGTTTGTTGGTATTTGCATGCATATGTTCACATGTGTGTGTGTATGTGTGTGCGTGTATTTTTTTGTTTGCGTGTGCATCTGTGTGCACGTTTGAGTGCATGTGTGCATGTTCATGCATGTGTGGGTCTGTGGGCGTGTTGCTGTAACTGCATGTTTGTGTGCACATTTTATGCACGTATGTCTGCATGCATGTGTGTTGGCGCATGTGTGTGTGTATATGTGCATGCATGTGTGTATTTGTGTGCATGTATGCACATGCTATATGTGAGCATGCATGCGTGTGTTTACATTCAAGCATGTCCATGCATGTGTTTCCAAGTGTGTTCATGAAAGTGTGCATGTACATTTGTGCATGTGTGCATGTATTTATGTGTGCATGCATATATGTATGTGTGTACGCATGCATGTGTGAATGGGAGAAAGTGTGTTTGTGTGAGCATGTGTGTGCATTTATGCATTCATGTATGTGTGGTTGAGTGTATGTGTTCATATGTGTGTGTGTGTGCATGTGATTGTTGTTGCGTGTACTTGCATGTGTGTGTACGTTGGCATGAGTGCACGCTCCTTTATGTTTGTATGTGTGTTTATGTGGGGAGGGGGTGTATACGTGTTTTCTTGTATGTTCACATTTATGTATACATGTTTGGGTGTGTGTGTACATGTGTATGTGTGAGTGTTCAAGTATTTGTGTGTGGTTGTGTGTGTGTGGGTGAGTGTGCATGTCTGTGCATGTTTTTGTGTCCATGTGGGCATGCATGTGTGTGCATATGTGAGTACCTGTGTGTGTGTGTGTGCTTGCACATGACAAAATGTGTGTGTGCACATGTGTATGTATGTGTGTGCCTATGCATTCTTCTGTAGGGGTGTGTGTGTACTTGTGTGTGGGTGCATGTCTATGTGCATGTGTATGTGCAAGCACACGTGTGTTTGTACGTGCCTGCTATGCATGCAAGTGTACAGGTGCATGGGTGTATGTGTTTATGTGCATGCCTGTGTGTGCATATATGTGTGTGCATGCATGTGCATGTCTATGTGTGTATGCATGTGCATATATGTATTCATGTTTATCAGATTGTCTATGTATGCTCATGTTTATATGTGCATGTGAAAGTGCATGTGCTTTTTCTTGCATGTATTTGTGTCTATATGTTCCTACATGTGTACATGTGTGTTTGAATGTGTGCATGTGTATGTGTGTGATTTGTGCATGAGTTTTTGTGTCATTATTTATGCTTGAGTTTGTGTTTGTGTTCAAGTGCACATGTTTTTGTGTATGCATTCATGCATACATGTGTTTCTCTATTTGTAAGTGTATGTTTGTATATCTGTGGGTGTCTATCAATGGGTTTCTATGGGTATATGTGTGTGCATGTATGTACATTTGTGTGCTTATGGTCTGATGTGTGTGTGTGGGTTTGTGGGTGTGTGTTGTGTGTCTGCAATTATGCATTTGTGTTTGTGTGTATATGCTCATGTGTTTGTGTGTGTGTCTGTATACATGTGTGTATGTTTGTGCACATGCGTGATGTGTGTGAATGTGCTTGTGTTTTTTTTGTATGGGTGTGTGTGAGCATGTGTGCATGGTTTTGTGAATGCGTGCATGTATGCATGTGTGTGGGTGTGGGTATGCATGTGCATGTCTATGTGCATGTGCACGTGTGTGTGTTGGTGAATGTATGTGCATATAAATGTTTGTGTGCGTGCATATATGTGTGTATGTGAGTGTGTACGTGTTCTTGCACTTGTGTCTGTGCATGTGTTCTTGTGAGATCAAGTGTGTTTGTGTTCGATTGTGTGTATATGTGTGTGCTTGTGTGTTTGTGCATACACATTTATGCATCTGTGTGTGTGCATGTATGCTTGTGCATGTGTGTGCATGCAAGTGTATGTTGGTGTGCATGTGCATATGTGTGTGTCTATGTGTCCATGTGTGTGTGCTTATGTTTAAACATGTATATGTGCGCATATCCATGTGTATGTGTGCATGTGTGTGTACATGTGTACAAATGTGTTGTTGTGTTTGGATGTGTGTGTGCGTGTGCATGTGGACACATGTGTCTACATTCTAGTGTGGGTGTTGCTGTGTGGATTTGTATTTGTACAGGTGCTTTCATGTCCATGTTTGTGTGTATGCATGGATGTGTGCTTGTATGTGCATTTGTGTATGTGTGTGCATGTTTATGTGTCTGTGCATGAGTGTTTACATGTGCATGTGTTTTTGTTTATGTGTGTATGTGCACATTATTTGCACACAGGCTTGTGTATGCTATTCATGCATGTGTGTGTGTTCTATGGGTGTAAGAATGAGTGTGCATATGTGTATAAGCATTTTTGTGCACAAGTTCATACATGTGTGTATGCATAAGTGTATTTGCTTATGTGTGCCTCTATTTATGTGCATGCACATGTTCATGTGTGTTTGTGTGTTGGTATGTAGCTGTGCACATGTGTGTGTGCATCCACATGCATGTGAATGTGTGTATGCATGTGTGGTTTATGTGTTTGTATATGTTCATGCAAGTGTGTATGTGCATGTGTTTATTCATGGGAGTGTGTGTGGAGGTTTGCAAATGTTTGTGTATGTGTGCATATGCATGTGTGTGTGTGTGTGTATGTGTGCACATGTCTATGTGAATGCATGCATATACAAAAGTGTGTTTGGGTGTGCATTTCTTCCTTCGTGTGTATGTGCACATGCTAGAGTTCGTGAGTGTGTGTATAAGCATGTGTATGTCAGCACATGTGCATACATATGCGTGCCTATGTGTATGTGTATTCATGTCTATATCCATGTGCATGTGTATTCCTATTTGTGCTAGTGCTTGCTAGTGTCCTTCTATGCACATGTATTTAAGCATACATGTGTGTTCTTAGGCGCATGTGTGTTTGTGCTTTATTTTGTGCCAACATGTGTGTGCATGCATGTGTGTATATGTATTTGTCAACGTGTATGGCTCTTTGTATTTGTGCATGAGTTTGCATGCATGTGAATGCATGTGCATGTGTGCTTGTGTGTGTGTGGGTGTTCATGTGTGCTTGTGCATATGTGTGTGTTCATGCATTTTGGTGTGTGTGTGCATCTGCATGTGTGCTTGCATATGTCTGTGTTAATACATGTGTGCATGTGTGCAAGCATGTGTGTTTACTATGTTAGTTTTCGTGCTTTTGTGTGCAAGGGTGTGCTTATGTTTGTGTGACTATGCATATGTATGTGTGTGTGTGTGTGCATATAACTATACATGTGTATGTGTCTATATGCATGAGTTGTTTTTGTGTTTATGGGTGCTTGTCTATGCATGAGTGTGGTCATGTGTGTGTGTTTATACAAGTGTGTGAGTGTTGTTATTCGCATCCATGTGTGTACCTATGTTTGTCTATTTGTGAGTGCATATGTTTGCACGTGCATATATGTGTGTGCATGTTTTTTCTTTTTATTTGTGTGTGTGTGTGCATACATGTCTGTTTGGGTTTGCATGAGTAGGTAAAGGGTTGTGTGTGTGTTTGTGCATGCATTTGTTTATCCTATCCATTTTTGCATGCGTACATGTGTTTGTCTATATGCACAGACATGTGTGGGCATTTGGGGTGCTTGTGGGTGTGTGTGTGTGTGTGTGTGTGCATGTGTATATGTACATGCATAATAATATGTGTGTGTTTGTGTGCATGTGTGCATGTTAGTGTGTGTGTTTATGCATGTGTATATGTGCTTGCATGTATGGTGTGTGTGTGATTGTATGTACTTGTTTGTGTGTGTGCACATGTGCATGCAACTTCTTTTGTACTCATTTTTATATTCATGTGTGTGCGAGAACATGTGTGCGTGCGTGAGTGTTCATGCATTTGTGTTTTTAGGCTTGTGTGTGTGGGCGTCTGTGTGTATGTGGGGTTGTGTGTTTATGCAGGTGTGCCTGTGTGAGTAGGCATGCATATGTGTGTGAAAATGTGCATGTGCATGTGTGTGCATGCACATGTGCCTAAATGTGCATTTTCATGTTTATGTGCACGTGTGTGTGTTTGTGTGTGTGTGTGTGCTTATATTTGTATGTGTATGTGTGTGTGTGTGTGCATGTTGTCTGTGTGTGTTCATAGAAGCGTGTCATGAGTGTATTTTTTTCAACACACATGCACATGTCTATGCATGTGTATCCAAGCATGTGTGCGAGTGTGCATACACATGAATGTGTTTGTGTGCTCACGTATGTTTATGTCAATATTAGTGTGTGTGTGTGTGTGTTTGTGTTTGTGTGCATGTGTGCTTGTGCTTGAGAGTGTCTTTACTATGTGTATGTGTATATGTGGTAGTGGTTATGTGTGCACATGTGTCTATGTGTGTGCTTGTGTGTGCATTAGAGTGTGTATGCACCTTTGTGTTTGATGTGCATGTATGTGCATGTGGGTGTGCATGTGTGTGCTTGTATGTGCACAATAATATGTGCATGTGTGTGTGCACATGTGTATGTGTGTGTTTGGGCATCTATAAGTGAGGGTGCATGTCGACGTATGTTTCTATGCATGCATGTGTATGTGTGTGAGTGCATATGTCTGCCCTATGTGTGTAGGTGTGTGCGTGCCCACCTATATGTGTATAGTTTAACATAGGTGTCTATGTAGAAATATGTGTGCTCGTTTGCTCCAACGTGCCCATGTGTGTATGTTTGCATGTGTTTATGTGCATGTTTGTGCCTTCATGTTTGCATGCATCTATGTGTGTTTGCATGTGCGTGTATGTGTGTCTACATGCATGTGTATATGTGAGTATGTTTGTGTTTGGGTTTGTGTGTGTGTTGATTTATTTACATGTGTGTATGTGTGCAAATGTGTGTGTGGTTTTGATTGTGTGTGTGGGTGAATGCATGTGTGCCAGTGTGCCTTCATTCATATGTGTACGTGTGTGTGTGTGGGTGGGTGGGTGTGCATGTTTGTGTATTAATGTGTATATGTGTTTGTGTGTGTGTGTGCACATGTGAGCAGTTGTATATGTGCATGTGTTTGCGTGTGTGCTTGTGTGTATATAGGTTCAGGTGAGCATGTGTCTACTTTCATATGTGTGCATGCACATGTGAGTTTTCTTGTGTGAGTTTGTATGTTTGTGCATGTGCGAGTGTATTCTTTTGTGTGTGTGAGTGAGTATGCATGCGTGCATGCATGCTTGTGTGTGTGTGTTGGTTCATGTGCATGCATGTGTGTGCATGTGTGGCTATTCACGTGCATGTTTGTATGTCTATGTATGTCTTCAAAGGGGAGTGTGTGTACATGTGTCTATGGGGTGTGTTTGTTGGTGTTTGTGTGTGCATGCCTTCATACATGTATTTGTGCACACAAGCACATATGTTTCAACATTCTTGTGTGTGTATATGTGTGTGCATATGTTTATCATCTTCTCTATGTATGTGTGTGCACATGTGTCTACATGTTTGTGTGCATGTCTACATGTTCATGCATATGTGTGTGTTGCTATTAATGCTGTGTGTGTGCACAATTCTTTGCATGAATATGTGTGCACAGTGTGTTAGTGCATGTGTGTGCATGTGCTTGTACTATACAACGTGTTTTTGTTTGTGTGCATGTGTGTGGTAAGTTAGTGTTTGTTCTTGTGTGTACGATTCTGTGCACATGATTGTGTGATTGTGCATCTACATGTGTGTGGGCATGTGTGTGCATCTATCTTTACATGTGAATGTGCATGTGTGTATCTGTGTGTGCTTGTGTGCAGGTTTGTATTGTATGTAGATGTGTGTGTATGCATCTTTGTGTTTGTGCTTAAGTATGTGCATACATGCAGTGTTTATTTGTGTTGTGTATTTCTTGTTTGTGCATTTGTGGAAGCATGTACACTTGTGTGTGTTGTGTGAGAGTGTGTGCATGTATGTAGGTGCTGTGGTGTGCATGTGTGTATGCTTATTTTTGGGTGTTTGTGTACATGCTTTTGCATGTGCATGTGTCTATGTGTGAATGTGTGTTTGTGCATGTCTGTGCATCAGTGTGCATGTGTGTGTATGCTTGTTCGTGTATGTTTGAGCATGTGCATGTGAGTGTGTATATATTGCATTTGGCATGCATGCATATGCGTGTGTGTGTGTATGCATTTGCATGTGTGTTCATCAATATGTCCATGTGTGCCTTTTTGCATGTGCATTTTATGTGTGTAGGTGCACATTATGTGGCACATTATGTGTGCTTACGAGTTTGTGTGTTCATGTAGGCATGTGCGCATGCATGTGTGCATGTGTATGTGCATATGTGTGCGTGTCCAGGTGTTTGTGTACATGTGCATGTGCTGCATGCTGTATGTGTGCGCATACATGCTTGTGCAACTGTTCATGTATATGTGTGTTAGTATATGTGCATGTGTGTGCATGCATATGCGTGCATGTGTGTGTGTGTGCATGTTTGTATGCCTATGTGTGTGTGCACGTGTGTATTGGTGTTTGTAAGTATGTATGTAACAATGTTTGTTTTTGTGCTTCAAGGTAAGTGTGTGCATGGCTACATCCATATATGTGTGAGTGTGTGTGAATGTGTACATCTATGTGCTTGTGTATATGTGTGCAGATGCATTCTTGTGCATGCATGCATATCTATTGTAAGTGTGTACATACATGTGTTTCGTGTGTGAGTGTTTTTATTTTTATGCATGCGATCAATGTGTGCATTCATGCACGTGTGTGTGTGCTTGAAAGCATGTGTGCTTATGTTTGTGGACTTGTGCATGTAGGTGGGTGTTCATGTGTATGTGTGTTTGTATACATGTGTGTTGTGTATGTTTTTGTGGGGTGCATGTCTATTGATGTGTGTGGTTGCGTGTGTGTACTTGTGTGTGTGTGTCAATTTGTCAGTGCATGTCATGCACATGTGTATATTCGTGTGCATGTTTAGTTGCTTTTATATGTGTATGTGTGCATATGTGTCTGTGTGGGTTTGCATGCATGGGTGTGTGTGTGTGTGTATCTGTTTGTGTATGCATGTGTTTGTGCATATATGCATGTCTATGTGTGTGTTTGCATGCACACACATGTGTTGAATTTTTTACGTATGTGATTCAAGTGTGTGGATGCTTTTTGTTTGTGTATATGTGCATGTGTATGTGTGTTCGTGTGTATGTGTTTGTGTAAGTATATGCACATTAATGTGTGTGTGTGTGTGTTTGTCCATGTGTGTTTACATGTGTATGTGTTTGTGTGTATGATTGCATATGTGTGCTTGTGTGTACATGTTTGTGTGTGTGCACATGTGTATGCATCTTCCTGTGTATGTATTTCATGTGCGTGTGTGTGTGTGTGTGTGCATATGAGAGCATGTGTGTGGGCATGTTCATGTATTTGTGTGCATTGGGGGTGCATGTATATGTAGAGGTGTATGTGTTGCGGGTGTGCATGTTTGAGTTTGCATACATGTGTGTGTACAAATATGCATGTGCATGTGTGTGCATGTGTATGTGCCTGAATATGTGTTTTTGTGTTTGTGTTTACATTTTTGTGTGTCTACATGCATGTGTGTATGTGTTTGCATGTTGTCTGTGTGCATGAATAGAAGTGTGTGCATGTTTTTCTACATGCATGCACATGTTTGTTCGTGGGTATATGCATGCATGTGTGCATGTGTGTGAATGTTTTTGTGTGTGCACATATGCGTGTGTCTGTGTTAATGTGTTCGTGTGTTTGTGCATGCGTGCTTGTGCTTGAGCGTGTGTTTGTATGCATGTATGTGTATGTGTGGTCATGTGTGTGCCTGTGTAAGCATGTGTGTGTGTGTGTGCTTGTGTGCGTATTAAGGTGTGCATATGCACTTGGTGTTTTCCTATGTGTGTGTGTGTGAGTGTGCATGTTTGTGCTTGTATGTGTGCATGTGTGTGTATGTGCATGTGCATGTGCATGTGCATGTGCGTGTGCGTGTGCGTGTGTGTGCTTAAGTGTTTGTGGGTGAGGGTGCATGTTAGTGTATGTTTTTATGTGTTTATGTGCATGATCTTGTATATATGTGAGCACATGAGTGTACCTATGTATGCAAGTGTGCGTGTGCACATGTGCATGTGTCAACTTTTGCATGGGTGTTTATGTACAAATACAAGTGCATTTTTGTGTCAAGGAGACCGTGTTTCTGTGTGCATGTTTGTGTCTACATGTTTGCTTGCATCTATGCGTGTTTGCATGCATGTATATGTGTGTGTTTGTGTGCATGAATTCATGCATGCATGTGTATTTTTATGGGTGTATGTACATGTCTTTTTGTGTGTTGCTACGTGTGGATGTGTGTGTTTGTGTGTGGGGGCATTTGTGTGTGTATGCATAGGTTGTGCATGAGTGCTTTTGGGTGCATGTGCATGTACTCTTGAGCACATGTATGTGTTTATATGCATGCATGTTTATATGTGATTGAGCATGTGCATGTGGATGTGTGTGGGCATGTGTGTGCATGGGTACATGTTTACATGTGTGTGTGTGTTTTGGTGTTTGCTAGTGTGTGTGCCTTTGTGTGCATGTATGTGTGTGCACATGTGTGTGTTTAGATGCATGCGTTTGTACATATCTATGTGCACGTATGTGTGCTTGTTTCTAGGCTAGGGCAAGCACCTATATGTATCCCTATCTATGTGTGTGTTTTCATACCTGTGTACATATGTCTTTAAATCTATGATTGTGCATGTTCATGTGTTTCTAAGTGTGTGTGCATGCTTGCATGTGCAACTATGCATATGTGTGTGCATGTGCATGTGTTAGTTTTTGTGCACATAAGTGCATACATGCATGTGTGCATGTGTTTGTGGGTGCCTATATATGTGCGTGCTTGTGTGTCTGTGTTTTGTATACACATGTATGTGTGTGTGTGTGATTGTGTTTGTTTGAATGTGCATATGTGTGTGTTGTGCATGCATACATGTGTGAATGTGTATGCATGTATCTATGTGTGTGTTTGTGTACACACAAGCATGTCTTCATCATATGTGTATTTGTGGGTGCAAGCGTGTCATTGTGTACTTGTGTGGTTCAGTGTGTGTACATGTGCATGTGCTAATGCATATGTCTATGTGTATAGGCATATGTGTGAATGCATGTATGTGCAAGTGCATGTGTGTGGATGTGTATGGTCATGCGTGTGCATGTTTATTTATGTGTGTGCATGTACATGTCTGTCTATGTGTGTGTGTTTTTGTGTTTATTTATATGTATGCACGTGAGGGAATGTATTTGTGTCTATGTAAGTGTGTGCTTGTGTGTATATGCCTTTGTATAAGTATGTTTGTGTATGTGCACATGCACACATTTGTGTTTATGTGTCTGTGTGATGTGTGTGTTTGTAAGTGTGTGTGCATTTGGATGTGTGTGTGCGTGTGAGCATTTGGTATGTTTGATCTTTGTGTGTGTTGTTGTGTGTGAAGGCATGTGTATGTCAGTGTGTATGTGCATGCATGTGTGTGTGCAGGTATATGTGCATGCATGTGGGTGTTTGTGCATTTGTGTGAGGATGTGCATGCATTTGTTAGTGTGTATGGTTGTATGTAGTTGCATGTGTGTGCATTTATGTATGCACGTGTGTCTATGTAGTGTGCATGTTTGTGCTTGTTCATGTTCATATGCTTGTATGTTTCTATGTGCATGCCTGTGTGAGTGAAAGTGTGAATGTACAAATACATGTGATTATAAATGTGTGTGCATTTGTATGCATGTGTGTGTGTGTGTGTGCATGTGTGTTTTTGTGTGTGTGCACTTTTGTGTGTGCAAGTGTAGGTTCGTGCATATATGCACATGGGTGTATGTTTGTGTGCATCTATTCAATTATGTGCTTGTGTGTAGGTGTGTGTAAGTGTGTGTTTGTGCATGTCCATATTTGTGTGAGTGTGTTTACTTCTATTCATGTCTATATTTGTGTGAGTGTGTGTTTGTGCATGTCTATATGTGTGTGTAGGTTTTTGGGTGTGTGTGAGTGTTCTTGTGTGTGCATGTTTGTGTGCACATATGCTTGTTTATGTATATGTGTGTGAGTGTGTGTTTTAGTGTCTTTATGTGTGCATCTAAAAGCATTTCCATGTGCATGTGCATATGCATTTATGCACATGGATGCACATGTGTTTTTTGTTTGTGGACACAAGCTTACATGTGTGTGTGTGAATGTGTATGTTTGTGTGTATTTGTGTGTGCATGTGTGTGCCTATATGTGAATGTCTATACATTTTTGTGTGTGTGTGTCCATGTGTGTGTGCATGGTCTTATATATGTGTGTTAGAGTGTGCGTTTGAGCTTGTTTACATATATGTGTGTGAGCATGCATGTGAGTGTGTGTGCATGTGTTTTTATGTGAATGTGCATGTGTTTATGCACAAGAACTTGCTCATGTTTGTGTGAGTGGTTTTGGTTTGGTATGTGTGTGCATATATCTGTCTACACGTGCGTATGTGTGTGTGTGCATTTATCTATTTTTGTGTGCACATTACTGTGTGTGTGAGTGCTTGGGTGGGTGTGTGTAAGTTTGTTTGTATGTGTGCATGAGTGTGTGTTCCTATGTGTGTGTGTGTGCATGACCATGTGTGTAAGCTTCTACATGTTAGTATATATTTGTGTATGCTTGTGCATGTGTGTATATTCTTATATGTGTGTGTGTACATTTTTTGTGTATTTTTTTGTGTCTAAGATAGTTGTGTGTGTGTGATTGTGCTTCTATAAGTGTCACTATGCATATCCATGCATGTGCATGTACATATATGCATATCAACATATGTGTCATGTTTGCATGAATGTATATGTGCATGTGGGTTATGTGTGCAAGCTCATGTGTGCATGCTTGTTGTGTTAAGGTGTGTGGGTGGGTGTGTGTTGGTGTGTGTCTGTGTCTATGTTTGTGTGCGCATGCATGCACATTTATGTGTTGGTGAGAGTTTGTGCGTGTACTCGAGTGTGTAGGTGTGTGTGTGTGGCTACTTGTACGTGTGTACATATGCACATGTGTGTATATGATTGACTGTGTACATGTGTGAGTGCGTTTGCATCTGCCCATTGTGTATGTGTATATACCTATGCATCTATGTGTGTGCATCTATTCACACATTTGTGCATGGGTGGGTGTGTAGATGTCTATGTTTGGCTGTGTAAATGCATATGTGCATGTGTGTTTATATGGGTGTAGACACATGTGCTTGTATATGTGTATTCATGTTCGTGTGTGTGTAAGTATGCAGGTGTGTGCATGGGGGTGTGTATTTTCTACTGCATGTGTGTTTATATGCATGTTTGCACATATGAGTGTGCGATTGACTGTGCATGTGAGTATGTTTGTGTGGCTAAGAAGTGGTTTGTGCCTGTGTGTGTTATGTTATGCTTGCATGTGTGCATGTGTTATTGTGGGTGTGAGTGCATGTGCCTACGTGTTTGTGAATATGTGCATATTGTTTAGGCTTGTGTGTGTTAATATGTGTGTATGTGCATGCGTGTGTTTCTATGTGTGTTTGTGTATGTAGACATGCATAAATTTGCACACGTGTAAGCTTCTATAGGTATGCGCATGTTTGTGTTGCATTGGGATATGTTGCATACATTGTGCATATGTCTATTTGTATGTGTATTTTATGTCGGCTGTATGTAATTGTGTGTGCACATGTGGTTCATTTGTTTATTTATTTTTGTTCTTATGTGTGTCTACTTGTCCATGTGTATATGTGTGTAGGTTTATAAGTACGCGTAAAAGTGAACTTTCATGTGCATGTGTTTAGCTATCTACATGTGTTTTTGTGTGCATAATGCTATTGCATGTGTATGATTGTAAGTGTGTGTGTGTGTGTGTGTTTATGTGTATTTATTTGTGTTTGTGTGGGTACATGCATGTGTGTGCTTATGGGTGTGCATGTGTTTGTGTATGCATGTGCATTTGTGTGTCTCTCTGTGTGCATTTTTTTGCATGTGTTTGAAGAGTGTGTGCATACATGTGCATGTGTTTGTCAATGTGTCTTTATTTTTGTGTGTGCATGTCTGTGTGTACATGTGATTGTGTGTGTGCATGGTGTTTGTACGTCTTTGTGTGTGTGTGTGTGTGCATGTCTGTGTGTACATGTGATTGTGTGTGTGCATGGTGTTTGTACGTCTTTGTGTGTGTGTGCATGCTTATGTGTGTGCATGGGTGCATTCATTCATATGTGTGGGTGCATGTGCGCATGTGTGTGTGTGTATGTGTGTGTGCGTACGTATGCATGCATGAGCATTTGTATGTGTGTGTGTGTGTATGTGTGTATGAGTGAGCACATATGTGTGCTTGTTCATGTGTGTTGTTCAAGCATATGCGTGCATGTATGTGTGTGTATTTGTGTATGATTGCATGTGTGTGTGCACGTGCATGAATATATGAATCTTTGTGTGCATGTATGTGTGCATATGTGTTTATGTGCATGTGTTTATGTATGTGTGCTTATGCAAGTGAAAGTGTGTTCCTATATAAATATATATATATATATATATATATGCATGTTTTTGTCTGCATGCATGTGTGTAGTTGTGTGTGTGTGTCTACGTGTATGTGCTTGTGTGAGTGTGTGTGTGTTTGAGCATGTACACATGCAAACATGTGTGTGTTTGTGCATGCACACATATGTATGTTTGTATTAGTGCATGCATGTGTGCACAAAGGCACATGTGTTTGCATGGGTGTGAATGTGTATGTTCATGTGTGCTTGCATGCATCTATGTGAATGTATGGGATTGTTTGTGTGTTTGCATGAGTGCTGTCATGTTTATGTTCATGCATATGTACAGGTGTGTGTGTGAGTGTGCGTGCTTATGTTCACGTGTGTGTGTATGCATCACTATGTGCATGTGTGTGTGTGTGCATGTGGGTGTGTATTTATGCATGTGTGTGTGTGCTTTTGCGTATTAGCATATGTGTCTGTGTGTGCATACTTGTGTGTGGGTGCACATGTGTGTGTATCTACCTATATGTGTTAGTACATGCATGTACATGTGCATATGTGTTTGTGTGTGTGTATGTGCATTCTTATGCATGTGCATGTGTATGCATATATGTGTGAGTGTGCGTGCATGAGTATGCACGTGTGTATATTTGTATGTGAGTGTTTGCAAGTGCACATATGTGTGCATGCACATGCTTGCGTGTATGTTTATGTTCATGCAACTATGTGTGTACGTGTACATGCATATTTGTGTGTGCATGGATATGTGTGTATTTGCGGATTATGTGTACATATGTGCATGTGTGTTTTTGAGCATGTGTGTATGCATTTGTGTGTGTCTTTGTGTGTAAGTCTGTGAATAGAAGTATATGTGTTGGTTTATGTATGTATTTGTGTACGTAAGCACACATGTGTTCTTGCATGTGTGTAGATGCATGCATTTGTCCTTGTTGTGTATTTATCCTAGCATGCATTTGCATGTGTGCTTATGATGGTGGGTGGGCATGTGTGAGTGTATATATGTGTGTGTTTGTGCATTCATTTACATGTGTATGTTTGTCTACATGTGTTCGTGCGTGTGTGTGCATGTATGTGTTTATGTGTGTGTGTGAGTGCACTTATGGGTGTGTTTGTCTATGTGTGTGTTGTGTGTGCATGTGGGCATGTGGGTTATTGTGGTTGTGTGTGTATTCATTTATCTATGTGCATGTGTGTGTGTGTGAGAGCATGTTTGTATGTGTACATGCATGTGTTCATGTACACGTGTGTGTGTGTTCATGTGAGATTGCATGTGTCCATGTTTGTGAGATGTGGATGTGTGTGTTTGTATGCATGTTTGTGTGTCTACATGTGTGTGAGTGTGTGTATGTATGTGTGCTTGTGTGAGTATTTATGGATATGCATATGTGTGTGTCTTTATCTGTGCATTTGTGTGTTGTGTTCATGCATGTGTTTGTGTATTTTTGTGTGCATATGCTTTTGTGTGTGGTTGTGTTCATTTGTGTTTGTACAATAATGTTTGAGCATGCATGTGTATGGTTGTGCATGTATAGGTGAATGCACTGTATATGTGAGTGCACTTATAGGTGTCCTTGTGTGTGTAGAAGCGTGAGCATGTATGAGTGCCTTCATATGCATGTTTCTATCCATTAATGTGTGCACATGTACCTATAAGGGTATGTATGCTTATGCATGTGTTTATGTGTGTGTGTGTGTGCACATGTTTATATTTGTGTGTGAACCTATGAGTTTTTGTGTGTGCATGCATATGCATATATGTGTGCAATCTTGTGGGTGTGACCACGTGCATGTGCATGTATTTGTGTCTATGTGCTTATATTTGTGGTTGCATGCATCTACATGTACATGTATGATTGTATAACTAAGTGTGTATCTATGTGTTGGTTCTTGTGTGTGCATGCATGTGTTTGTGTGCATGTATCTAAGTGTGGCTATGCACATACATGTGTATGTTTGTGCGCTTACATGTATGTGCTTGTATGTGCATGTTCATGTGTCTATGTTTATGTCCGTGTGTGTTTGTATTTATGCATTTGTGGGTTTATGCTCATCGGTGTCTGGGGGACTATGTGTGTAGGTGTGTGTTCGTGTGCTGTTACACATGCACACATGTGTGTGTGCTAGTGCGTGAGTATGTTCATTTGTTTGTTCACAAAGGCATATGGGTTTGCATGGATGTGTTTGTTCATGTCTGCTTGCATGCATCTATGTGCTTGTGTGTGATTGTGTATGTGTGTTTACATGAGTGTGGTCATATGTTTGTTCATTCCAATGTGTATGTGTGCCTACATGCATGTGTGATGTGTGAGCACCTTTGTGAGTGCATGAGTGTGCGAGTGTGTTTGCTGATGTTTGCTTGTGTTTGTGCATATATGTGCCTATGTATGCATCTATATGTGCATGTGTGTGTGTACATGTGTGTGTGCATCTTTGTGTGGGTGCGTATGGATATGTATGTGTGTATGTGGGCATGTGTGTGTGTGTCTATTTGTTTGTGTGTATATCTAAGCATGTACATGTGTGATCATTCGTGCTTATGTGAGTATGCATATGAGGGTGCATGCATGTCCGTGTTTGCTTTTGCATATTGGCATGTGTCTGTGTGCATGTGTGTGTGTATACATCTTTGTGTGTCTTTGTGTGTATGTATGTGAATGGGAGTGTTTCTGTGGGTTTATGTGTGTATTTTTGTACGTGAGCACCCCTGTATTCTCACGTGTGTGTAGGTGCATGCATTTATGCATGTGTGTGCATGTGCGCTTGTGAGGGTGGATGGGTATTTGTCTATGCATGTGTGGATATGTGTGTGTCTATGCGTGCATTTACATGTGTCTGTTTCTGTGCATGTGTTCACATGCGTGTGTGTGTGAGTGCACATGTGGGTGTGTGTGTGTGCACTTGTAGGTGTGTGAGTGCACATATGGGTGTGTTTGTCTATTTGTGTTGTGTGTGCATATGGGCATGTGTATGCATATATGCATGTTTGTACTTGTGGTTGTGTGTGTATGCGTATAATTGTTTGTGCATGTGTTTTCATGTTTGCATGTGTGTGTTTGTGCATGTTTGCAAGTGTACGTGCATGTGTTCATGTGCACATATGTGGGTGTTTGTGTGAGATTGCATGTATCTGTGCTTGTGAGTGTGCGTATGTGTGTGTTTGTGTGCATGTGTGTGTGTGTGCATGTGTGTTAGTGTGTGTGTGTGTATATGTATGCATGCTTGTGTGAGTACTTGTGGATATGCATATGTGTGTGTGTATCCAAGTGCTTGTGTGTTGTGGTTATGCATGTGTTTGTATATTTGTATGAGTATATGCAAGTGTGTGTGGTGGTGTCATTTATGTGTGTGCAATAGTGTGTGTGCATGCACGTGTATGGTTGTGCACATATGGGTGTAAGTGCATGCGTGAGCTGACTTTTATGTGTGCTTTTGTTAGAAGAAATGCGAGCATGTGTGCATGTATCCATGCCTTCCTATGCATGTGTCTGTCCATTTGCATGTGTGCAGGTACTCGTATGGGTGTGTGCACTTATACATGTGTTTGTGTGTGTGCCTGTGACCATTTGTGCATGCGTACATGTGCAGGCATGTGTGTGAGAATGTTTGTGTGCATGCGTGTGTGATAACATGGATGTGTGTATGCATTTGTGTCTATGTTCCTATATTTGTGGTTGCATGTGTCAACATGCATATGTTTGTCTGCATAACTATGTGTGTATCTGTGTTGGTGTCTATGTGTGCATGCATGTGTTTGTGTACATGTATTTGTGTGTGGCTATACACGTACGTGTGTATGTGTGTGTGCCTACATGCATGTGCATGTGTTTGTGTAAGTTCGTATGTGTGTGTGTGTGTTTTTTTATTTATAAATTTGTGGGTTTTGCTCATGTGTGTGTGGGACTATGTCAGTGTGTTTTTGTGTGCATGTGTATGTATGTATGCTTATGTGTGTGGGTGCATGCATGTGTGCTTGTTTGTGTGCTTATGTGCATGTGTACGTGTGTGTGTGTGTGTGTGAGTGTGTCAGGGTGTGAGTGTATACATTTGTGCATGAGCTTCAATGTGTGTGTGTGCATTTGAGTGGTTGCTTCTGTGTGCATGTGTGTGTGTGTATGCATGATGCATGTGCTTACGTGTGTGTTGTGCATGCATGTCCAAGTGTGTTTGGGTGTGTGAGGTGAGTGTGTGTTTATGTGTTCCTATGTGAGTATGCATTTGTGCATGTGTGTATGCTTGTGCGTGTTTGCATGCATGCATATGTGTGTGCGTTCATGTGAGTGTGTTCCTATGTCTATGTGAGAGAGTGTGTGTGCATGCATATCTGTGTAAGTGTGAGTGTGTTCGTGCATGCGTTTGTGTGGGAGCATGTGTGTGTGTAAGTGTGGCTGTGCAAGTGCATGTGTGAACGTTTGTGTGTGTAAGTTTGTGTGTGCATGAGTGAATTCATGTGTGTGTAGGTTTGTTTGTGCATGTGTGTGTATGTGGCTTTGTATGAGTTTGCACATGCATGAGTGTGTGTTTGTGTGTGTTCATGCATGTGTGTATACATGAAAGTGTGTTTATGTTTGTGTGTGTTGGATTGTGCATGAATGTGCATGTTCATGTGTGTGAGTGAGCGTGCATATGAGTCTACGGGTGTGTGAGCATGTGTTTGTGTGCATTTGTACATGTATGTGTGTTTATGTGCATGTGTGCTTGAGTCTGTGTGTGTGTGTTTGTGTGGTTGTATGTGTATGTGTTCTTATGCGTTCATGCGTTCTTTTGTATGCATGAGTGAGTGTATGTGTTCATGCAGTCAATTATGTGTGTATATGTTATTGTGTGTGTGAACTGGTGTTATGCATGTGTGCAATCATTTTTGTGTGTGTGGGTGGGTGTGTGTATGTGTATGTGTGTGCATGTGCATGTGTGTGTACTTGCATGTGTGTTCAGACACATGCGTGTATGTGTGTGTGCACACATGTAGATGCATGTTATGTGTGCATGTGTGTTCACATAAGGATGTATATGTGTGCATGTATGTGTGTGTGCATATGTGTGAGTGTGCGTGTGCACATGTGTGCTAGTTGTGTGCCTACTTATGCACCTTTATGAGCATGTGTGCAGGTGTTCATGCATGTATGCATGCATGTGTGTGCATGTGTGTGCATGCATGTGTGTATATGTGTGGGTGTGTTTTCATGTAGGTACATGGATTTATGTGACTATGTGTATGTGTGCATATGATTGTGTGTGTATGTTTGTGCATCAATGTGCAATTGCATGCATATGTGTACTTGTGCATGCTATTGTTTATGTGTGTATTTGTGTGTGTGTGTGTGCATGCACATGCGAGTGTGCTTTGTGTGTGTGTTCATATGTGCATGCATGACTGTGCGTGTGGGAGTTTATATGTGTTATGTGTGTGTGTGGGTGTGTGCATGCTTTTGTGTATACTTTTGTGTGTGTGTGTGTGTCTACATGCATTCAAGTCAATGTGTGCATGTATGCATGTACGTGTGTGAGTATGTGAGTGAGCATGTGTTTGTGTTTTTGCATGCTTATGCATGTGCGTGCGTTTGTATGTTTATTCATACTCATGTGTGTTTGTGTGGTAGTACATGTGTCTATATACTTGTGTATTCATGTGTTTTTGTGTGTTAATGTGTGAGTTTGTGTTTACAAATCTGTTTGCATATATGTGTGCGCACTTAGATGTGCATGTTTGTGCACGAGTGAGCATGTTCATGTGTATGTGCATGAGAGTGTGCATGGGTGTGTGCGTGCATGCATCCATGGGTGTGTGTATGCATGTAAATGAATGTTTTATGTGTGTGTGCATTTATGTGTTCAAGCATGCATATGCATTTGTGCATGCGTGCATACTCATGTGCAAGTGTAGGTGTACGAGTGTGTGTGTGTGTGTGTATATATGTGTTGGTGTTTGTGCATGTGTGTGTTCATGTATATGTTTGTATGCATGTGTGTTAAACTATATATGTGTGTGCATCTATCTATGTGTACATATGTTTGTGTTTATATGTGTCTACATGTGTGTGTGTGTGTGTGTTTGCATTGGAGTATGTTTGCATGTGTCACTATTTGTGTATGTGTTTGTGTGCATTTCTATGTGTGTGTATGTGCATGTGCAAGTGTGAATATGTATGTGTGTGCATGCATGAATGAGTGCGTGTGTCTATGTTTGTGGGTGTTGGTGTGTGGGCCTGTCAATGGGTTTCTATGAGTATATGAGTGTCTATATGTGCATACAAGTGGTGACCATGGTCTTGTGTGTAGGTGCTGTGTGTGTGTATGCATGTGTGTCTATGTAAGCTTGTACATGTGTGTATGTGTGTACGCATGTGTGCATGTGTAAGTGCACTTGTGTGTGTTTGTGTGCGAGTATGTCTGTGCATGTGAGCATGTATTGCATGTGTGTGGATAGGCATGTACATGTGTGCATGCATGTGCATGTGTGTACGTGTATGCATGAGCATGTGGGTGTGTGTGTGTGTACATGTATTTGCATGTGTGCTTATATAAATTTTTCTGTGTGTGTGTGCATGTGTCATATTAAATCAAGTGTGTTTGTGTGTGATTGTGTGTGTTCCTATGTATTCATATGTGTGTTTGTGTATGTATGTGTATATATATGTGTGTGTGTGCATGCATGTAAGTGCATGTGGGTGTGTCCATCTGTGCATGTGCATGTGTGTTTATGTCTGTTCTCTTGTCTTTATGTGTGTATGAGAGTGCATATGCATGTGTATGTGTACTTGTATTCTTGTGTGTGTATGATTGTGTATTAAAGTGCAACGATGTGTGGGTGTGTGTTTGTGTGCATGCATGCCTATTGGTGTGTGCGCTTGTGTATGTATACATGCATTTGTATGCATGTTCCTATGCATGTGGTGCATGTGTGTTTTTGTGTGTGGGTTCATGTGTATGCAAGAGTGCTTTCTTGTATATGTGTATATGTATTTGTGTGTGTATATTTATGTATCTGTGCATATGTGTTTACATGTTTGCACTCTTGTTTGTGTAAGCTATGCATGCATGTGTACGTATGTGTGTGGGTGTGCAAATGAGTGTGTGTAGATGAGCATTTGCTTATGTGTCTTTGTTTTTGTGTGCATACGTATGTTCGTGTGTGTGTGTGTGGGCATGTGTGGGTGTGTGGCTATGCACATGCATGTGTTTACATGCGTGTGCATATTTGTGTGCATGTGCATGTGTGTGTTCATATGTATGGGTTTATGTGTTTATGCATGTGCATGCATGTGTGTGTGGATGTGTGTGTGTGTATGAGAGTATGTATGGAGTGTGCATGCATTCATGCATGTGTGCAAGTGCATGCTTGTGTGGGTGTATGCATGTCTGTGTAGATGCATGTGGGCACATGTGTGTGTGGGGGTGCATGCATGTGTGTGTTTGTCTGTGTGTGTGTGCATGCAAGAGTTCATGAGCATGTGTGTGCATGCCTGTGCATGTGGGCACATGTGATGTATATGTGTGTGTATTTATGTTTATGTATATGTGCATGTGTGTGTGCATCAGTGTGTGTGTGTGTATGTGTGTATGCTTGTTTTTCTACATGTGCATGTTCCTATTTGTACTAGTGCTGGCTAATGTGTTTGTGCATATATGCATGTCTGTATAAGTGTATGCATGTGTGTGTGTGGGTGCATATGTGTGTGCTTTATTTTGTGCCAACTTGTGTGCATGTGCAAGTTTGTTTATGTGTTTGTCTATGTGTGCATGAGTTTGTGTGCATGTGAGTGTGTCTACATGTGTGCTTATGTGTGTGTGTAAGTGTTCATGTCTGCTTGTGTGTTTTGGTGTTTGTGTGTGCTTGTGTATGCATGTGTCCATGTGTTTGTATGTGCATGCATGTGTGTGTGTACATGTGTGTGTGTGTTAATACATATGTGCATGTGTGTTTGCTTTGTGCTTGTGTGTGGGGTTATCTGCATGTGTTTGTATGATTGTGCAAGTGGGTGTGTGGGTGCATATATATCGAAATGTGTGTGAGTGCATACATGCATGTGAATATGCATGTGTATATGTGTGTGTGTGTTTGTGTATGCACATCTACATCTCTGTATTCATGCATGTGTGTGTATGTATGTTTGTGTGTGAGTACATGTATCTTTATGTTTATGCATGTGTGTATGTACATGTGCACATGTATTTATTTTTGTTGTGTATTTTTTTATGCATGTGTAAAAGAACTTGCACATGTGTGTGTTCATGCATGAGTGTGTGCCTATATGTGGGTGCATGTGTGTGCATGCATGTGCATACTTTTGTATGTGCATGCTTGCTTGTGTGAGGACACACGAACATACACATGTATGCACACATGCACAAGCATGCAAACACATATCCACACAGACAAGCACTTGCAAAGCCACATGAACATATGCACACACATCACATACACCAATACATACACACACACATGGGGGAACACCCATGCACATGCATATGGATACACATGCTAACACATGTGCACAAGCTCGCACACACACTCACACAACAACACTTACATGCACCTGTATGTGTATACAACACACAAAAACACATGCACCCATGCACCTGCACACACACACACATAGACACAAGCACACTCGCACACACACACATTGGCATGCACACACAAGCATAAAACATAAAAACAAACACACACACAAACATATACACAATCCGAGCACACATGCATATACACACATGCACGCATGCACACACAGACACATGCGCATAAAAACATGCACATACACACACATGCACACACAAACACACCCAAAGACTCACATATGCACATACACACCCATAAGAATACCAACACCCAAACATGCACTCACACTCACACATGAGCACATGAGTGCACACACATGAACACATGCACACATGTACACACACACACAAGCACACAGACAAACATTCACAAAAACACACACACTCAAGTACCCACACACACTCATGTACACACGAATACACACATATACACACACACACATGCATACACATCTACACAGACATACATAAAACACATGGACACACACTCACAAGAACAAACTCTCACATACACGTGCATGCACATGCAAACATAATTATATGCACATATACTTACATACACCCACATGCACACATATGTATATTAAAACACATTGATACACAAGCACACATGCACACACATGCATGCAAACATTCAAACAAATGCATAGGAAAACATACACGCATACATATGCATTCACATGCACACACTAACAAATGCACATGTGCACACATGCACAAATGCACTAACATGCACATGCACACACATGTACACACATGTAGACAAACACACATGCAAACAAACACACACACAAGCACGCAAACACAATCATACACACATACACATCCATGAACATGCACATGCACATATGTGCACACAAACACACACATGCATGCATGAAGTATCACACATAGTATAAACACACATGCACACACCCACATGTGCACAAATGCACAAATACTATGCTTACAGACATATACAAAACAAAAGATCATGCACACAAACATTCAGACACACATGCACATGCACACACACACTCACATAGACACAAACACACTCATAGCTGCACACACACTCATGCCAATGCATGCTTGGACACACACACACACACACCTAGCCACACAAAAACATAGACTCACACTTGCATGCTTGCAAGAATGAATGTTCAAACACACACAAACATGCATGCATATGCACATACACATTCCCACGTACACTTGCCTGCAAACTTGCACAATACACATGCACATGCACATACACAGACCCACCTACATGCACACACACACACACACACACTTAGGCATAACCAAGCATATAGATACACACCCACACATATGTACAAACAAGCATGCACAAATCTACAAAAACATATGCACACACAAGCACCAACACATGCACACACACTAATACATACACAAGTACACACACATGTGCTCATACATACATGCATGCATATGCCCATGCATGCACATGTACACAAAAAACATAATCAGATAAACATACACACATGCACATAACAAACACAAATATGCATACAAACATGAACAACCATGCATATAGACACACATGTAGTTGTAAGCTCACATTCATGCTTGCATAGAACACAAAAAAATGCACACACAAGTGCATCGATAATCACACATGCATAGGCACTGATGCACACACACACTAAAAAATGAATGCACATACACACACATAAACGCATGCTCACATGCACACACACACATACTAGTATACACAAGCACACAGACACCTACATTAGAACACATGCATCCATGCATAGGTGCCCATGATTGCACAAACACATCCACACATGCATGAACCTATGCACACAAATAAGCACACATACACATATGCAAAAACACGCTCACATAGCACCAACACACATACACACACACAATGAAACACACATACATACACACACATGTGCACACATACACATGCATACTTACACACATACACACACACACACCCCTAAAACACATAGACTGACATGCATTCATCTACACATGCACATGCACAAGAGCACACACTCATATGCAAGCACAAATTCACACACCAATACAAGCCCACACCCATGAACATGCACACACATACACACATGCACAAAAACACACATGCATACACACATATACACACAAACATGCACATGTGCATAAGCACATACACATGTACACATATGCTCACATAAACACACACTAGCCTACACATATACATGCACACATATGCACACACATGCACAAAAATATGAACACATACGCACAGACACGAACCCACACACATGTATTTGTGCACACATAGGAAAAGACACATGCACACACATACACACAAACATATAAATGCATGCATGCACATAAAAATGCACATGCACACAAACAAAAGCACACACACACACACACACACCCATATAGACACATGTTTGTTGCACATAAATATGTACATGCACAAAAAAATATGCATTCACATACATATAAGACAAACACACACACACACATACACACCTGCACCCATGTACTCATCCACACACAGGTGCATACACGTGCACACAAATGCTCACATACATGCATACATACACACACATGCATGCACATGCACATTTGAATATGATCACACAAAAATACACACACTTGCACACATACACTAAAATACACATTTGTGTATGCATGACAAGCACATAGGCACACACACACTCACCTACACACTTGCATGCACACAGCTACAGATACCCACATGTACACACATGCCCACATGCACATACATACTCCCACTTATACTAGTATACACACATGCACACACAATCACACAAGAACATGCATGCATTTACTCTCTCACTCACACAAACAAAAAGCATATATCAGCACATACAAACACAAAATAATACACATGCCTCTAGGTGCACACAAACATTGGCACATGAACTCTCACACATACACACACACACAAACCAACATCTACACACATGCACACCTACAAGTATAACACATAAATATGCACACACAAAAACTCGCATGCACACACATGTAAACACACACACACCCATGCATACCTGCACACACACAAGCACTCTTGCATAAACCTACACACACAAAAAAACTCACACATATGCACAAAGATAAGCACGTGTACATAAACCAATACACACAGATGCACACACACACCCACACACTCACACACATATGCACACATGTAAACTAGCACACACATACAAAAACATGCACACAAAAACACAAAAGTACATGCATGCACAAACATGCACATGTGCATACACAAATATACACGCATAAACATATACTCATATGTTTGCTCATACACAAAAACATGCATATGCACAAACACAGACAAGTACACACACACACAATAATAAACACACACACATAGATACATACATTTACATGCACAAACACATACACTTGCACACACACACACATCCATCTGCACACATGTGCTTGTACACTCATGCATAAGTAGGCATATACACATGCACATACATTTACACAAATGCAAAAATGTATCCATGCATATATAGACCCACATACGCACATGCACAAGAGCACATGAACACACAAGTAGACATACATGTACAATAACACACACCTATAGGTAGACACACATGAACACACACACATGTACACATGCACGCACATGCATGCACAAACACAGGCATACACATGCACATGCTCACAAACATAAACGCACTCACATATACACAGATGCCCACATAAACATGCACACAAGCATACACACATGTAAATACATACAAACACAAGCATGCACACAAACACATACAATCATACATATGCACACTCAAAGGAACACACATGCTCATACACGTAGATACTAGTGCACTCACACACATGCATAAGTACATGAGCACACATGAATGCTTGCATGTACACACACACCCAAATGCACGAACACACTTGCATGCATTCACATGCACACAAGCACAAACACTAGCTCAAATGTGTACACACACATACACTCACATGCACAACTACACATCTTGCACCTGCACATGCACACACATGCACATGTGTACAAACACACATATGCACATGAATAGGAACACATGCAAGAACAAATACAGGACACACATGCCCAAATACATGCTCACACATGTACATGCATTGGACCACACACATGCACATGCATGCACACAAGATCACACACTCACATGCACATGCACACACACATGCATGCCCATCACAATTACATACACACACACACGTACAAAAACAGACATACACATGCAAAAGAATGTAGACATTTATATGCATACACACATATAGTGCATGCACACACAAAAACACACACGCACAGGCACCAACACATGCACACACAAATATACACACACACACATGCACATGCATGCAACAAACACAAAACATATATGCACACATATGCATACATGTATACACACATGCAAACTCAAACATACATACATACACTCACACACAATGACTCATAAATACTCATGAATGCACACACACACATATGCACATGCCCACGTACTCACATAAATACATACATATGTATACTCATGCACATTTACACGCTCACATACCCCCTCCCCCACACTCAAACACACTCAAACACATGCACAAACACATCTAGATAAGGACATATAGACACATATACATTCTCATACACACATATAAGCATACACAAAATATATACACACATATAAATACACATGCACACACACACACACACAAAATGATGTGCAAATGTGTATAAATGCCAAACACAAAATGCACATGCACCCACATTGGTGTTTATTGTTGGTTATGACACCACCTATTTTACAAGAACAAAAAAAATTGTGTCTATTTCTTTATTGCTAATCTCAAGTGTCTTTCATATCATTGTCTTAAGATCTTATAGCTTCAATTAATTAGAGAGTTTTAATATAATGTCTCATGGAGAAATTCACAAGTGAAGTAATGTAAGTTGTGATGGTGACCTTGCGATAACTGTAGTTAAAGTGGCTTATCAAGGTGGTATCGATCATATTATTGGTAGGGAAGCTAACCATTAGGAGTTTATTTCTAAAACATTTACTGGTTTGATCGTTTATCCTATTACGTGTTTGTATATGTTATAATTAGGTTACATAACACCATTCGTTCTTTTACATTATCATTATTTTGAAAGCATTTTTATTTTAGTACTTAAAAAATATTTTATTTACTTTCATTGCTAAAAAATATTTTAAAAGTAAAAAAATAACTAATATTTAAAAGATGACTTAAAAAAATTTGACATAACAACCCACACATGACTAAGCCCAAAGGCTAGGGGCCAACTAGCTCGAATTGCTTCTTGGTAATAGTCCTTGGGAAGGTTTAGGTTAAGAGATCAAATAAACCAAATCTTGTTAAGCTTGAGTCTAAGTGGATTAAATTAGGTTTAGAAATAACTCTTGAACTAGCTTAGGCATAACTAGTTAGAAAGACTCATGAACCATTAAGTAATAAGATCAGGTCTGGTTAGATCTATAAATATATGCACGAGTCACTTGGGTCATTACTTTCTAAGAGCACCAGAGGTAAGCCAAATCAATAAGGCTAATCTTTATGTGTGGAAGAAGCATTATAAAATGTAAATATCATATACGAGCTTATAATATAAGACTGAAAAGATGATCTATTTACTTCTGAACTAGAGCAAATTAGTGCCATCTAATTACACATTTTCATGATCAAATAATAATGATTACATTGACCATTATGAATGGTAAATTCCATCAAACTATTAATCTAACAAGCTAGATCAAATGAATGAGATATTTTCCTATTTTGAATAGTAGTTTTCATCTTATTACCCATATGTAAATCCTAATCAAATGATTATGAGCTTCTCTATATTTATTAATAGTACATTTTGTCTAGTCATCCATCCATAAAGCTTGATTGAATGAATGAGATCATTACTACCTTTATGAATAGTGCTCTTGCCCATGAACACCATCCATCCAATATGTGAGATCTAATGATGGAGATCTAATCTCACTTGAATTAGATATGGACCATTTATTCAATATTGTAATTGAGTGGCTTCTATTTTGGTCTCCCATATTAGGTGGCAATCACTGTTTCAACTCAAAATAAGTGTTTCAAAAAGATGTTTTTTTTTGTCTTGAACATCTAATTATAATGACTATTTTAGGTGACCTTCTATATTCATTAAAAAAATTATATTTATTTAAAATATTATAATACAATAAATAGAGGTGTTTTAAAAGATAAAGGACTTCATCTTTTTCCAACAATATTTTTTTTGGAAGAGAAAGTGCAAAACTAAAAATTATAATCTGGCTTTAACATTTGAGTCATGTTTGTGACTTATTTTTCTTCTTTCTTATGTCATCATTTTCTTCGATTGCACATTTACTAGAGAGTTCTTTAAAATTGATCTCTTATTTCTTATTCCTTTTTTATTTTCTAAAAACATCCATATTAAAGCAAGTTCTTTATCAATTTTATTTTTTTAATAATGTTAATGCATTTAGATGAATTTTTTGGATTTAATATTTCAAAACTAAGTCATTTAGATTGTTTCAACCTTTTTTACTTATGTATTCATATTTAGACATCCTAATTCATAGACTAGTGCTATATATGCTATTATAAGTAAACAATGAAACATTATGGCTAATTATTATTTTGTATTTCACTTTAATATTTTAAGATTTTATAATTGAGATTATGATACTAAACCTCTGGCAACTATGATAAATAGGTGCACTTTATAAATGTTATCTCTACCTACTATCATAAAAGTGAGTGGCTTTCCTAGTAGATTCCTAATCATGTTAACTAGGGGAATATGTAGGCACAGGTTAGATCAAACCACCTAAAAATCTCTTGTTATTTTTATTTTTTTATGATTATACAATTTATGATATTTCTCTATTTAATAATATTTAATTAAAAACACATATAAAAGAAATTTATTAAAATTATTTTAATTAAGCATAAAATATTTTTTAAAACAATTATTTTAGAACTTCAAAAATTTGATTTTTTTTACATTTTTATTTAACAAAATTATTAAATAAATGATTTTATTTATATTGTTAACTACATGGATCCATTTATGTTTGAAGATCAAAATTTTTCTTCATAGAAAATTGATTTTGAACCTCTTATTTTAAATGCTAATTTTGATTTATAATTTTCATTTAAATATTTATTTATTGTTTCAAATTATTTTGATCTGTGATATAGAAGTTTAAGGCAAAAAATGCTAAAAACATGAATTATCATTATTTTGCTGTCTCAATAAATCAGAATCAATATTTGTCTTTTAGTAGTGGTAATCATATTGTTAATAATGATGATTTGATTGTTTCATTTAATGAACTTATAGTTGTGCATAATAAATTGATTGGGATGTATGCTAGACTTAAAGTAAAATAAGACAAAAAAGAACATCATGTTTATTTATTAGAAAGATAACACAATGAGCTCAAAATTAGAAATGAATAACTTTAAAGTGATTTACTTTTATATGCTATTAATTTAAGTACATTACAAAGTAAATTTGATAAATGTGAGACATATTTAAGCATAGAAAATTCATGTATTGATTCTTTAAATGTGAAAATATTTCTTTATGAAAATAAATTTTTATTTTAAAAGAAAACATAACAAAAATTTGTTTAATAGAAAAAGAGTTAAACGATTTAAAATAAATGTTTATTAATTTAACTTCAAGTTCTTTTACTTCTTATCCTCATTCATATGTGCATATGCATGCTCCACCTTTAACCCATATTAATATAAATAATAGTATTATGGATAGAAATTCTAATGTTACATTTTATTTGGCTCAAAAATATAGATTGAAATGTTCACATTCATACGTGAATGATAATAGAAGTTATTTTATTTCATATATGCATAAACATTCTTCATCATATAACTATATGATAGAAATAGTTATTTTCATGCTAAATTGAATTTGTATGCAATTATTATGATAAGCATGGACATATTTCTTACAATTGTAGAGTTAGAAAGTCCATCTATTTTAAGAAGGATAAATATGTATGGATTTCTATATGAACAAATTTAAGAAATATTTTTACAAAAGCACCTCAATCACATATTATCACAACTGAGCTCAAGAAGTTTTGGGTTTCTAAATTTAAAGCTTAAATAGTTGTATTTGTTTATCTCTATAATTAGGACCTATGGAGACAAAACTTGTCTTATGAGTTTGAAAGTGACTCAATTGAAAAATGTGTGTGGTCCTTATTTTTAAGATAAATTGTTTAATCTTCTTAGCAGCTTTATAAGAATTATTTAATATCCCTTTAAGGCAATTTAATAGTTCATATTTTTATATATAGCTTGAATGTCAAATGCTAGCTTACTTTTAAGAGTTTTAAAATGATGAGAGTATCAATATTTATTATATTTTGGATTTTTTATCATGAAAAACTAGATTAACATGGTTTTCTAGTTAGATTATTAAGTTGTTAATATATTCAATATGAATCTATTTAGTGTGCCATTAAAGTTATGTCATTTAATTAAGTTAATGACTACATGTTAGGTAAGTGAAATTGCTTTTTGACAGATGTAAGTTATGAATTCCAAAGATATAATTTGTATGACTTCAACTTGGAGCTTAATGTGATAGATAGTGTTCATATATGTTAAGATCTCATAAGATTTATTATAAATTAAGGAAACACATAATAATGTGTAAAACAAAAAACTTTCTAAGAAACTAAGAAGAATTTTGAGAAATTATTATTCTACTATTTCATCTTGTTGTAGATGAATTTTAAAATGTAGTATTGCTTGTAATAATAAAATATTCTATTTACCAAATCATTATCTGTTGAAACCTTTAACAAGCTTACATTGTTCTTAAGTACGATTAACCCATTTGAGTGATTATGAAAGGAGGAAAGTCTAGTACTAAAACTTAGGGAGAGTTAATTTATTTATTTATTAAGTGTATCCTTGGTCATATTTATTAAAACATTCAATAATTAAGATTAAAGAAATAATTTCTTGGATAAATACTAGAATGTTATTGGTATTTTATGAAAGAGATTTATGGTAATGAAATCAAAATTCTTTGTTAGTCTATATCATCGTGTTAAAATTGCAAATAATTTCTATAATCAAACTCTCTTAGTCTTTGTCATTAGAATTTTTAACAAGTTGTTTTATGATTAAGAGTTAGGTGTAGTTCTTACAACCTATAGATACAAATCTATCTTTGTATTGTGTATCCTTTTACCTTTTTGAACTTAAAAGGGGAGAAATTTTACAAGCATGTTTAATCTTATAGATTTATTTTAAGTTGATTTCTTACAAGAATTAACAAAATACGCATAAAGAGAGAAATAAAGTTAAAATCATAAATACTATTAAACTAAACATAGGTAGAGTGCATGATAACAAATTAGTATTGTTACATTTGTTTAAGGTTGTTAATATTTTTCTTATAAAGTTTCATGATTAACATTTTTTATGCTTATTAATCAATAAATCATTTTTGTTTTTGATGTAATAGTTTGCAAAGATTTATTATAACTTATACCCTTGGTAGTTTAAAGATAAATTATTTATAAATAATATTATTGTGTACACTCCTTGTTTGCATGTTTACTCTTATTTTATCTTTTGATGTATAGTAACAAAAAGGGGAGAGATGGGTGTGAAATAAGAAAACATTAATTATATCCCAAGTTTGTGGTATAATTATATGAATTTCATATATTAAGGAGAAGCAAGAATATAGGGGGAGTATATGTATGCTTGCATGCATTATAACTTTTTATTTCTCTATTTTATCAATGGTTTTGCTATCATCAAATCAGATATTATCATACCATTGGTTATAGAACTACTTGTTTCATAATAACAAAGTAATTGTGATAGTTTCTATGATACCTTTCTTGAATGTGTTTTAGACCATGTATCTCATACATACAAGATAAATTAATTAAAGAATAATTAACAAAATATTTCGTAGAGCAATCCACAAGTCAAGAAATATCAAATATTGATGGTGGCCATTCTACAGCTGTTGCGGAAATTACATATCAAGAAGTCGCTAATAAAATTTTTGGTAGACTTGCTCACCATTAAGAGTCAATCTCTAAAACATCTATTTGTTTGATTGTTTATCTTAACACTTGTTTATATCTGACACAATTAAGTTGCATAACATCATTCATTCACTTGTGTGATCATTAATTTCTTATACATTATTAGTTTAGTACTTATAAAAATATTTTATTTATTTTAGTTGCTAAGAAAATGCTTTAAAAGTAAAAAAATTAATTTTTAAAAGGAGGCTTTTTAATATTTTTCTTAACCACCTACATAGGCCAAGCTTAAAGGCTCAAGCCAAGGGGCCCAATATATTAGTGGGCTATATGCCCTGGGGGAGCCACAGATCAAGAGGCATGGTGAATCAAATTGTGTCAAACCTGAGTCTCCATCATGACACAATTCTTTATGCAACTTGGATTAAATCAAGTCAAGAAATAACTCTCAAACAGGCTAAGGTGTAAGGGGCGAAGAGCACCAAGAGCAGCCAACTCCATTAGGCTAACCTTTATGCATAGAGGAAGTATTATAAATGCTAAACATCCTATAAAGGCTTGTGATGTGGGACTAAAAAGCGACCCTATTTGCTTCTGAAATAGAGTGAACCAATGTCGTCCGATCGTGCATCTTCATGATTGAACGATCAAGATGGCATCCATTTTTATGAACTATAGATTCAATCTAACCATTCATCTGACATGCTTGATCAAACTAATAAGATTAGATCCACCATTTTAAATAGTAATTTTCATCTACCCTCTATATATAAAACCTAATCAAATAGCTAAATTTTTTTTGTATATGTGAACAATTTATTTCATTTAACCATCCATTCATAAAGCTCAATCAAATTGCTGAGATCATCTTCGTCTTTGCGAATAATGCACTTTCGCATTAACATTGTCTTTCAAACATGTAGGATTTAATAATCTGGATCAATTTTGGCTTGGATTAGATTTGGACCCTTTATTAAGTATTTAGTTTGCGATTTTTGATCCATCCTTCTAGATCAAATAGTAGTAGTTGTTCTCACTCATAATAACTATTTTGGAAAGCCATTTGCATTTGTTTTGGATGCCAAAATGTAGCAACTATTTTGAAAGTCCATTTCTAGCAATTTAAAAAAATTTATTTTAGTATAAAATATTCTAATATAAATAAAAGAGCCTTAGGAGTTAGAGGATTAATGATTTTAATCTTGTTACATCAATATTTTTGAAAGTCAAATTGTAAAACCAAAAATTGCAATCCGATTTTGACGCCATTGCAAGTGTCATGTTTACAACTCATTTTTCCTTTTTCTTGTTTCAGCATTCTCTTTGATTGCACATCTTATTATAACTTCTTTACAATTGATTATTTATTTATTTATTCCTTTCTTATATTTCTAAAAATATTATATTAAAGCAAGGTCTTTGTTGATTCAATTTTTTAATAACGTTAATGCATATTGATAAATCTTTTGGATTTAACATTTTAAAACTAAATATTTTTTATTTTTTCATCGCTTTTCATATATAAATTCATATTCCAATATTATAGTCTATAAACTTGTGTCAGGTGTGCTTTTATAAGTGAGTAGTGAAACATTATAGTTAATTATTATTTTGTATTATGCTTTAATATTATAAGCTTTAATAATTGAGATTAAGATAGTGAACACATACCTACTACCAAAAAAATATATGGTTTGTAAAGATTATCTCTACATATTATGACAAAGAAAGTAACTTTGCTAGTGGAATCCTAATTCGATTGATTGGGGGTGGATGTAAGCAAAAGTTAAGTCGAACCACCTAAACATCTCATCACTTATACTTTTTTGTTAATATGTAATTTATGAAATTTCTCTTTTTTTAAAAATATTTAATTAAAATATATATGAAAAAAATTTACAAAACTATTTTTATTAGGTAATAAATATTTTATTAAAAATGTTTTTAAAATTATAAAATTTCTAGTTTCTTTTAATATTTTAATTTAGTAAAATTATTAAATCAATAGTTTTATGATTGCTAAATTTAAATTTAAGAAAATATTTTAAAAAAATCAAAAGGTTTAAAAGTACAACTCACGCTCCTCTTATGCATTAGCTTTACAAAGATTATATCAATAGGTACACACACATGCACACATAGAAGCTCACACAAACAAAAATACACAAGCACACACACACAATGACACACGCACACACATGCACAGGCATGCACTGGCACACCGCACACTCATGCACACGCACACAAATAAGTATGTGCACATGCACTTGCAAATACACACACTCACACACACACATGCACACATATGCACACGCACACACACACATAATAGCACATGCACATGTACACCAGCCTATGCAAATGTGCACATACACACATGTATACACATGCATACACACACAATCACGCAACACATACAATCACACACAAATGAACACACACATGGTCGTGCATTCACAATCACATACACATGTATAAAAGTACATGCAAACCACCTGCACACACATGCAAAAACATACAAATACATGCATGCACATAGACAAGAATACATATGCAAAATCACATTAAAAACACGTTGGTGCATGCACCAACATGTGCATACACATGTGTACCTATGCACACATGTATATAAAAAAACACTTACAAACCATAAACACATGAGCATGTGCACACACAAAATGCATACACACACGACATGCTCATAACACAAACACAGACACAGACACAGACACAAATAGATGCATGCCCACATACACATGCAAACATAAACACCAGCACACATGCATGCACAAACTCATGCACACCCAAGTAGAAACACACATGCATGCACTACTACAGAACCCCCTCTACCCTTACCCACACATAACCACCAACCTACACATGCATGAATGCACCTATGCATACACACACAAATGAACACAAATGCACATGCATAAGCACACATAATAGATGCATGCACTCATGTGCACTATTGCATAAACACATATAGGCACACACACACACACATGCACTCACACACGTGCACAACACACACACATGCACAAAGGCATGATCGCAAACACATTCATGTGCACACAAGAACACACATGCACAAGATCACATAATCATGCACAATACACTCATGCACACACATACACACATGCATGCACGTGCGCACACACAAACATGCACACACGCACATGCATAAAGACACCAAACATAAACACACACATAAGAAAACAAACATACACATATTTACATACATAAATGTATGAACACACATATGCATACATAGGCACACACACAAACAATGACATGCATACAAACATACACCCATAAAAACGCACATGCGTGTACGTCCACACACACATGCAAGTGAAGACACACACACAAATGTATGCTTGCACACACACATACACAGCAACACACACAAATGCATGTGTGCATGTGCACACTCCATGCATGCACATACACATGCATGCAGACACAAACACATGCATTTGCACACACACAAAGACTTATAGAAAGACCTCAGTCTCCACACATGCACACTCACACACACATGCACAAACATATGCATTCACTTACACACACATACAAAAACACACAAACACACACATACAGACACATGCATGCACACATACACACACAAGTAGACATGCACACTCATGTACATATGCATGAACACATGCACACAAAAGTAAACACACACATATACACATTCATGGGCATAGTGACACAAACACCCATAAACACATGCAATAATAGACATGCACCTACAAACACTCATTCACACACACACATGAATAAGTATGCAAATGCACATGCACAAAACTCACACACAAGCACACAAGCACACATGCACATTCACACAAAGTCAGATAATCATGCACACCTCCATAAGCACATACACACACACATGCATGCATGCACACAACATGCACACATATGCACTCACAATACATATACACACATGTATACAAACTCAAGCTCACACAATCACACATAGACACACAAATACATGGGGATGCAAGCAAGCATGCATACACACACATGCACACATACAAATATGCTCACAGACATACATACAAATACACACTCACAAAGTGATAGATAGACACGCACTCATGTATACATGCATATGTACATACACAACATTCGCATGCACTTGTACACACACATGCATACATATGTACATATACACACACACACACAGACCCTCATATGTGAACACACATGCACATGCATATATACACACACACCCACACCAATAAACAATCACACCCATGTACACAGATACACATCTACTCATGCATACACATAGACATACAAACACAATCACACATGCATAAAAACATGCATGCATTCATACAGAAATGCACACATATAGATGCATATATGCACACATGCACAAACAAGCATGTAGGCACATAAGCACAAACATGCACATACACATGAATATGTGCACACAAACACACATGAACATGCACACACTTGAATGCACACAGATGTACATGCACATGCACATGCACGTGTACAAGCATATGCATGTGTACATTAAGACACATGTACTCATACAAACACACACATGTATGATTGCACACACACAAATACTCATACACACACACATACATGCACAAAGTCACACCCACACTCAAGCACACATGCTTGCAAAAAGAAGCACATGCAAACATGCACACACACATGTGTACACACATGCATGCTTCTATGCATGCATAGGCACATGCATATGCACACACATGCACATACCCATACACACATGCAAATACACTCGCACTAGCATGCACACAAACACACACACGTACAATCAAACATGCAAGCACATTCACCAACAATGGTATACAAACACATAGAGATGAACACATACTTGCACACACACATGCACACTAATTCTCACACATACATGCATATACACGTGCACACACACACACATACACACACACACATGCATGCACAAATATGCACACATGCATACACCCATGCACATACGCCACTATACATACCCCACATACACACACTAACACACGCACACTCACAAAAGGCCCACACATATAAACATGCCCACACTCAACCATAGAAGTGAGCACACATTTGCACAAACACAAATTCACACAAATGCACACACATGTATGTACATACACATGCATGAACTCACACACATATTCACACAAGCATGCCTGCACATACACACACACACACACACATAAACACCCATGCACCCACACACACTGACAAGCACATACACACACACACGTGTACTCTCATGCACAAGCACTATGCACATAGACACATATGCATAAACATACGTACATATGCACAAACATAGTCACATAAGCACACTTACGCATGCAGCCACACACTCACATAAGCACACATGTATAGACACATGTGCACTCATATGTACTCAAACTCAAACATGCACATACACACACCCATAAAAACACATGTGTTCTTGCACACACATGTGTACAAATGCATGCATACACACACACGAAAGCACAAGCACATACAAACATGAACACGCACACATACATGCACAAATGCACATGCATACACATATGCACATACATACACGCACACACACAAATGCACACACCTACATTGATGTGACAAGCACGTGCACATGCAAACACATGTATATAGTCATGCATACACATGCACACACATTTACAATCACATACATTCACACATACACACACACATACAAATAACCACATGCTTACACATGCATTCATGTTCACATGCACACACACACACCCAAACACTTGAACACACACACACATGCACTCTTCCACTCATAAGCACACATGTGTCTGCATTCATAGGCATAGACATGAACACACATACACACTTACACACATACACACACACTTTCTCACATACACACACATGCATACACAAACATGCATGGACATGCATACACACATAAACTCATGCACACGTACCCACATAAACACACATTCACATGCACTTAGACATGCATATGCATATGCATGTAAACACACGCACATGCATAAACACATGTGCACACTCATGCACAAAGCCACACATACAAACACATACACATGCACTAACCAACATATATGCACATGCACATTCACACACATGCAAACAAACACATAAGCATAAAAACACTCTTATATATACACATTTGTGTGTCCACACACACATGCACATGCACATGCACACATACAAACATAACCAGACCCACATGCACTAACACACACATATGCACAACACACAAAAATACAAAAGTACATATATGAACACACACACATTTATGTTCCCTTAAACACAAACAAACATTCATGCACACAAGCACTTGCCCTCTTGCTCATAGGCACACACACTAAGAAACATGCTCACACAAATACTCAAATACATACATAAGCACACAAACATGCTTGCACAGACCTATGCAAATGAATACACTCATACACTCAGACAAGCACCCACTCATACATAGGTAAAAATGTACACACATGCATACACCAAAAGGTGCACACATGCACACACACATGTGCACACATGCATACAAGCATGTATAAGAAGACTTTCCCACATGCACAAACACACACAAAAGAACATGTATACACATGCACATGCACAACCATAGACCCAATCACTTATAAATGCATAAACACACACACACACACACACAACAAGTGCACACGCACAAATGCAAACATCTATGCATGCACACAAACACTAAAAAATGCATACATGCACACATGCATGCAAACAAACACACACCTACATGTATAAATGCACGTGTGTGCTCATGGACACACACACACACACCAAGGCACACATACATATGCAAGCATTTTTGCACACTCGCATGGCATACACATGTGCACCCACCTACACATTCACACATAAGAAACACATGTGCACATAGGTACACACATATATCCACACACACACACACATATATATAAATATGAAAGCACACACATGCATGTACCCACTCACACACAAGCACACATACAAATGTACACACAAGCACATGCACATACATGTGCCTGCATATGCATAAGCATACACACACATATAAAGATAGATACACATATACATACACACGCACAAGCAGACACACATACACACATGCACACATGCACACGTGCACACACACACAACCACGTAGACACACATGCACACACACATATGCACACAAACCTGCATACATGCACAAAAACACACACAACAATGTACACACACACACATACACATGTGTGCATTCACAAAAACATGTACACATGAACACATGCATACAGACAAAAAAACACACACATACACATGCAAGTACAGATATGCATATGCACATGTATATGTATTTACACTCACACACACCCAATTAAACCCATTCATTCACACACCACACACAAATGCAAACATGAAAACATCTAGATGCACACACACATGTACATGTACACAAATGCACCCACATACATGTAGACACACCAACCCACACTTATGCTCACAACTAGACATGCACACACACGCACACGTACTTTCGCATATGCATACACATAGACAAACACACATGCTTATGCACACAAATACATGCACACATACACACATGCATAACCACACACATATGCACACCTGTGTATGCACAAGCATGTACATACACACATATGTACAAACACTCATGTGCATGTACATAAAAACACATGCACTAACACATACACTGACACACATGTAAGCACACACACACACCAACATGCAAACACACACTTGAACAAGTATGCACATGCATACACACATGTATGTGCATACACACATGTATGTGCACACACACATGTATATGCACACACACACACGTACACAAACATATGCACACACACACACATAGGAACACACATGACACACACACACATACACATAAATACCCATACACAGCAACACATGCACACAAACATACACATGTAGATAAACTCACACGCACAAAAAAACTTTATGCACGCACACACACATGCATTCACACACATGTACACATGCAGACACACGCATGCTCACACATACACATATGCATGCACATGCACACTCTACACCAACATAAGCATGCATGCACAATCACATACACACATAGGTACTCATGCACATGCACACGCACCCTCATGTATACATACACGTACACATCTATGCACACATGTAGGCACACATGCACATGCCCACTAAGACACATGCACGATGCAAGCATGCAGACACACATACACTAACAACCATAAATGTACACATGCACATGCACATAAGTACACAAGAAGAAACACATGTTTAACTTGCACACAAAAGCATTCAAGCATGGATAGACAAGCACACATATAGATATGGACACAAATACACTCACAAAAAATAAACACAAATATTTACATACTTGTGTATGCATGCACACATATATGCACACATGCACAAACACATGCACACACACATTGACATACACATACACACACATAGATTCAAGCACATGCACACATACTTATGGATGCACATATCCACACACATATAAACATGTTTGCACATTAACACATGTACATTCACAAACATCTCAAACACACAAACATGACACACACTTGCACAGAAACATAAACACATACATGCACACACCCATACACATATGTCAAATGCACACATGCACACACATACATATACATGCACTCACACATGTAGACACATATGCACACATATACACAAACACACACACAACAACACATGCACACAAATGCATGCTTTCAAGCAGACATGCAAGCACCTACCCACACATATAAGCCCAAACACATTCAGATGCACTCATGCACTGAAGCACACACACCCATAGACCGATGCACCAACACACACATAACCACACATACACACACACATACACATGCATACACACACACATGTTACATGTACATATACAAGTATATGCACCCACATATACACACACATAAACAAAAACATGAGCACAAACATGCACACTCATACACATGCACACGTATAGACACTCACATGCATGTTGACACACTTATGCAAAAATTCTTACAAACACACACATAGACACATGACCATACGCACATATACATATAGTCACATGCACACACACAAAAAGAGATATGCACTCAAGCAGAAAAGGGCAACATATACACAAGCACATATGCACATTGGTATGTGCACACACATACATGCCTGTACAAGCACACAAACACACATGCAAACACTTGCAAGTGCATGCACACATGCACACATGAATGAAAGCACACACATATGCACATGTGCTCTAACACACACAATCACATGCACATGCACACTCTTACACTATGAAAGCACATTCATGCAAAAGAACACACAAAAAAATAGAGACATACACACACATGTAAATGCACATGCACATTCTGGCATGCACCCACACATGTATAACCATGCACACACTTGTGCTCACACGAACACATACATGAACACACATAAACACTTGCATGTAGGCAAGCAAATACACTCGCATGAGCACACAAACATGAGCACATGCATAAACAAATGTAGACATGTAATACATGCACTAGCACACACACACACACTGATGTGCACACAAATGAACTTGTACATGCTTGCATGTACATGTACTCATAGAAGCACACACGCATGCACACACACACACAAAAGTACATACACATTCTCACATGCACACACATGCATATACATACACACATCCATGCATGCACACACATCATGCCCATGAATACACACACAACAACAACACATGCACGCACACACATGCACACAAACACACTTGTGTATTCACATGCATACACATACACGACATGCACCCACATAGACACACGAGTATAAACACGCACACAAACACATGCACGCACTTATACATGCATGAACTCATGCACACATGTATAGAAACATAGATAGAGGCATGTACACGCACACAGACACTTACAAGCACATATGCATACACACACATACATATGCACCTTCATACAAACATGGACACATACACACAAAGAAATGATCATACACATAGACACAACACCTATACATGCACATATGCACACAGATATGCATGCACACATGTACACCTACACAAGCACACACAAACACACACCCACTTGCACACACATGCACATACCTATGCATCCACACATATGCCCATATGAATACACAAAAATAACTTTATACATGTACATGCACAGACACATGCACACACACACACACACACACACACTTGTGCACACACATAAATGCGACTAACCACAAACACACATGCAAACATGTGACCACACATGCATTCTCGCACACACACATAAACATGAGCTTGCACACACACACATACACATGGACTTGTACACACACATGCATCTGTACATGCACTCATTCACACACACATGAAGATACACTTATGTACATCCATGCACACACACAAATGCATAAACACATACACACACATACACATATGCATACACACACATGCATACACACATGTGTAGACATGTAAAGATGCACACATGCACACACACATCAGTGTGTCTACACATGAATGCAGATACATACATACACATAGAAATGACACACACACACACACATACATACACGCCTATGCACAAACATGATCATACACACACATAGCACATACATATGCATGCACACAAATGCACACACATGCACTAATAGACATGCACACCTAACCACACATACACATGCATGTATAGACACACACATACATGCACATGCATGCACATACTCACAAATACACAAACACACAAGAAAAATGTGCATATAAACACCCACACACACTAACACATATGTAGGTACACACACACATGCACAAATATAACCACATGCATGCATATAGACATGCATACACATGAACACAAGCACACACACATGTTCACTTGCACATGCATGCACACTCACATATGCACAAGCACACAAACACATGCACAGATTCGTAAAAGCACACAAATATGCACCCACACACATCCACAAATGCACAAACACAAATGGACTCATGTACACACAAACTCACACATGCACATGAACGCACATACACATACATGTACACGAACATGCACGTGTGAGCAGACAAGCACAAACACACACAAGATAGTGCACACACACATACATACACATAAGTACACAAGTACGGAAACACGCACATGCATAAATATACACATGTGGGCACACAACCACACAAACTTGTAGACACATGTCCACATACATAGATGGACATGCACACAAGGACATGCACACGGACAAACACATGCACATAAACAAACATGCACACAAGCAAACACTCATACACACATGCACACACACATGCATAATCATATACATGCACATGCATACATACACACATAGATGCACCCACACACTCAAGCACCTTTGTACATACACACATGCACAAAAAGTTAAACACATGAGCACAAACACAAATAAGAATATTTACATGCATGTACTAACACACAAACTCATGCAAATGTATACATGCACATACACACACACACCTACACATACACCAACACACACTCACACCCACAATCACACACACACACACAAATGCATGCATGCACACACATAAACCCATACACATGTCCCCACACAATAATATACACATGCACAAGCATGTAGACACATACCCACACACACATTCACTTGCATAGCCACATGAACATATACACAAACACACCACACACACCAAAACATATGTGCTCACATAGAGCAACACACATGTACATTCTAACACATGCATCCACATAGAAACACTCACACACACAACAACAGCACACACATGCACCTATGCACACACACACTAGAAACACATGCACATGCATAGATACACATACACACACACATTGGCATGCACACAAATGCATAAAATATAAAAACATGCACGCACATTCACACACACATACATACATAAAAACTAGCATACACATGTACACACACATGTGCATGCACACACACATATGCATGCATACTCGCACACACATATATACACATGCAAACACACTCAAAGACACACACATGCACAACATACACACCCACAAGAATACCAACAGCCAAACATACACTCATGCTTGCACATGAGCACACACAAACAAACACATGCACACATGGATGCACACAAAAGCACATGCACACATGCACAAATACACACATGATCAAGTAACCACACACTCACGTACACATGGAAACAGACATACAGACACACAAATGCATACACACCTACACATAGACGTACATAAAATGCACAGGCACACACATACACAAGGACAAACACTCACACTAAAAATTGCACACATGCATACATGCACAAATGCACTCACGTGCACATGCACACACACGTGCACACATGCTCACAAACACACATATACAAATAAACACACACACACAAACATGTGAACACTTGCATGCACACAAACACATGCATGAAAATACACACACAAGCATGCACATGCACACACATGCATGCATGAAGTGACACACACATAGTACAAACACACACGGACACACCCCATATGTGCACAAATACACAGACCCGTACGCATGCACACATGCACAAAAAACAAGGACTTGCACACAAACTTTCACACACACAGATGCATATGCACACATACACACACATAGACATAGAAAAACTCACACCCACACACACATCCATGCAAATGCATGCTTGCACATAGGCACACGCACACACACACATAGCCACACACACAAACTCATACTTGCATTCTTGCAAGCATGCATGACATGCACACATGCACATAGATGGTCACACACACACAAACATGCACGCATGTGCACACACACACCCACATACACATGCTTATATGCTTGAACAATAGACTTGCACATGCACAAACAGAAACCCACACACTTGCACACACACACATACACAAGCACTTAGCCATCAACAAGCACGTAGATACACACGCAAACACATGTACATACATGCATGCACACATCAAAAAAACACATGCACAAACATGCACGAACACACACACACACTAATACATACAAAAACACACACATGCATGCATACACACATGCATGCACATGCAGACACATAAACATAATCAAATACATACACACACATGTGCATAGCACACATAAATATGAACACAAATATGCTTGCATGCACAAACAAGCACACACATGGAAACACATGCACATGCATATTTACACACACACATGGACATTCACACGCACATGCAGTCACATGTACACACTCGTGCTTGAAAAGCACACAAATAAAATGCACACACGTGCATCCACACTCACACATGCATAGACACTGATGCACACATGGACACACACTTTCAAATGCATGCATACACACAAATGCACACATACACACACATAAACACATACTGACATGCACACATTAACCCACACTTATATGCATACATACACAAGCCCACACATAGCCACACACACCCACACATGCACACAAGCATGCATGAAAAAATGTTTCTGATTGTACATGCACATGCACACATGCATGAACCTATGCACACACACATGTGCACAAACACACTCACAGAACACCAACACACACATAATGAAAAACATGCGTGCACACATACACACATATACACACATGTGCACACATACACATCCATACTCACACACTTGTTTACACATATACGCACACACACACACACCAAAAACACACAAACATGCACTCATCCACACATGCACATGCACAAACACACACACTCATATGCAAGTTCAAATACACACACCAATATATGCCCACACCTACACACGTGCACACAAACACAAATGCACACACACATGCACATGTTCACAAATCCATACACAAGCACGCACGTGCTCATACAAACACACACAAGTAGGCACATACAAATGCACACATATGAACACATGTGCACTCAAATATGTACACATTTGTACAACCACGAACACACACATGTGCACATGTGCACACATATGCAAACACATGTATGCACACACACACATATAGAGGAATGCATGCACATGCAAATGAACAAGCACACATGCACTTACATAGACACTTGTCTTTTGTACACAAAGATGTACATACACACAAAAATATTCATGTACATACACACAAGATAGATACACCCATACACACCCACACCCATATACTCATCCAAACATAGGTGTGCACATGTGCACACAAATGCACACACACATGCATGTTAGAATACACAAATATATACACGCATACATGCACACACACAAAAACACGCACATGCACACATACACAAAAATGCATGTGTCCATATGCATGATAGGCACATAGACACACGCACCTACACACTTGGATGCATGCAACTAGACATACCCACGTGCACACACATGCCCACAAGCTCACAAATGCACCCACACATGCCAACGTACACACATGCATACACAATCACATAAGAACATGCATGCATATGCTCACTCTCTCTTACACACACAAGAACATATGTGCGGATACAAACACAATAAATCATACATATACTTGTAAGCACACATAAACATAGGCACATGAACTCACAAACACACATTTTCCTACATCTACACACTTGCACACCTATAAGTGTAACACATAAATAGACACACACAAAAACTCACATGTGCACACACATAAACACACACACACACACAAGCACACATATATGAATGTACACACACAAGCACACTTGCATACACCCACACACATAAGCACACACACACACATATGTACACAAATAAACATGCACAAAAATAAGCTCATGGACAAAAACCAACACACACATACACACACATAAACTAGCACATAGACACAACCAAAAACATGCACACCAATACACACATGTAGAAGCATGAACTGACACACACACATGCACACATAAACATATGCACACAAACATATACTCATATTCTTGCTCATATATAAAAACATGCATATGCACAAACACACACAATGACACATACAGGTATATGATTATGAACACACACATATACATACCTACATATACATGCACACACATATACACTTTCACACACACACACACATGCACACACATACACACATAGATATATACATACAAATACACACACTTTCACACACACACGAGCACACACATATCCACTACATGCACATGCTCACATACTCATGCATATGCAGGCATAAACACATGCACACACAAATGCACAAGCTCATTCACACATGTACACACCTACACACACATGCACATGAACACATTAAGACACTAGTATACATACATGTATAATCACACACATCCACACACACAAACTTATAGACAGATGCACATGAACACACACAAATGTAGACATATACACACACATATACAAACACATGCATACACATGTTCATGCTTACACACATAAATGCACACACACACATACACACAGATGCCCATGTAAATATGGACATAAGCTTACTCACATGCATACAAAAATGTACACATATGTAAATACATAAACACACAGGCATGCACATAAACACATCCACTCAAACACATGCACACTCATAGCAACACGCATGCACACATACGTAGATACGAGTGCACTCACACACATGCAAAAGCACATGCACGCACACATGAACTCTTGAACGTATGCACACACACACACTTGCATGCTTGCATGCATACACATGTGCACAAACACTATCACAAATGTGTACACACATGCATACACTCACATACACAGCTACACAGACACACGCCCCTACACACACACACACATGCACATGTATAATCACATGCATATGCATATGAATAGGCACAAATGCAAGAACAAACATAGGCACACATATACTCAAACACATGCACACACACATACATGCACTGGAACTCACATATGCACACACATTCACATAAGCTCACATGCTTGCATGCACACATATAAGCACATACACACACATGCACACTCATCACAATCACATACAAACATATGCACACAAACACATACACATGTAAAAACACATAGACATGTGCATAGAAGTACACACACACACAATACATGCACACATCAAAACAGGCACACACATATGCACATGCACGCACACACACACACACTCAAATATGCACATGCACACATGTATATGCATGCACAAACAAATAAACATATATAGACACACATATGCATAAACATGTACACACACACATGCTCAAACATACATACATAGACTCATGCAAACAGACTCACAAACACTCTCGAATGCACACACACACACACATAAACATGTACACACACACATGCTAAAACATACATACATAGACTCATGCAAACAGACTCACAAACACTCTTGAATGCACACACACACACACATAAACATACACACATATGCATATGCCCATGTGCATGCATACATACACACACATGTAGAGACATACACATGTACATGCTCACACACCCCCACCCCACACACACTCAAACACATGCACATGCACATCTCCACACGGACACACACACACACACACATACACAATCACAAACACATATAAGCATACATAAAAACACATACACACACATACACACACATGCACACACATACGTATTGATGTGCACAGGTGCACACATGCCCAAACACAAAACACACAAACATGAACATTGGTGTTTACTATTGGTTTTGACACCACCAATTTTATGGGAACAAAGTAATTGTATTTATTTCTCTTTCTCTATACTTGAGTATCTTTCAAATCATTATATTATGATCTTATAGCTTTAATTAATTAGAGAGCTTTAATATAATGTCTAATAAAGAAATGCAAAAGTGAAGTAATGTAAAGTTGTAATCATGCCCATGTGATAATTGTAGCTTAAATGGCTTATCAAGGAGCTATTGATCACATTATTGGTAGAGTAGCAAACCATTAGGAGTTTATCTCTAAAACATCTACATGTTTGATTATTTATCCTACCATGTGTTTTGTATATGTCATAATAGGGTTACATAACATCATTCATTCTCTTACATGATCATTATTTTCTAATACACTTTAATTTTAGTACTTAGAAAAATATTTTATTTACTTTAATAAATACAAAAAAATTTTAAAAGTAAAAAAATTATTAATATTTAAAAGATGACTTAAAAAACTAACATTTTACCTAAAAACCAATAGACGACTAAGCCCAAAGGCCAGGGGCCAAGTGGCCTAAACTATTGTTTTGGTAATAGTCCATGACGATATTGAGGTTAGTAGATAGAATGAACCAAATCAAGTCAAGCCCAAGTCAAAGTGGATTAAACTAGGTTAAGAAATAACTCTTGAACTAGCTTAGGCATAACTTGCTACAAAGACTCATGAAATATTAAATAATAGGATAAGGTTTGGTTAGATGTTGGTGTGTGTGTATCTGTGGGTGGGTGTGCATGTTTATGTGTTTATGTACATGTGTGTTTGTGTGTGTGTGCGCACATATGAGCAATTGTGGGTGTGCATGTGTTTGTGTGTGTGCTTATTTATATATAGGTTTGGGTGAGTGTGTGTCTACATTCATATGTATGCAAGCACATGTTAATTTGCTTGTGTCTTTACATGTTTGTGGATGTGCGAGTGTATTGTTGTGTGTGTGTGAGTGAGTGTGCATGTCTGGCTATTCTCAGGCTTGTTTGTATATTTGTGTGTGTCTTCATAGGGGGCATGTGTGCATACATGCTTTTATGTGTGCACATGCATGATTGTGAGTATGTGTTCATGTGTCTATGGGGGTGTATTTGTTTGTGTTTTTATGTGTGTGCCTCTATGCATGTATTATTGCACACGAGAACATGTGTTTCTATGTTCATGCATGTGTGTTTGTATATGTGTGTGTGCATGTGGATGTGTTTATCTTCTTGTGTGTTTATGTGTGTGCACATGTGTCTACTTATTTGTGTGCATGTTAGCATGTTCATGCATGTGTGTGTCACTATTAATGCATGTGTGTGTGCACATTATTTTGCATACATGTGTGTATGCATGTGTGTAACTGTATATGTGTGGGTGTGCTTGTATGGTATGTTAGTGTTTTTGCATGTGTGTGCATGGTATGTTAGTGTTTGTCTTTGTGTGTGTGATTATGTGTGCATGTTTGTGTGATAATGCATGTGCATTTATGTGTGTGTGTGTGTGTGCATCAATCTTTAGATGTGAATGTGCGTGTGTGTTTGCTTTTTGGCACATGTTTGTATGTGTGTATCCTATGCGACTGTGTGTGCATGCATCTTTTTGTTTGTGCTTGTGTGTGTGCATGTATGTATGTGATTATTTCTGGTTTGCATTTTTTGTTTATGCATTTGTGGAAGCATGTATGCTTGTGTTTGTTGTGCATAAGCATGTGCATGTATGTGGGTGCATGTGTTTTTGTACATGCTTTTGCATGTGCATGTGTCTATGTGTGTACATTTGTATGTGCATGTGTGTGTTTATGCATGAGTGTGCATATGTGTGTGTATGCTTGTGTGTGTGTATGTTTGAGCATATGCATGTTAGTGTGTATGCATATTTGTGTGTGTATGCATTTGCATGTGTGTTCATCAATATGTCCTTGTGTGTTCTTTTGCTTGTGCATTTATGTGTGTGGGTGCATGTTTATATGGCACATCTATGTCTACTTATGTGTTTGTGGGTGAATGTAGGCATGTGTGTGTGTGTGCATATGTGTGCATGTGTGTGTGCATGTGCATGTGCATGTGTTTGTGTGCATGTGTGCATGCATGCTTGTTTGTGTGCTTATGTGCATGTGCATTTGTTCATATATATGTGTGTTAGTGTATGTGCATTTGTGTGCATGCATGTGTGTGCATGTGTGCACATTTGTATGCATGTGTGTGTGTGCACATGTGAGCATATGTGTGTATGTGTGCATTCATGTTTGCAAGTATGTGTGTAACCATGTTTGTTTGTGTGCTTCAAGGTAAGTATGTGCATGGAAATATATATATATATATATATATATATATATATATATATATATGTGTGTGTGTGTGTGTGTGTGTGTGAGTTTCTGTACATGTGCTCATGTGCATGTGTGCATCTGTGTGCTTGTGTATGTGTATGTGTACATGTGTGTGTGTGAATGCATTTTTGTGCATGTGCATGCATGTGTTGTGTGTGTATGTGTGCTTTTACTTTTGTGTGTCTGATCAATTGTGTGCATTCCTGTGTGAGTGTGTATGCTTGCAAGCATGTGTGCATGTGTGTGTAATTTTGTGTATTTGTAGTTGAGTGTGTGTGTTTTTGTATGAGCATCCATGTGTGTGTGTGTGTTCATGTGCATGTGCATGTGAATGTGTGTGCATGTGTAGAAGTGAGCATGTTCATGTATGTATTTGTCTACATATTTTTTTATGTTCATATATATATATGTTTGTGTGCATTTGTATGTAAGTATGTATGCATGCAATTATGGATGTTTGGGAGTGCAGGTGTGTGTGGCTGGACGTGTCTTTGCATTCTAGTGTATTACTATATGTAAGCATGTGTGTGTGTGCACACATTCAAGCATGCATGCATATGAGCATTAGTGTGTGCAATCATGCTTGTGCATCCATGGTTGTGTGTGTAGGTGTGTGTTAGTATGTGTGCATGTGTGTGTGTGCAGATGCAAGTGAGTACTTATGTGTGTGTGTTGTGTATGCATGTGTACATTTGTGTGCGAGTATACATATGTGTGAGTGTGCCAGTATAAATATTTTTGTCAGTGTGGATATGGGAATGTTCATGTGTTTGTGCTAGCATGTGTTCATGTGCATGTTTCTTTTGGTGTGCATGTGGTTGCATGTTTATGTGAGCATATGCATCTATTTTTGCATGCATGTGCATGTGATTGTGAATATGTGTGTGCATGCATGTGTGGGTGTATATGTGTGTCCTTGTCTATGTGAGGAATATGCATGTGCATGTGTGTATGTGTGTGCAAATGTTTGTATACTTGTACATGTTTCTATATGTGTGTGTATAGGCACATGTGTGTGATTATGCATGTGCGTGTATCTTTTTATGTGCATGTGTGTGTGCATTAGAACATGCAGTTATATTTGTGCAGATATGTATCTGTGTGGGTGTGGGTGTGGGTTTGGGTGTGCTTGTTTGTGTATGCATGCATGTTCGTTTGAATCTACATGCATGCATAGATGTTTTTGTGCATGCGTGTCTATGTGTATGCATATGTCATGAGTGTGTGTGTGCACAAGTGTCAGTGTATATGTGTATGTATGTGTATGTGTGATGTGTGTGTATGCATGCATGTGTGCATGTATATTTGTGTGTATGTACATCTGTGTATGCATGCATTTGTTGATGCCTATGCATGTGCATATGTATGTTTGTGTGCACACATGTTTCTATGTGCGTCTATCAATACATGTGTGTGTGCATGTTTGTGTGGTTGTGCCTGTGCATGTAATTGTGTGTGTATATGATTGTACATGTAAGTGTGTGTGTTCATGTGCATGTTTGCGTATTTGTATAGATATGTTTGTGTGTGTGTGATTTGCATGCATGTTTGTGTGTGTGTGCACATGTGCATTTGTGTGTATGTATGTGGGTGTGCTTATGTGTATGTGTATGTGAGTGTGCATGTGTTCTTATGTGTGTGGGAGTACATGCATGCGCACATGTCATCCATGGATGCAAGCATGTGTGTGTGTTTGTGCATGCATATGTGTATGTGTGTGCATATTTGTGTGAGTGTCTACATGTGCGTGTGGAAGTGTGTGTTTATGTGTGTGTATGTATGCAAGCATTGATGTGTTCATGTGTGTCTATTCTATGTGTCGTGTGTGCTTGTGTGTAAGTGTGGATTTATATGTGTGTGTGCATGCTCATGTATATGTGTACACATATGCATCTATGTGCATACGTGTGTATACGCTTGTGTGTGTGCATACATGTGTGTGCATGTATGTCTCTATGTTTATGTGTTCATATGTTTACATTTTTGTGTGTGTGCATGTGTGCCCATGAAAGGATGCCTACACGTGTATACATGTGTGAGTGGGTTCGTGTGCCCATGGGTGGGTGTGTATGCGTGCACATATGTGCTTGTATGTGTATGTGAGTGTATTTTTGCATGCATGTGTATGCATGTGGGTGCATTGGAGTGAGTGTGGGTGTGCATGTTATTACATATGCATGTGCATACATGTGCATCTATGTATCCATGTGTTTTATATGTGTGTCTATATATGTCTGTGCATGTGCATTTGTGTGTGTGCATGTGGGCTCATGTGTGTGGTTGTGTGCATTTGGTTGCTTGTGTATTAGTGCATGTGTGCATATGTGTATGTGTGCTTGTGTGTTTACATGAGTGCATGCATATTTGTGGGCATGGATTCATCTAAGTGGGTACCTGTGTGTGTTTGTGCATGTGCGTGAGTGCATGTTTGTGCTTGCATGTATGTTTGCATTTGTGGTTGTGTATGCATGTGTACATGCGTCTATGTGTGTGTGTTTGCTTGTTTGTGCATGTTTGCTTGCATGCATGTGAGGGGGTGTGTGCGTGTGAATGTGTTTGTATTTTTGTGCATAGATTTGTCTATGTGCATATGCATGGGTGTGTACATGCATGTGTGTGTCTAAGGGTATGTGTGGGTGTGTATATATGAATGCATGCATATTTTTATGGGTGTATGTACATGCATGTTTGTGTGTTCTTGCATGTGCATGTGTGTGGGCATTTGTATGTGTGTGTATGCATGTGTGTGTGCATGAGTGCTTATGGGTATGCGTGCATGTCCATGTGAGCACATATATGTGTTTATGTGCATGTGTGCATGTGCTTATATGTGATTGTGCATGTGCATGTGGATGTGTGTAGGCATGTGTGTATGGGTGCATGTTTATGTGTGCGTGTTTTTAGGTGCTTGCCAGTTTGTGTACCTATGTGTGCATGTGTGTTCACATGTCTATGTGCACATGTTTGTGTTTTTGTTAGGTTAAGGCATGCACCTATATGTATCCCTACCTACGTGTGTGTTTGCATGCCTACATGCATATGCCTTTGCATCTATGTATGTGCATGTTCATGTGTTTCAATGTGTATGTGTGCATGCTTGCATGTGCATTTGTGCATATGTGTGTGCATGCATATGTGTTAGTTTGTGTGAACATGAGTACATGCATGCATGTGTGTGTGGGTGCTTATATGTGTGTGTGTGTGCATATGTGTGTTTATGTATACACGTGTGCATGTGCGTGATTGTGTTTTTGTGAATGTGTATATGTGTGTGCATGCAAGCAAGTGCGGATGTGTATGGGTGTACATGTGTCTGTGTGCATCTGTGTACACACAAGCATGTATTCTTCATATGTGTATTTGTAGGTGCAAGCATGTCTATGTGGACTTATGTGATTCAGTGTGTGCATATGTGTGTGTATGAATGCATGTGTCTATGTGCATAGGCATGTTTATGAATGCATGTATGTACACATGCATGTGTGTGGGTGTGTATGGTTATGTGTGTCCATGTTTGTGCATGTGTGTGCATGCAGATGTCTATGTATGCATGTTTGTGTGTGTTTGAGTTTGTTTGTATGTATCCATATGATAGCATACATTTGTGTTTGTGTGAGTGTGTGTTTGCATGTATGTGCCTTTGTCTGTTCATGCTTGTGGATGTGCACATGCATACATTTACACGTGTGTGTGTATGTATGTTTGCATGTGCATGTGTGTGTTTGCAAAGCATGTGTGTGTTTGTATGTGTGTTTGAGTTGTGAGCATTTGAATATTTGTATCTTTATGTTTGTGCTTGTGTGTTAGTGCGTGTGTCTTTGTGTGTGTGTATGTGCATCCATGTGTGTGTAAGTGTATGTGTGCATGCATGTGTGTGTGTTTGTGCATCTATGCAAGTATATGCATGTGTTCGCTAGTGTGTATGGTTGTATGTGGTTGCATGTGTGTGTGCATTTATGTATGCACATGCGTGTATGTAGGTGTGCATGTTTGTTCATATGCATGTGCATGTGCATGTGCAAGTACGTGTTTGTGTGCATGTGTGTATGAGTGATAGTGCAAATGCGTGTGTGTGCATGTATAAATATGTGTGATTATAAATGTGTGTGTGCATGGGCATGCATGTGTGTGTGTACATGTGTGCTTAAGAGCGCACATTCGTGTGTGCATGTGTATTTGCATGTGTGTGCCTTTGGATGTGTGTGAATTATTATATATGTGTGTGTGTGTGCATATGTATGCATGTGTGTATGTGTGTGCTTGTGTGTATGTGTGCATATTCTTGCATGCATGCATGTGTGATTGAGTTTGTGTGCGTCTATGCAACTACATGCTTGTGTCTTTATGTGTGCGTGTGTGTTTGTGCATGTGCATGTGTGTGTGTATGTATCTCTCTATGTGTGTGTGTATGTGTATGTGTTTGTGTGTGTTCATATTTGTATGCATATTCATTTCTATGCTATGCATGTGCATATTTTTGAGTTTGTGTGAGTTTTTGTGTGTGTGCATGTTTGTGTACACATGTGTTTGTAGATACATGCATGTGTGAGTGTGGGTTTGAGTGTGTTTATGTGTGCATGTGTTTGCAAGCATGTGCATGTGAAAGTTTGCACATGGATGTATGTGTGTTTGTTTATTTATGGATACATTCTTGCATGTATGTGTGCATGTGTGAATATGTGCAAGTCTACGTTCGTGTACATTTTTGTATTAATGTATGTGCATATGTGTGAACTTGTGTTCATGTTTATGTGTGTGTGCATATGTGTGGGTGGTCTTATATATTTGTGTTAGAGCACGTGTTAGGGGTTGTTTGCATACGTGAGTGTGAGCTTGCATGTGTGTGTGCATGTGTTTCATGTGCACATAAATGTGTTAGTGTGCAAGTACTTGTGTTGTTTGTCTGAGTTTTTTTTGCACGTGTGCACGTGCGTGTGTGTGTACACCTGCATGTGTGTGAGTGTGTTCATTTATAAATTTTTGTGGGTGCATTAATATGTGTGTATGCATTGGTGTGTGAGTGTGTGTGCCTATGTATTTGTGTGCATGTGCTTGTGTGTAAGCTGGTGCATGTTTGTATGTGTTTGTGCATGCTTGTGCATGTGTGCAAGTTCTTACATGTGTGTGTGCATGTTCTTATGTGTGTTTTGGTATGTCTGAGGTGCTTGTGTGTGTATGTGTGTATATTTGTATATGTGTCACTATGCATATGCATGTGTGTATATGTACATGCATGCATATCAACATACGTGCAATGTTTGCGAGCATGTGTATGTGCATGTAGGTTTCTGGGTGCAAGCTGGTGTGTGCATGCTTTTGGTGTGTGAAAGTGTGTGGGTGGGTGGTGTGTTGGTATGTGTCTGTGTCTATGTCGGTGCGTGCATCTATGTGTGCATACATGCACATGAATGCATGGGTGAGAGTGTTTGTGTGCGTGTGTGTCCAAGTGTGTGGGTGTGTGTGCTTATGTGTGTGTTCATGGGTTCTTGTATGTGTGTTCATGTGTGTATGCATATGCACATCAATGTGTATGGTTAAATGTGTGCATGTGTGAGTGCATTTTTGTATGTCCATGTGTTTGTATGCATATATATATGCATGCATGTGTGCATGGGTAGGTGTGTAGATGTTTGTGTTTGGATTTGTAGGTGCATGTGTGTGTGCTTGTATATGTGTGTGGGGGGTGTAGACGTATGTGCTTGTGTGTGTGTGCATTCGTGTGCATGTGTAAGTGTGTGGGTGTGTGTGTTGCGACTGAATGCATTTTTGTATGCAAGTTTGCACATGTGAGTGTACAATAGTGTGCGCATGTGTGTATGTTTGTGTACCTGAGTGGGTGGTATGTGTGTGTATGTGTTGTGTCTAATGCATGCATATGTGCATGTGCGTTGATGTGGTTGAGTGTGAGTGCATGTGCCTACATGTGTGTACACATGTACATATGTGGAAGCTTGTGTGTGTTAGTATGTGTGTGTTTGTGTTCCTATGTCTATGTGTGCATGTGTGTTTTTGTGTGGGTGTGTGTATATGGATGCATGCACATATGTGTGGGTGGGTGAACATATGTGGACATGTATATGTGTTATTCTTTGCATACATGTGTATATGTGTATTTGTGTGTGTGTATGAAAGTGCAAGCGATGTGCACATGGATGTGTACATGTGTGTCTACATATATGAAAGTGGGTTTGCTTGTGTATGCATGTGCATGCATGCATGGGTGTGTGTGCATATGTGTGTGTGGAGGGGGGAAGGGGTATGTTTGTTGGTGTATGTGTTTGTGTGCATGCATACAAGTGTGTTTGCATGCATGCACATGTGTGTGTTGGTGAGTGCATGTGTGTTTGGTTGTGTGTGGTTGTGTGTGTGTGCATGGGTACAGGTGTGTGTGTGTGTGTGCATGTGTATATGCACAAACATATGCATAAGTGGGTGCATGTTTGTGTGCATGTGAGTGTATATGTGTGTGCATGTAATTGAATGTGTGTGCTTGTGTGCATGTGTGTAGTTGTGTGCATACATATGTGTGTGTGCTTATGTGTCTACATGTGCATGTGTGCATGCGTGTTGCGTGTTCATATGCATCTGTTTGCATGTCTGTGGGTCCATGCACATGTGTCTGTGTGTGTATAAACATGTGCATGTGTAAGTGTGTGCACATGTACATGCCTATGTGTGTTTGTATGTCTGCATGTACATGTGCATGTGTTTGTGCAAGTGTTTTTGTGTGTGCATGGGGTTGCATATGTGTGAATATGTGTGTGGATGTGGGCATGCATCTATGTTTGTGTGTGCATATGTGTATTTCTACATCTATGTTTGTCTTGCATGTGTGTTTGCATCTGTGTTTGTATGTGCATGTGTGTTTGCATGTGTGTGCATGTTTGTGTTCATGTCTATGTGTGTGTGCACACATGTGAATGTGTATATGTGTGCATGTGTATTCTTGCTATGTGTATATATGCATATGTTTATGCACAGGCATGTATGTGTGCGTGTGTGTGTGCATCAGTGTATTCCCGTTCTTGTGCATGCATGTGTTTTTTAGAGAGCCTATGCATTCATGTGTGTGTACTTGTGTGTGCTTCTATGTGTGTGTGTGCATGTGTGTGTGTTTGCAAGCAAGTTTGTTTTTGAGTGTGTCTGTGCATGTGTGGGTGTGTACATGTATGCATAAATACTTGTTTGCCATATGAATGTTCAAGCATGCATATGCATGTGTGCCTATGTGTGTATTAGTGTGTCTGTGTGTTTGCATAGGTATGTGTATGTTTGTGTTGCAATTGTGTATGTTTGCATACATTTGTATATGTATATTTGTAAGTGAGAGTTTTTGTGGGTGTACGTAATTGCATGTGCATATGTGTTCATTTTCTTATGTGGTTTTCTTATTATGTGTGTCCACTTGTGCATGTGTGTATGTGTGTTTATATTCACGTGTAGACGTATGCTTGCACATGCATTTGTTTAGTTGTGTGCGTGTTTTTTTGTGCACATGTGAGTGTATGTGTATGCCTATAAATGTGTGTGTGTTTGTGTGCATGTGCATACTTTTTTGTATTTGTTTTTGTGTATGTTTGTGTAGTTGTGCGTGTACATGCATGTGTGTGCATATGGGTGTGCACGTGTTTGTGTATGCATGTGCATTTGTGTATGCATGCGCATTTGTGTATGCATGTGCATTTGTGTGTCTGTCTATGTACAATTTAGTATGCATGTGATTTAAGAGTGTGTGTGCTTGTATGCATGCATGTGAATGTGTGTGTCAATGTGTCTACACTTTTGTGTGTGCATATGTGTGTATACATGTGGTTGTGTGTTTTAGTGTGCATGGTTTTTGTACACCATTGTATGTGTATGTGTGCTTATGTGTGTGTGTGGGTGCATGCATTAGTTTGTAGCTGTGTGGGTGTGTGTGTGCATGTGTGTGTGTGTGTACTTATGCATGCATGTTTGCACATGTGTATGTGTGCATGTATGTGTGTGTGAACGAGCACATGTGTGAGCTTATTTGTGTGCATTGTGTGAGCATGCATGTGCATGTTTGTGTGTGCATTTTTATATGATTGCATGTGGGCATGCATGTGTGTGTGTACATACATGCATATGTGTATCTTTCTATGTGTGTATGTGTGCATTTGTGCTTATGTGTATGTTTACATATATGTGCTTGTGCAGGTGCATGTGTGTTTCTATGTTTGTGTTTGCATATATGTGTATGTTTTTTTTTTGCATGCATCTGTGTAGGTGTGTGTATGTGTCTAAGTGTATGTGCTTGTGTGAGTGTGCACATGTGTGTATGTACTTGTGCATGTGTGTGTGTGGTTTGTGTGTTTGTGCATTTACACATACAAACAAGTGTGTGTGTTGATGCATGCACACATATGTATGTTCATGTGTCTGCATATGTGTGTGTACCAAGTCACATGTGTTTGTGTGTGTGCGTGTATGTTCATATGTGCTTGCATGCATCTATGTTCATGTGTGTGATTGTGTACATGAGCTAGCATGAGTGTGTTCATATGTATGTTCATGCATATGTACATGTCTTCCTACACACATGTGTGTGCACATGTGTGCTTGCATGTGTGTGAGGTGTGTGTGAGGTGTGTGCTTATATTTCCCTATGTTTGTGCATATATGTGTGTGTCTATGAATCTATATATGCATGTGGTTGTGTGCATCTGGGTGTGTATTTATACATGTGTGTGTGTGTGCATCTTTGTGGGTGTGCATATGTGTATGCATGTGTGTACGTGTGTATGTGTGGGCATGTGTGCATTTGTGTTTGTTTATTTGAGTGTATATTTGAGCATGTATATGAGTGTTCATTATTCATTCAGGCTTACGTGAGTATGCATATGTGGGTGCATGCATGTGTTTGTGCTTTCACGTATTGGCATATGTGTCTGCATGCATGCATGTGTGTGTTTAAGCATGTGTGCGTGTATATCTAAGCATGTATACGTGTATTCATTCAGGCATATGTGGGTATGCATATGTGGGTGCATGCATGTGTGTGTGTGTGCTTTTGCATTTTGGCATGTGTCTACATGTGCATGTGTGCAGGTGTGCATGTGTGTGTATGTTCTTATACGTGTGAGTGTGTGAGTGTACATGTGCAACTATTTTTGCATGTGTATGTGTGCATGCCTATGCATGTACATGTATGTGCATATGTATGAGTGTGTGTGCATAAGTATACATGTGTGTATGCATGTGTGTATGTCTGTATGTGAGTGTTTACATGTGCACATATGTGTGTGCATGCACATGCATGTATGTGTACATTTACTTTCATTTGTCTATGTGTGTGCATGTACATGCATATTTGTGTGTGTAGGCATAAGTGTTTGTGCATGTGTGTGTATGGATTTATGTGTATCTTTGTTTTAGTTTTGTGAATGGGACTATGTGTGTGGGTTTGTGTGCATATCATGCATTTGTGCATGCTTTTTGTGTGTGCCAGCATGCATTCGCATATGTCCTTGTAAGTGTGGGTGGGTATGTGTGTGTGTGTGCATATATGTGTCTCTATGTATTCATTTGCATGTGTATACTTGTGTGCATGTGTTCATGTGTGTGTGTGTATGTGTATGCATGTGTGTGTTTGTGTGTGTTTCAGTGTGTTTGTCTATGTGTGTATGTGGGCATGTGTATAATGTATGCGTGTTTGTTGTTGTGTTTGTGTGTGTATGCATGTACATTTGTGTTTGCATGTGCGTGTGCGTATATGTGTGCACGTTTGCAAGTGCACATGCCTGTGTTCATGTGCACATGTATGGGTGTTCATGTGAGAAAACATGTGTCTATGCTTATGAGTGTGTGCATGTGTATGTGTGTGTGTGTATGCATGCAAGTGTGCATGTGTATCTATGTGTTTGTGCATTGTGTTTATACATGTGTTTGTGTATTTTTATGTGCATATATGTGTGTGTTTGGTTGTGTTCATTTGTGTGTGTGTGCAATAGTGTGTGCATGTGGATGTGTATGGTTGTGCATTTATGGGTGTAAGTGGTGAGTGTGTGTGAGTGCACTTGTGGGTGAGCTTGTGTGTAGAAGTGTAAGCATGTGTGCATGTATGTATGCCTTCGTATTCATGTGTGTGCATGTACCAATATGGATGTGTGTGTTTATGCATGTGTTTGTGTGTATGTATGAACATGTTTATGTTTGTGAGTGTGCCTACGAGCATTTGTGTGTGCATGCATATGCATGTATGTGTGTGAGCATGTGTGTGTGCATGTGTGTATGTGTTTTGGATTATGTGCTTGTATTTATGGTTGCATATGTCTACTTGTACATGTTTGTCTACATAATTATGTGTGTATCAATGTATTGTTTCCTATGTGTGCATGTATGCCTTTGTGTGCATGTATCTATCTGTGGCTATGCACATATGTGTATATGTGTGTGTGCCTGCATGTATGTGCTTGTGTGTGCTTGCATGTTCATGTGTATGTGTGTGTGTTTGTATTTATGCATTTATGGGTTTACGCTCATGTGCGCATGTTGTACTTTTTGTGTAGGCATGTGTTTGTGTAGATGTCGACATGCACACATCTATGTGTGTGTGTTGGTGTGTTTACACACACACACACATAGACACACACACACACATATATATATATAGTTTTATATGTGTGCATGCATGTGTACATGAAGGCACATGTGTTTGTGTGGGTTTGTGTGTATTTTCCTATGTGCTTGCATGTGTCTATGTGTATGTGTATGAATGCGTATGTGTGTTTGCATGAGCTTGGTCATGTGTATGTTCATGCATTTGTACATGTTCCTACACACATGTGTGTGCACATGTGTGCATGCATGTGTGTGAGAGTGTGTATGCATAAGTTTGCCTATATTTGTGTATATATGTGTGTTTGTGCATGTATCTATATGTGCATGTGTGTTTGTATTTGCGTATGTGAGTGTGTATTTTTTTGTGTGTGTGTCTGTTCATTTGTGTGTATATCTAAGCATGTACATGTGTGTTCATTTGTACTTATGTGAGTATGCATATGTGGATGCATGAATGTGTTTGTACTTTGCATATTGGCCTATGTGTTTGTGTGCATGCACGTGTGTTTTTGAGCATGTGTGTGTATGCATCTGTGTGTGTCTTCGTGTGTATGTGTGTTAATTGGAGTATTTGTGCAAGTTTATGTGCATATTTGCAAACGTGAGCACACATGTGTTTTCACGTGTGTGTAGGTGCATGCATTTGTGCATGCTATGCACGCATGCCAGCATGCATGTGCATGTGTTCTTGTGAGGGTGGGTGGATGTGTGTGTGTATATATGTGTGTCTGTGTGTGCATTTACATGTGTATGTGTGCCAGTGTTCACATGTGTGTGTGTGTGCATGTGTGTGTGTGAGTGCACATGTGAGTGTATTTGTCTATGTGTGTTGTGTGTTCTTATGGGCTCGTGCATGCATATGTGTTGTTGTGGTTGTGTGTGTGTGTATGCATGTATGTGTGCACTTGTGTGTTTGCAGTTGTGCATGTGCATGTCTGTGTGCAAGTTTACAAGTGTACATGCATTTGTTCATGTGCACTTGTGTGGGTGTTCATGTGAGATCACATGTGTCTATGCATGTGAGTCTTTGCATGTGTGTATGTGTGTGTGTGCATGTGTGTGAGTGTGTGTGTATGTATGCATGCTTGTTTAAGTATTTGTGGAATGCACGTGTGCATGTGTTTTCATGTTGTGTTTATGCATGTGTTTGTATATTTATGTGTGCATATGCATGTGCGTGTGTGTGTGGTTGTGCTCATTTGTGTGCATGCGAATAGTGTAGTATGTGTGTGCATGTGTACGATTTTGCATGTATGGGTGTATGTGTGTGTGTGTGTGAGTGTACTTGTGGGTGTTCTTGTGTGCGTAGAAGTCCAAGAATATGTACATGTATTTGTGCCTACATATGCATGTGTCTATCCAGTCATGTTTGTGTATGTACCTGTATGGGTTTGTGTTCTTATGCATGTGTTTGTGTGTGCATATGTGTGCACATGTTTATGTTTGTGTGTGTGCCTATGAGCATTTATGCTTGCGTGCATGTGTGACCAGGTGCATGTGTGTATGCATTTGTGTCTATGTGATTGTGTTTGTGGTTCCATGCATCTACATGTACATGTCTATCTGTATAACAATGTTTGTGTCAATATGTTGTGCCTATTTGCTCATGCATGTGTTTTTATGTATGTATCTATGTGTGGCTATGCTCATACATGTGTATGTGTGTGTGCCTGCTTGTACGTGCTTGTGTGTATGCATGTTCATTTGTGTGTTGTGTATGTGTTTGTGTTTATGCACTTGTGGGTTTATGCTCATGTGTGTGCGTTGGACTATGTATGTAGGTGTGTTTTTGTGTACATGTATATGTATGTATTCTTGTGTATGTGGCTGCATGCATGTGAGCTTATGTGTGTGCTAAGGTACATGTGTATGTGTGTGTGTGTGTGTATTAGGATGTGTGTACACAATTGTGCATGAGCTTTGATGTGTGTTTGTATGCACGATGCATGTGCTTACGTGTATATCATGTGTGCATGTATGAGTGTGTTTGGTTGCATATGGGTGAGCATGTGTTTGTGTTCTTATGTGAGCATGCATTTGTTCATGTGCGTATGTTTATGTGTGCTTGCATGCATGCATATGTGTCCCTATGCATATGAGTGTGTTTTCCTATGGTATATGAAAGAGTGTGCATGCGTGCATATCTGTGTAAGCGTGAGGGTGTGTTCATGCATGCGTTTGTGTGGGAGCATGTGTGTGTGAATGTGTGGCTGTGCAAGTGCATGTGTGTACATTTGTGTGTGTATGAGTGACTTCATGTTTGTGTAGGTTTGTGTGTGTAAGTGGCTTTATATGAGTTTGCCCATGAATTCATGTGTATATGTGCATGTTCAGGTGTGTATGTATGCATGAAAGTGTGCCTGTATGCATCTGTGTATGTCTACTTAGGAGTATGTGCATGCATGTTTGTGTGTGTGCATGCATGTGTATATTTGTGCATGCATGTGTATATGTGTGCATGTACGTGCATATGTTTTATGTGTGTGTTCAATTTTGTATGCATATGTGTGTTCATGAGTGTGAGTAAGCGTGCGTGCGAGTGTCTGTGTGCGTGAGAGCATGTGTTTTTGTGTGTGTACATGTATGTGAGTTTATGTTCATGTGTGCATGGGTCTATGTTTGTGTGTTTATGTGGTTGTACATGTATGTGTCCTTGTTTGTTTGTGTGATCTTGCATATGTGTGAATGAGTGCATGTGTGCATGCAATAGAGTGTTTGTGCTTATGTTCTTGTGTGTGTGTTCATTAGCACATATGTGTGCTCTCTTATGTGTGTGGTTGGGTGTGTTCATGTGAATGTGTGTGCATGTGGATGTATTTGTACTTGCTTTTGTGTTCATACACATGTGTAGATGAGTGTGTTATGTGTGAGTGTCATGCAAATATAGATGTGTGTGTGTGCATATGTGTGGGTGTGCTTTCAAGCACATACATGGAAGTGTGTGAGTGTGTGTGTTTGCATGTGATTGTGTGTACATGTGCATGCTTGTTGTATGTTCGTGTGTGCATGTGCATTTACGTGCATATGTGTACTTATGCATGCTATTATTTTTTTGTATATTTGTGTTTTTGTGTGTGTGCATGTGTGTGCGTGTGTACATGTGTGTGTGCATGCGTGTGTTTGTGAGAGTGTATATATATGTGTGATTGTGTGTGTGCACATGTGCATGCATCTAGTTCTGTACATCTTTTTATATGTAGGTATATGTGCATATTTGAGCATGTGGGTGCATGCGTTGGTGTATTTGTTCTTGTGTGTATGTGTCAATGGCGTTTATTATGTATGCGAGTGCGTGTGCTTGAGTGTTCGTGCACGTGTGTTTATGTGTGTGAGCATATGTGCATGTGCATGCATGTACATACGTCCATGTGTATAATGTATGTATGTGTGCATGCACATGTGCTTGAATGTATGTTTGCATGTTTATGTGTGTGCGTGCGTGCGTACGTGTGTGTGCATGCTTGCATATGTGTGCGTGCATCCATATATATATGTGCATCTGTGTGCATGTGTGTATGTGCATTTGTGTGTGTGTTTGCGTGTGTTATTGTTGTTGTTGTGTGTGCTTGTGCTTCTTTGTGTGTGTGCATGCATATGTAAGTGTGTGCATGCATATGTAAGTGTGTGCATGGGTTTGTGTGCCTTTGTGGATTTGTATTTGTGTGTGTGCATGTGTGTGAGTGTGTGTGCATAGGTGTGCTATTGTATGTTTGTGTGCATCTATGTGTATGTGTATGCATGTGTGTGGGTGCATGCGTGCATACGTGTCTATGTGTGTGTGTGTGTGTGTGGGTGTGTGTGTGTGTGTGTGTGTTTGCGGGTGTGTGTGTATGTGTGTGCGTGCATGTGTGTATGGGTTGTCCAAGTGTTTGTATAGAGGTTTGTTCATGTGAGCATTTTTTTTGTTCACAAACAGATTTATGGGCATGTTTGTACATGTATGCATCTAAGCATATGTTTGTCAATGTGTATACACGTGTGTGTGCCTATACAGGTGAATTAGTATTTGTGGATCTTTATGTGTGGGTGACTGTGTTTGTGTGATTATGCATACTTTTTCATGTGTTTATGCGTGTATGAGTTCATGTGCACATGTGCATGTGTACATCTATGTGTATACATATGCATATATGTGAATGTGTGCATGTGATTCCTTAAGTGCATGGTTGTGCATCTATTTGTGTATATGTCCATCTATGTTTACATGTGTGTGTGTGAGCATGCCTGTGTGTGTATGCATATGTGATTGTGTGTGTGTGAGCATGTGCATGCACATTTATGCAAGCCTATATGTGTGCACGTGTGCGTTACCTTTACAAGTGCACATGTTTGAATGCATGTGTGTGTTTGTGTGTGCGCATCCGCATTTGTTTAAGTGTGTGTGTACTTGTGTATGCATGCATTTATGGATGTGTGTGTATTTGATCATATGTGTGTTTGTGCATCTATGCATAGGTGTCCATGTGTGTGTGAGTTTGTTCTTGTGCATTTGTTTGTGTGCATTTACGTCTACATTTTTGTGCATACATGCATGTGTATGTGTACATGTTCAAGTGCATGCAAATGTGTGTGCATGTGTGGGAGTGAGTGTGTGCATATGTTTGTCTATGTTCAAATGCATGTATTTGTGGGTGTTTGTGCATGCATTTGCTGGTGCTTATTTGTGCACATGTGTGTGGTTAGACATGTCATTGCATTTTTGTGGGTTCTTGTATGTGTTAGTTGGTGTGTATGCATGTGCATGCATTCTAGCATGCATGCATATGAGCATTTGTGTGTGCATTCATGCTTGTGCAACTGTAGGTGTGTGTGTGTGTGTTTGCCCATGCATGTGCGTGTGTGTGTGTCGATCTATGCAGGTGTATGCTTGTGCATGTGTGGTGTGCACATGCAGGTGTTTACATGTGTATGTGTTGCATATTGATGTGTACATGTATGGGCAGATATGCATGTGTACGGGTGTGTGTGTGATCTTGTGCATGCATGTGTATGTGCTTGTGCATATGTAAATATTTGCTTGTATGTGTGCATGCATGCATGTGAGTATGCATGTTTGTGCTTGCATGTGTGTATTAGTTATGTGCATATGTGGGTGTATTTGTGCCTGTGTTTGCATGTTTGTATGCATGTGTGTGTACTTATGTGAATGTTTGTAAGTGTGTGTGCGTGTGTGTGCATGTATATGTGCTGCATGAGCATGTGCATGTTTTTTCATGCATTTACTTGTGCATTTGTGCATGTTATTGTTTGTGTGTGTTTATATGTGTGAGCATGAGCATGTGGGTGTGTGTTGGTGTGTGTATGTGTGTTTGTGTTTTTGTGTGTGTGGGTGCATGCATGAATGTGCATGTGTGTTTGTGTGTTCATTTGCATGTGTTTATGCATGTGTATATGTTTATTTGCATGCTTATAATGTGTGCAAGTGAGCATGCATATGCATGTGTGTGCAGGTGTGTATGGTTGTCCATGTGTTCATGTGCAAGTATGAACATGTGCACATATGTGTATGCTTGTATGTGTGTGCTTGTATGTGAGTGTGCATGTGCATGTTCCTCTATGCGTGTGCGTGTGTGCATGTGTGTGCACTATTGGGCATATATGTGCTAGTTTGTATGTATATTTGTGCATATACATGCATATACTTACATGTGTGTGTGTGTCTATATTCATGTATTTGAGTGTGTGGGTTTGTGTGTGAATGTGTATGTCTATATGTGTTCTTATGTGTGTGCATGTGTACATGTGTATGCTCACACATGTGTGAAAGCGTGTATTTGTGTTTATGTGAGCATTTATATGTATGTGTGTGTGTTTCTTAGGGTGTTTGTGTATATGTGTTTGCATGTGTCTATGTATTTGTGTGTGTGCTTATGCACATGTGGTGTGTGTGGGCATATTTGTGTTTGTGTAACTGTGTGTTTGTGCCTGTGCATGTGTTTTTACATATGTGTGTTCATATGCATGTTTTTTTCAAGTTCATATGAGTAAGCATGTGTGTGTGTGTGCATGCTTATACATGTGCATGTCCAAGTGAGTGTGTTTATGAGTGTGTATCCATGCATGTGTGTGTGCATGTGTACTTGTGTGTATGTGTGTGTCCATGTCTAAGTGTGTGAGTGTGTGTGAATGTGTATGTGCATGCCCACATGTGTATGTGCATGTTCATGTGTTTGTGTGTACAAGTGTTTGTGCACTTGTGCATGTTTCTATGTATGTCTGCATCGGTGTACATGTGTAATGTGCATGTGTGTGTGCACACTGGTGTGCATCTATGTTTGTGCATGCATGCATCTGCATGTGTATGTGTGTGTGTTTATATGATTATAGGGGTGTGTGTGTGTGTGTGCATGTGTATCTACATGCATGTGTGTGGGTGTTTGTTTGTGCATCTCTATGTGTGAACTTGTATGGGTATGTGTGTGTGCTTGTGTGTGTTTTTATGTGTGTTCATATGCATATGCATGTGTATGTACATGTTTTTGTACTTATGTCTGTGTGTGTATGTGCATGTGTATGTAGTTAACATGTGTGTGTCCATTCATGTGTGTACATGTGCATGTGTGTGAGCATGTGTGTGTTTGTGTGCATGTGTGTGCATGTGTGTGTGCATGTATATGTGTGTGTACATGCATCTATGTGTGTGAATGTGTTTGTGCACATGTTTGTTTATGTAAATGCATATTTTTGTGTGTTTATCCATGCATGTGTGTGTGTTTGTGTGTTTGTGCGTGTGTGGGTGCACATGTGCATGTGCTTCCATGTGTGCATGTGCTTGTATCTATTTATGTGCATGTGTGTCAATGTGCTGCTGAATGTGTGTGTGCTTGTGTATATGTGGGTGTGTGTGTTCCAACATGTACATGTGTGCATGTTTGAGCATGGGTATGTGTGTTTGTCTTTTTGTGTGCATGAGATCCTTCATCTACATGTGTTTTTGTGCTTGCATGAGCATGTGTGTATGCATAAATGTGTCTTTGTCTTTGGGCATGTGGAAATGCATCTTTAGGAACCATTATATGTGCATGTACGTATGTGTGTGTGTGTCTATGCTTGTGTGTGTATGTACTTGTTTATGCAAGCATGTGTGTAGGTCTTTGTGGATATGTATACATGGGTGTGCTTGTGTGTGCATGTGATTGCATGAAAGTTTGTGTATGTGTGCATATGTGCATATGTGCATATGTGTATGTATGTGTGTGTGTGTGTGCGTGAGTATGTGTGTATGCATGTGTTATTATGTGTGTGTGTGGGCACGTGCATGTGCGCATGCCATCTATAGGTGAAAGCTTGTATGTGTGTGCATGTGTGTGCATGCAAAAGTACATGTGTGTATGTTTATGTTTGTGTCTACGTGTCTTTGTGTGTGCATGTATGTGTTTGTGTGTATATGTACATGTGCAAGTATTGGTATATGCATGTGTTGTTTAGGCTATGGGTGCATGTTTGTGAGTGTGTATGTATGTGTGTGTGGATGCACATGCTTGTGAGCATATCTATGCATATGCATGTGTGTATACGTGCATTTGTATATACTTGTGTGTGTGTGTGTGCGTGCATGCGTGTGTGTATCTGTGTGTTTGTGTGGACATGTATTTGTGTGTTTACATGTTTACATGTTCATGTGTGCCTGTGTGTAGATGTATGCACAATTGTGTATGTGTGCATGGGTTTGTGTGCACATGTCAAGGTATGTGTATGAGCCTATGTGTATTTTTGTACATGTGTGTATGTATGCATTTGTACATTTATATTTATGCATGTGCATGTGTATGTGTGCAAGCATATGTTTATGGGTGCATGTGTGTGTAGATGTTCACTAGTGTGTGTGCTTATGTGTGGATATATATATGTTTGTGTGTGTATACATGTGCGTCTTTTTTGGGTATGCCTTCTTATGTGTGAGTGCATGTGTGTGGGCAAGGGAATGCACGTACATGTATTCATGCATGTGTGTGTTCGCATACCTATGTGCATATGTCTATGCTTTTATATGTGTGCATGTGCATGTGTTTCTACATGTGCGTGCATGCTTGCATGGGTGCATGCGTGCACATGTGCATGTATTAGTTTGTGTGCATATAAATGTCGATGTGTGTGCATGGGTGCTTGTACACAGGTGTGTGTGTGTGTGTGATTGTGTTTGTGTGCATGTGCATATGTGTATGTGCTTGTGTGCACACACATATGTGAATGTGTGTGCATATCTATACATGCATATGTGTGTTTTTGTAGGTGCATGTATATCTTTTTGCACATGTGGTGTTCAATGTTTGTGCATGCATAGATGCACGTGTATGTGTGTTTGTGTGCGTAAGCATCTATATATGTGTATGTTTGTGTGCATAGATGTGTTTGGACGTGCATGGGTATGTTTGTGTGTGTGTTTGTGCCTATGTGTGCTGTGCATGTCTGTATGTGTGCCTGTATGTGTGTTTGTGGGTATGTGTGTATATGCAGTCATGTACACATATGTGGGCTTGTGTATGTGTCTTTCTGTGTGTGTATTTGCATGTGTGTTTCTCTTTATATTTGTGTGCATTTGTATGTGTGTGTGTATACATTTGCATGTGTGTATGTGTGAGTGAATACATATGAGCATTTGTGTGTTCACTTCTTTATGTGTGTGTGTGCATGTGCGTGTGCATATGTGTCTTTGTGTGCATGCATGTACACATGTGTGTGTGTGTATGTGCATTGATTTGTGAGTGTGTGTATACACGTAGGTGGTTGGGTGTGTGTGTGCATTTGTGTATGCACGTGCATGTGTGTGGATGTGAGTGTTTGTTCCTACGCATGCACGTGTGTATGTGCAATTCCACATGCATGCATATTCTAGTGCGAGTGCATATGTGTTCATGTATGTGCGTGTGAGTGCTAGTGTGTGTGCATGCGCATGTGCGTGGGTATGTAAGTGTGTCAATATGTGTGCGAGTGCTTCTGTGTTCGCATTTGTTGTCTTTGGGCTTGTGTTAATTCCTTTGTGAGTGCAAGCATGTGTGTGTGCATTTACATGCATGTGTGAGTGTGTGTGATGTGTGTGTGCATGTTCTTGCATACATGTAGATGTGTTTGTGTTTGTGTACATCTATGCAACTATGTGTTTGTACGTATGTGTGTACGTGCATGCATGTATGTGTATGCAAGTGTGTCTATGTGCATAGGCATGTATATGTATGAATGTGTGTTTATGTGTGTTCATGACTATGTGTGTTTATGTCTATAAGTGCATTTTTATTTGTTCATATGCATGTGCGTGTGGGTTTTTCTAGTATGTGAGAGTGTTTGTGTGTGTGTGTGTTAGTGTGTACATGTGTACATCTGTGTGCATGTGTTTGCATATGTCTGAATGTTTGTGTGTGTGTGCATGCATGGCTTTCATGTATGTATGTGTATGTGTATATGCATGTGTGTGAATGTTGCTATGTATGTGTGTGAGAGTTTATGCATGAGTTTTCATGGGCATTTGTATGTGTGTGTGCACAAGCTTTTGCATATGTTTGTACATGCATTTTTAATTGTGTGTGTGTATATGTGTGTGCACATGTGGCAAGAGTGTGCATGCAAATATGCATTTGTGTGTGTGTGTGTATATTTGTGCATTTGTGTGTGCATGTGAGTGTGTGTGTGTGTGTGTATGTACGTGCACATGTGACTACATGTACCTACATGGGTGTGTGCATGTACTTGTGTGTAAACTTGTGTGTACGCATGGTTGTGTATATATGTGCATACTTGTGTGTGTGTGGATGTTCTTATATGTTTTTGTGTGTGTCTTTGATGATGCTTGTGTGTGTATATGCACATGCTTCTACAAGTGTTGCTATGCACATGCATGTGTGTATGTGTACATGTGTGCATATCAACATGCATATCATGCGTACTTGAATGTATACATGTAGTTTAGTTTGTGTGTGTGCATGTGCATGCATGCTTGGGTGTGTGCATGAGTGTGTGTGTGATGTGTTGGTATGCGTGTGCATATCTATGTGTGTGCATACATGTGTGTCAACATGCTTGCATATGTATATGTGTGTAAGTGTGTGTGTGTGTGTGTGTTTGTGTGTGTACATTCGTGTATGTGTGTGTGAGGGTTCTTTTGTGTGTGTACATGTGTGTGTGTACATAGGCACATGGGTGTATGTGGGTGGGTGTCTGCAAGTGTGAGCATGCACGCTTGTGTGCATGTGCATTTGTGTGCATGCATGTATGCTTGAATTAGTGGGTGTGTATGTAAGTGTGTATCTACGTGGGTGCATGCATGCGTGCTTATGTCTATGCATTCATGTGCATGTATGCATAAGTGCATGGGTGTGTGTGTGCATGTTTGTTTGTATGAATGTTTGTGCATTTGAGTGTGTGATGGTGATTGCATGTGTGTATGTACACTTGTTTGTGTGAATGTGAGTGTGTGTTGTGCGTTATTCATGCATATGTGTAGGTGTGAGTGCGAGTGCATGTGTGTACATATGTTTGCACATATGCATGTGTGTATACTAGTGTGTTTTAGTATGTGTGTATGCATTTTTCTTTGTGTGTGTGTATACATGGATATATATATATATATATATATATATATATATATATATATATATATATATATATATATATATATATATATATATATATATATATATATATATATATATATATATATATATATATATGTGGGTTGGTGCATGTGTATGTGTGTACACATACATATTTGTTGTTGTGCATGTACATGTGTGTATATGTACTTGTGTGTGTATCAGTATGTATGTCATGGGTGCATCTATGTGTGTATATGTATGTGTGCAAGCCTTTTTATATATGTGTTTGCATGTATGTGCATGTGTGTGCATGCCTAAGTGTGTGCATGTTTTTGTGAGTTGTGTGTTTGTGTGTGTATTTGTGTGCATGCATGTGAGTGTTTGTGCTCACATGCACATGTGCATGTTAGTGAGTGCAAGTATGCTGGTATGTATTTGCGTGTGTGGGTGTGTGTGTAGGCACTAATATGTGTGTGTACACACAGACATGTGTGTATGTGAGTGTGTGCATCTGTGTAATTATGTGTGTGTGTGTACCTATACATGTATATATGTGCACATGTTTGTGTGCATATGTATACATGTGCATGTGTGTGAGTGTATGTGCATGTGTGTATGCATGTATTTGTGTGCAAGTGCATACACATGTGTGCGTAGGTGCATGTGTTTACCCATATGTGGGTCCATGCACAAGTGTGGATGTGTAAATGCATGTGTATATGCATGTGCATGTGTACATGTCTGATAATGTGTACATGCACATGCATATCGTGTGCATGTGTGTGCATGTGTATGTATGTCTATCTATGTGTATTTGTGCATAAGTGTGTGCATGTGCATGTGTGTGTTTATGTGTGCATTTATGTACTTGTATGTTTGTGTGCATGTGTGTGCCTATGTTTATTCTTGTGTGTGTGAGTGCACATGCGGTTGTCTTTGCCTTTGTGCATGTTATGTGTGCATGCTTGTATACTTGTGTGTGGCTGTGGCTTCTGTGCGTGCATGCATGTATGTGTATGCATGCGTGTCTACATGTATGCATTTGTTTGTGTGTGTTTGTACATGTGCATGTATTTGTTCGTGTGCAAGAGTGTTTGTGTGTGTGTTTGTGCAAGATCACGTGTGTCTGTGCATGCCAGTGTGTATGTGTGTGTATAAGTGTGTGCGTGCATGCATGCTTGTGTGTGTTTTGTGTATGTGCGTGTGTGTATGCATGTGTATCTTTTTGTTCATGTATTTGTGTGTGCATGTGTGGTTGTGTGTGTGGTTGTGTATGTGTGATTGTATGTGCATGTGTGTGTTTGAGTGAACTTGTAGGTGTGCTTGTGTGTGCAGGGGTGTGAACATGTGTGCATTCGTATGCATATGTTTCTCCATGTGTGCATGCTTGTGCATGTGTTTGTGTGTGTGTGCTTATGAACATTTGTGCATGCAGGCATCTGCATGCATGCACATTTGTGTGCTATTGTGTGTTTGTGTGTGCATGTGTGTGTGACTGCATGCATGTGCATGTGTTTGTGTGTGGTTATATGTGTGATTGTGAGTGTTTGCATATGCAATGGCATGTGTATACCTATGTACACATTCATGTGTTGATTCCTGCATGTGCATGCATGTGTTTGTGTGCATGTGTCTGTGTGTGACTATGTGCATACATGTGTATGAGTGTGTGTGTGTATCTACATGCATGTGTTTGTGTGTGTGCATGTGTATGTATGTGTGCATGCGTGTGTGTAATGCATGCATTTATGGGTTTGTGCTTATGTGTGTGTGGGATTGTGTGTGTAGGTGTGTGTTTGTATTCATGTGTGTGTATATATGCTTATATGTGTGACTACGTGCATGCATGCTTGTGAGTGTGAGCTTAGGTGCATGTATACATTTGTGTGTGTGTGTGTGTCTGTTTAAGAGTATGAGTGTGTGCATTTGTGCATGAGTTTCTATGTATTGTGTGTGTACATTTATACACATGTGAGTGGTTACATGTCCGTGTATCCGTGTATTTGTGCATACTTATGTGTTATGCATGTATATGAGTGTGAGCTGGTTTGGGTGTGTGTGGGAGAGTGTATGTTTAGGTGTTCCAATATGTGTACATTTTTTTATGTGTATGCTAATGCATGTTTGTACGTGTGCATATGTGTGTGTGTGTGCATGCATGTATATGTGGAGTTACACATGTGTGTGTGTTTGTGCATGATTGACTTAATGTGCGTGTAGGTTTGTGTGTCTTCTTGCATAGGAGTGTGTGCATGCATTTTTGTTTTGTGCCCATGTGTGTGTGTGCATGCATGCATGCTTATGCATGTGTGTATGTGTGCAAGCATTTGTGTGCATGTGTGTGAGTGTGTGTGAATGAGCATATATGTGTGTGTGTGTTTGTGTTGTTATACGTGTGTGTACTTGTGTGTTCATGTGTATGCATGCATTCGGGCATGTGTGCATGGGTGTGTGCGTAAGTAGATAAACACTTAAACATGTACACGTACACTCACACATGCATAAAATATCACACATGCAAACACAACATATGTACACACACACATAAATACATAAACACAGACAAGAACAAAGATGAACACTCACACATCGATATGCAAACACAAACACACACAGAAGTACAAATGTACACATGCACACACACAGGTGCAGACACAAATGTGTGTGCACACACGAGCAAGCACACACTCACACATGCATTGCCAAGCACACCCACACCAACATGCACATGTGACAAACACACATACAAGTGTATGCACACACATAAGAACATGCACATGGGCACACACACAATTACACACTCATGCACATACAAATGCACACAATTACATGCTTAAAAACACAGCCACCCACACATAAGCATAGACATGCACACGAACACACAAACAAACAAACAAACATATACGTACATATAGAAACGACCACACATGCACATGCACACACATGCACACACACTTATGCACACAAAAACACATGCTCTTGAACATGCCAACACAAATAAACACACACACATGTATAGACATACACAAACTAACATGCACACAGAAACACATGCACACCTACATATACTTGCATGCATCCATATGCAAAATCATGCATGCATGCACACAAGCACATTGTATGCATATGCACTAGTGCATACATCAGAACATAAACACACTTGCATACACACATACTCAAATATAAGCAAACATATATAAACACACATATGCACATGCACACAAACATACATACATGCACACACATACACAAACATAAGCAAACATATAGGTACGAGTGTGTGAGTATGCATGTGCATGCATGAAGGCTTACATTCATTATGTGTATGTTTATGCATGTGTGTGGATGTATGCCCATATGTGTGCATGTTTGCATGCATGTCTATGTGTGGGGGGTGTCTATAAGTTTGTGCGAGTTAGCATTTTTTGTGTGCATGCATGAGTTTATGTGAATGTGTCTGTATGTGCATGCGTAGGTGCTTGCATGTGTATGTAAAAGTGTGTGTGTGTGTGCTTGTGCATGTGTGGTGTGCTAGTGTGTGTGTGAATGCCTAAAAGTGCACACATGCACTTGGATGTGTACATGCATGCTTGATTGTGTGCATGTGCATGTGTGTATCTATATATCTATTTATATAAGTGTGTATGTGTGTATGCATGTGTGCTTATGTTCATATAAATGCACGAGTGCATGTGTGTGTGTGCCCATGTGTTTTTGTCTGTGTGCTAGTGCATGCATATGTGTGTGTGTCTACGTATGTAGTTGTATTTGTGTGTGCACATATGTATGCATTTAAGTGGGTGCATGTGCATGTGTATGAGTGTCCTTAACTATGTGTATTTCTACACCCATGTGTGCATGTGTATGTGTGCATGTGCATGTGTTTGTTCTTATGTGTGTGCATATTGTAGTTTGTGTGCATGTGTGTGTGTGTGTGTGCATATAGGTTCGAGTGTACGAGTATGCATGATTATGTGTGTGTGCATGTATATGAGTTTTTGCATGCATCGGAGCGTGGGTCCATGTGCGTATGTGTGCATGTGTGGTTATTTGTGTGTGTGTGCCTACATGCAGGCTTGCATACATTGTGTGTGTGTTCATGTGTGCATGAATGTGTGCATGCATGTGTGTGAAGGGGTATGCGCAAGTCTATTTGTTAATGTTTTTTATGTGCATGCATGAGTGTGTAAATGTGTATATACATGTGTGCGTGGGTGCTTGCATGTGTATGTGCAAGTGTGTGTGTGTGTGTATGCTTATGCATATGTTTGTATGCAAGTGTGTGTGTGTGTGTGCATTCATGACAGTGCACATATGAACTTGTATGTGTTCATTTATCTATGATTGTGTGCATGTGCATATGTGTTTATATATATGTCTATTTATATGTGTATGTGTGTGTGTATGCATGTGTGCTTATGTTTGTATGTATGCATGAGTGCATGTGTGTGTTTGTGCACACATGTGTGCATGTGTATCTTTCCATGTGTGTGTGCCCATGTGTGTGCATGTATGTGTGTCCTGGTACATGCACATGTGTGTGCATATATGTGTGTGTGTGTGTATGTACTTGTATTTATGTGTGCATATACAAAAACACATAAGTGGGTGCATGTGCATATGTATGTGTGTTCTTATATGTGTGCATGTTTGCACCCATGTATGTGCATGTGTGCATGTTAACACCCATGCATGTGCATGTGTGCCTGTAGATGTGTTTGATCTTGTGTGTATACATATGCATATATGTGTGTGCATGTGTGTATATGTGTGCATATAGGCACGTGTGTGCAAGTATGCATGTGCATGCATGATTATGTGTGTGTGCATGAATATGGATTTGTGCATGCATGGGAGTGTGGGTCCATTTGTGTTTGTATGTGTGTATTCCTTATTGTTTGTGTGTGTGTGTGCATGCATACAGGCTTACATACATTGTGTGTGTGTGTGTATGTGTGTCCATGTGTGCATGCATGTGTGTGTGAAAGGTTGTATACAAGTCAATGTGTGTTAGTGTTTTTTATGTGTGTGCATGAGTGTATGTGAATGCGTCTATAGTGTGTTCATGGGTGCTTGTATGTGTATCCACAAGTGTGTGTGTGTGTGTGTGTGCCTATGCATGCATGTGTGTGCAAGTGTGTGTGTGTGTATGCATTTATGCCAGTGCACATATGCACTTGTATGTGTACATGTATGTATATTTGTGTGCATGTTCATGTCTGTATCTATATGTCTACTTATGTGTGTTTATTTGGGTGTATGCACGAGTGCTTATGTTTGTATGTATGCACAAGTGCATGTGTGTGCAACGTGTGTGTTTTTTTTGTGTGTGCATGTGTGTGGTTATTTGTGCATGCATGATTTTGCATTTGGGTGCATGTGAGCATGTGTAGATGTGCATGTGTTTTAGCATGTGTGTCTATTTGTGTAGGTCTATCTGTGTGTGTGTGTATGTTTATGTGTGTTGGCATGTTCATGAGTGTGTGTGTTTGTTTCAATGTGTTTGTGCATGTGTGTGATGTGTGCATGCATATGCATGCGAGTGTGTGGTTGTGTCTATGTTTAGGTTTGTGTTCATCTATGTGTTTTTGTGTGTGCATGTGTGTGTCTGTGTGTGGGTGGCTATGATTTTATTCATGTAATTGTGTGCGTTTGTACATTCATGTATGTGTAGTAGCATGTGCATGTGTGTGCGATGTGTGATGTGTGTGTTAATGTGCATGTCCTTATGTGTTTGTGTGCACATGTGCATGTGTGTGTGTACATGCACATGTGAGTGTGTGCACTTGTGTGCATATTTGTGTGGGTGTATGGTTGTGTTTGACTATGTGTGTGTGAGTGTGTCTTGCTTATTTGCGTACACAAATTTGTGTATGCACTTATTTGTGTCATGTGTACATTTTTACATATGTGTGTTTTTGTTGTACATGCTGTTGTGTGTGTTCCTCTTTGTTCTTGTTTATGTTTCTGTATTTATGTATGTGGGTACACATGTTGTGTATGCATGTGTGTTTTTTTGTGCATGTGTGAGCATATGTGTCTATCTACTTGTGCACGTGCATGTGCAAAAATATATGTGCGCTCTTATGTATAAGGAGGGGAACAGAGTATTTGCATGTGTTTGTGTGTGTATGTGTATGCTTGTATGCATATGCACATGCTTACATGTTTGTGTTTATGGGTGTGTGGATGTATGTTTTTGTGTTTGTTGATGTGGGTGTGGGTGGTTTTTTATGAGTGCGTACAGGTTTGTGTGTGGATGAGTGTTTGTGTGCACACAAGCACATGTGTGCATAGTGTGTTAGTACATATGAGCATTTATTCGAGTGTGTGTGTGCATGCATGTATATATGTGTGTATGTGTGTGCATTTAGGCATTAATATATGGTTATGTGTGTGTGTGCATATGCATATGTGTATGCATGTGTGTGATGTGTGTGCATTTGCATATGTGCGGGTGTGCATGTTTGTGCATGTGCGTACATGTGTGTGTGTATTCGCATGTGGACTTTTGTGTTTGTGTGCAAGCACATGTGTGTATTTTTGTTTATGCATGAGGGCATGTCTGCTTTTTTTTGTGCTTATTTATATGTGCTTGTGTGTGCATGTGTGTTCCTTCCTGTGAATTGTGTTTTTGCATTCGTGTGAATGTGTGTGTGTGTATTACTATGCATGTCCACGTGTGTATGTGTGTGTGTTGGTATCCATGCTCATTTGTGCACTCATGTGTGTGTGTATATTTGTTCGAGTGTATGTGTAGGTTTGTATATTTGTGCTTGTGCATGTGTGTGCATGTGTGTCTATAGTAGTTTCTATGTGTGTGAATGTGTGTGCATGCATGTGTGTGTTTGCCTACATATATATGTGTTTTTGTGTGCATGAGCTTGAGCTTGTGCCCACATTTGTGTTTTTATGGACACATGCTATTGTGTGTGTGTGTGTGATCGTGTGTATGGGTGTTTGAGTGTATGTGTGTGTGCATGTGAATGCATGATTGAGTGTTTGTGTGTGCAAGTGTGTGTGCACATGAGTACATATGTGTGTGTGTGTTTGTCCTTAGGTATATATGTGTGCATTTGTGTCCTTTTGTATGCATGCCTATTGGTAGGTGTGTAGGGTGTATGTGTGTGCATATATGTGCACTTGTGTGCATGCATGCATATGTGTAGGGGTGTGTGCAGGTCTATGTGGATGTGTGTATGTGTTTATTTGTACTTGTTTGTGAATGTGTCAATGAGTGTGTGCATGTGTTCATATATGTGTATATACAAGTGTGTATGTGTGTGTGTACATGTGCATGTGTGTCGGCATTTGTGAGAGAGTGTGGGTGTGTGTGCATGCATTTCATTGCGTGTTCATACACGTGTGTCTGCATGTGTGTGTGTGCTTTCGTGCATGTGTGCAAGTGTGTTCACCTATAACTGTATTCATGCATTTGTGTTTGTCTGTGTTTGTGCATGCATGTATGTGTGTGTGTGTGTTCATGTGTACATGCTTGTGCATCTATGTGGGGGTTTGATTGTACATGTTCGTTTGCATATTTGTATTCATATGCTTCTGCTTATATGTGTGCACAACATTTACATGTTTGTGCATGTACATGTGTGTGTGTCTTTGTGTGTCTATAGATACTTTTGTGTTTTCTTAGGTTCATGCATGTTGGTCTATGTTTTTGCTCTTATGAGCATATGAGCATGTGTTTGTGCATGTACATGTGTGAGAAGGTATGCACATGTGCATGCATGGGTGCACGTGTCTGTGTATTTATGCATTTGCTAATACATATCTATTGTTGTGTTTGTTCCTATGGGCTTGTCAGCATTAACTTATTTATACATGTGTGTGTGTGTGTGCATGCATGTATGTGTGCATTTGCATGCTTGCCTCCTTACATGTGTGTGTTTTTATATGCATGGGCATGCATGTGTGTGTCTATGTGTGAGTGAGTGCGTGTATATGTACACATGCACACACATGTACAAACATGCATGCATTCACGCAAATACACCCACAAACAGGCACATATGCACACAAGCATGCACAATCATGTGTACAACTAACACACACATGCACATACACACATATACACATGCATGCACACACATAGATAGACACACATGCATATATGCAAATGCTCACACAAACCCACACCCACACACACAAATTGTTTATATGAACACACAACACATCCACACATGTGCATTCACATACACATACATATGCATGAACACATGCAAGTACACACACGTTTACATGCACACACTTACATATGCACACACCACCCAAAGACACATAAGTTATGCATGCATGCTTATGCACTCATGCACACATGCCCAAATGCATGCTCATGGAAGCACACATAAGAACAAATGAACACACAAGTACACATACATACAACCACATAAACACACACACACATGCCCATTCACACACACTCGCACACATGCACACAAATGCTTACACACACACACACATGCACGAGCACACACACATACACACACACTCTCACACACACATAGGAACAAACATGCACATGCATACACACACATATGCATACATACAAAAACACATCAGCATACACATATGAAGAAATGCACATGCATGTTGGAACACCTAAACACATACTCACCCACACACACCAAACACGCTCACGCACACATGCATAACACACAAGTAAGCAAATACACACACACAGGTGTATTCACACACACATACATGCACATGCAACCACTCACATAAGCATAAATGTACACACACACACAGAAGCTCATGCACAAATGCACACTCATACTCTAATACACACGCACACACAAACGTATATATACATCTAAGCTCACACTCACAAGCACTCATGCATGTACCCACACACATAAGCATACATACACATGCATACACACAAACACACACATAGAAACATAGTTCCACAACACATAAGAACAAACCCACAAATGCATGCACTACACACACACACACATACAGACACATGAACACACACACACAAACACATGCATGTAGACACTCACATGGACACACATACACATGTATGCACATAGCCACACAAAGACACATGCACACACAAGAAAGCACTAGCACATAAATGTGCACATAGGTATACACATGCACATGGATATGTACACACTCACAATCACACATACAATCAGACACACAAACACAGACACACATGCATGCGATCACACACACATGCACACACAAACATACATGCTCGTGCACACACACGTGCACGTATGCACCTGCTTGCATGCACAAATGTTCAAAGGCATGTACGCATAAACACATGCACAAATACACACACATGTACAGACTCGTGCACATGCAGAAACACATACAAACAAACGCACACATACTTGCACCCCCACACACACAAGCGCACCTATATGTACACTCAAACACACTCATGCACAAACAAACATACACACACAACCACACACATGCACGCATGCACACACACATGAAAAAAACCACACAAACACACGTGCACACACAAATACATAAACACATGGATACGCATGCACATGCACAAAACACTCACACATTCACGCATACTCATGCACACTTACACACACATACACACTCGCATGCACAGACACATGTGTTCTCACACAAACACACACACACTCTTGCATATGAATAACACATGCACATGAATGCAAACATATAGACACATATGCATACATATATATGCATACATGCATGTAACCACAACCATACACATGCATACAAGCATACACATGCACACACAACACACACACACAGACAAAGACACCTACATGTGCACTCACACACACAAGAATGCACATAGGCACACACACACACACGTGAACACAAGCACACAAACATGCACATACATAAATACACACATGGACACAGACACATTCACATGCACATATTCATGCACATTCATATATGATACACACAGATAGAAAAACGCACACATGCATACACATGTGCATGCATATGCACTCATAGTCAGACATGTATGCATGTACATGCATATACACACGCATGTACACATCCACACATATTCATGGACCCCACGGGTAAACACAGATACATGCACACATGTGCATGCACATGCACACACACACACGTGCATGCACATGCACACACACACACACATGCATGCATATACAAACACATACGTGCACACATATACATATGTAAGTACATGCATATATATATATATATATATATATATATAGTTACACATGCACACACTCACAGACATACACGTCTGTGTGTACACACACACACATTAGTACTTACGCACACCACACTCCCACACACTCGAATACACACAAGCACACATGCACTCACTAATACACACATGTGCATGCGAGCACAAACACTAAAACGCATGCACACAAGCACACATACACACCAACACACAACCCCCACAAACTTGCACACACACCCACACATATAGATGCATGAAAACCCATATGTAGAAATGCCTGCACACACACATATGACATGTATGCTGATACACACACCAGCACATGACACACATGCACATGCACAACAAGACATATACACGTGTACACACTCACAAACATGCACCAACCCACATATATATGCATGCATGCACACACGCACACACAAAAAAAATGCATACACAAGCATGCACACACATACCAAAACACACAAGTATACACACATGCACATGCACACACATGTAGGCACATGCACTCACACTCAAACCCACACACACACCTACACATGCATGAATAACAAAGAACACACACTCACATTCACACAAACAAACACACATGTACAGATGTAAGCCCAATAACACACTCATACGCACAATCATTCATAGAAACAAACACATACACCCATGCACTTACACACATAAGTACAAGAATGTACACACATAAACACACATACATGAACCCACCCACAGACACACTTACAACCACAAAAATAGATACACAAGCACACTAACCCATGCACACAGATGCACACACACATACGCACACACTCATGGAAGTAACTTACACACACATGCACACTCCCACCCACATACACACATGTGCATTTGTACACACACACAAACCCACATGCACGAATGCATATACACACACACTCACAAACAAATACATGTGCATGCATGCACACACATAGATACACACATGCATACCAACACACAGACATGCACACACCCATGAATGTATGCACATGCACATGAGATGCATGCTAATACAGACACATGTACACATACACACATGTATGTGCATAACAAAACATATATAAACACGTGCATATATGCACAATAACATCTCAGACATACACAAAAACATATAAGAACATGCATACACACACAAACATGCACATACAAACACACATGGAAACATGCACATATACACAAGTATGCACACACATATACTAACACACACAAGCTTACACACATGCACATACACTCTCACTCACATGCACACAGAAATGCACAAATATAGGCACGCATAAACACACAAACACACATGTACAAGTGCAAGCACACACAAAACTACACATGTGCACACACACATACATACATAGATGTGTCACACACATGTCCATCCATGCACACACATGAACATGCATATGCATGCAAACACATGCACGCATACACACACTCAAACACATGCCTACATCTGCACATGTATGCACTCATATACACAAGAATTCATACAAATAAGCATACCCACACACACCCATGCTCTTATGCATATATGCACAAGAATGCACACACATAAGCACACATGGATGCACCCACCTACACACACACTTGCATAAACAAACATAAACACACAAACACACTATCCCATACACACATGTATGCACACAGATGCACACACATATACACACACACTCATGGAAGTAACATGCACACACATATACACTCACAGATGCACACTCCCACCCACTTAAACACTTGTGCATGCATACACACACAAACCCACACACATGAGTGCACATGCATATACACACACTCCCAAACACATGTATGCACACACATAGATACACATGCACACATACTAACACATCACCAATGCACAAACATGTACACACCCAAGCATGCATGCACGTTCACACACACAAACTCAAATGCATATATGCATTCTTGTGTACTTGACACAAATTCTGATACACACACATGTACACGTACACAAATGCATGCACATTGCAACACATATACAAGCACATGCATATACACACACAAGCATCCTAGACACACAAACACATATAAGAACATGAGGCACACATAAGCATGTACATACATACACACATAAAAACATGAACAAATACACAAGCATGCTCACAAACATACAAATACACACAAGCTTACACACATGCACATGCACATGCACACACCCATGTAGACACATGCACTCACACATGCACATACACACACTCACATGCACAAATGCACAAATACACACACACATGCACAAACGTACACACACATGTACAAATGCATGCACACAAACAACCACACATGCACACATGTTTCCATTCATGCACACACATGCACAAGCATATGCATTCAAACACATGCATGTATACACACATTCAAACAATTGCCCACATCTACACATGCACACACATTATATACACACATACACACTAACACACACACACATAACACTCTTACATGCTAAAAACCCACACACACATGCATATGCATAAAAAAAATACACATATAGACATAAACACACATATACATGAACACACACAAACACACATGCATACATAGACATTCTCATACACATACATACACTTACACACACACACACATGCACACATGCACATGCTTGCACATACATACACATGCACATGTAAAAACACACTTGAAAAGATGCACACAAACACACCTCCATGCATGTATGAACATGCACACACACACACACACATCACACTCACACACACATGCACACATGCATACACATGCACACATAGATGCTTGCACACACACTCACACATAGGAATTGACACAAGCCCAAAGGCACACACATGCAGACACACAAGCACACACATGCACACATACAAGCACACATGCATACACATGCACACACACACATGCACACACACACTCGCACACACACATACATGAACACACATGTACTCACACTGGCATATGCGTGCACATGGAATCGCACATACACATGCATGCACAGGAACAAATAATCACATCCACACACATGCAAGTACAAACACAAATGCACACACACACCCAACCACATACATGCATATACACTTACTAATGAACACACATACATAAAACTAAATAAGCCAACACACACACAAGTGTACATGCATGCACACAAAGACACATGCACAAATGCACACACACACACATATAGATGCAATCACACAAATGCTGACATGCACTCATTCACATAGTCACATATGCAAATGCAGACACACGCACATATAGATGCACACATAGATAAAGGAAAATACACATGCATGTACATGCAAATGCACACATACACATACACACTCACAGACACATACACATGCCCTTACATGTGCACAAGAATGCACACACACATACTCACAAACAAATACATAGGTAAACATATAGACAGGCACATGCTAAAACACATACACACATACCCATGCACACCCAAATACATGAATGCACACAAACACACATACACATGCATATATGTATGTACAAACTCTAAACAACACATGTACAAATAGACATGCATGCACCAACAAATACACACTTGAACAAAAACACATATGTGCATGCATAGATAGACACACAAATACACACACATACACACATTCATATATGTGTGTACACATACACACGCACACATATGTACATGCACAAAAATACAATCACACACACACACACAACCTACACATGTATATAAGCACCCATGCACAAATGCACACACACACACACACACTCATATGCACATAAACTAATACATGCAAACGTGCACACATACACCCATGCGAGCGGCACGTAGAAACATATGCACATGCACACACATAAAAGCGAAGACATATGCACATAGGCATGCAAAGACACACACATGCATTCCTTAGCCAACACACATACACACACACATATGAAGACAGACCAATGCAAACATATTTACACATTTATACACACATTAACAAATCACCTGCACACACATATGCAAACATGCCCCCATAAACATATGCTCGCACACATGCACATGCACATGCACAATCACATACACATGCATAAATATGAACATACATATACACAGGCACATGCACATGCATAGAAGCACACACATACCCTTACATGTGCGCACAAACCCATGCACACATACACAAATGTGCATACATCTATACAAAAGCGCACATGAACACAAACACACACAAACATGTCCACACATATGAATGGACACACGCATGCATGCACACATACACACATATGCACATGCACATACACACACATGCACATGCATAGACATGCACACAATCATGCACATGCACATATACATACATCCACACTGACAAGCATGCACACATAGCATGAACAACACACACACACACCATTGCTTGCACACATACACACAAACAAACACATGCACACACATAGACGCATAGACACATACAAACATACACACACATGCATATGCATAGGCACACGCACATGTACACACACATGCTTGCACCTATAGATGGTATGCACACATGCACGTGCCTACAAACACACAAGAATACATTGATACACAAATACTCGCACACAAACTTACATACACACATGCATATACGCACATATACACAAACTTTCATGCAATCACATGCACACACAAGCACACCCATGCACATCCATGTACACACATGCATGTATAAAGAAGAACATACGCAAAAAAGCATAGACACATACACACACACACACACACACGTACATGCACATATGAAGGTTCATAGAGATTCATGCACACATGCCCAAAGACATAGACATGTGTATGCTTACACACAAGCACATGAAGATCTCACACACACAAACATACCCATGTTCAAGAATTCACACATGCACACGTAGGAACACACAGACCCACATATACACAAGCAAACACAAACACACATGAATAAGCACATTGACACACATGCACAAAAATAGATACAAGCACATATACAGATGGATGCACATGCACATGTGCATGCATGAAAATGCACACAAACATAAAAACACAAACACATGCATGGATAGACACAAAAAGAAATATGCATGTACATAAATAAACATGTGCACACATAGGCACAAACACATGCACACACACAGATACATGTACACACATATAAATGCTCACACGCATGCATACACATGCACAAACACACACATACACACACACACAAGCACATGCACATACACAAATGCAAAACACAAACATAAGCACACACATATACACATACGCATACACGCAAACATAAGTAAAAAAAATATGTAGACACACTTGCACATGCACATGAACACACAAAAGAAAACAACACACATGAACACACACATACCCCCACAAGCTCACTCACATAGGTGCACAAACGCACACATGTGGACACACATGCATGTGAACACACATGCACACACACATACAACTATATAAGCACACACACATACACACATAGATGCACACATGAACAAAAATACACGCACACACCAATGCATAAACACAAACACGCATCAACATTACACATCTGTGCCTGTAAGCACACATACACAGAAACACACATAAATGCAAAAGAACTAGTACACACACACAAGAACATGTACATACACATGTGGACATGCACACACACATTGACACACATGCACACACTTAGACAATGACACACACACACACACACACGCATGCACATATTCATAAACACACTTACATGGATATGCACATCCACAAACATGCACATACACACACGCATGTGCACCATATGGACAAGTAAACAAACTTGCATAAGAACACATGCACAAACACATGCACGAGCACAAACACACACTTAGACAAGCACAAACATGCCTACACACACTCGCATCTACATAGGCACATGCACAAATACAAAGACACATACAAACACATATACGCACATAGATACACACATATATTTCACACACAACCTAAGACACACGCATGTACATGCATGTGCATGCACATGCATACAATCACAGCTGTGTGAGCATACACATGCATACTTTCACACACACAAGCACACACAAACTCACACACTTAAACATATGAATATAGCCACACACACACACACACATAGGTACATGCATGTATATCTACAACCATACATACAAACTTGCACCTACATGCCTATTCATGCACACACATGCACACACACACATAAGCATGCAAACACACTCACACAAACTAGTACATACACACACACACACATGCACACTCACACACACAAGCACACATGCACACATGCAAACACATACAAGTATACACACATGTGCATGTGTTCAAACATGCGCATGCACACACAAACAACCACACACACCCACACACACATGGATATGCATGCTCACTTGTACACATCACAAGCTCATAAACATACACATATGAAAATATGCACAGACATGCACATACATGCATGCACCCACGCACACAAAAGCATACATATGCACACACACCAACACACACCCACATGCTCATGCACACACATATATGCACACACACAAACAATGACTACACAAATGCACAAATAGATGCATGCAAAAATATGCACATGCCCATGCAACACATATGCACACACACACACACTCACATTCACACAAATACACATACATGCATGCATGCACACGCACACACTTACAAACATACACACACACACAAACACACAAAATAGGCACACAAATGCACCCATATATGCACATAATTGACACGCACATGCAAGCACAAACATGCACACACACATGCATGCAAACACACATACAAGCACATATTTACATACACACAACCACACACACATGCATGCACAAGGTCACACCCACACACATGCATACCTACACACACATGCACACACGAATACATGACACACAGACACACACATATACAACCATATGTACATTCCATACACACATAAGCACACATGTACACCACACACACACGTACAAGCACACTCAAACACACTCACACACACCCACTCATGCACAAGCATGAATGTACGCATAGATGCTCATATGCATGCATGCTCAAATGCTTGCACACACATATGCACCTACTCACACATACAAGAACACACTAGAATACAATGACACGTCCAACCACACACATCCGCACATATAAATACCCACAAATGCATGCATACACACCCACACACACCACACAAATACATGCATATGAACATAGACAAACAAATCCACATGAACATAGACAAACATATGCACACACTCACTCCTACACATGCACAAACATTCACAAACACTTAAATGTGCACACATACATAAGAATGCTTGCATAATCACACACACACACATAAAAGTGCAAGCACAAACTTGCACACACACACACACATGCACATATGTAGACCCACACACCCTTGCACATGCACACACCTATACACATACACTCACACATATGCACACATATACACTCACATGCATATACATTCTCACACACATGCATGCAAACACATAAGCACAAACACATGCAGATGCAAGCACATACAAAGAGGCTCCCATACACACACATGAATATTCATGTTGACACATGTACCTCCACATGCACATGCACATGCATAGCAAATGCATGCACATACATAAACACATACATATGCACTCACACATGCACTGCCACAAATGCACTACCATGCAGACTAAAACACACTCTCACACTCTTACACACACACATGTGAACACACGTACACATGAACAAGCATGCACATGTAAACACTCACACATAAGCATAAACACGCATATGCACATGCACAAGACATGGATCCACTTATATGTAGACATAGATGCATGAACACACACACGGACATATATGCACACATGGACAAACACACATATGCACAAATACACATACACATGAATAAATGCATGAAAACACATAAGTATAGGCACAAACTCACAAACAAACACTTACACAAACAAACAAGGATGCAAACACACAAACACACACATGCATTCAAACACATTCATCTATAAAGGTACCCACACACATACACACATATAGGCTCACATACATGAGCACACATATGCTCAGACACACACACACAAACGATCACACATGTACATTGACACACAAACATGTACATACAGATGTGCACATACACAAATAGATGCACAGAAGGAGTCAAATGCACATGTTCACACATATGCATAGGCATACACACAAAAGCACACATGCACACATGCACATGTCAAAAAGATGCACAATTACAAATACACATGTATAGGCACACACAAACACATGTACACACACACACAAATATGTGCTTGGACACATACATGTACAAACATGTCCATAAATGTGTGTGTGCACAAAAAAATGCACACATGCAAACACTTTTGTGTGCAGACTCAGATAACCTGTACATACACACATACGCACATGCACATAAACTTGCACACACATATATAGACACACATATGCACAAATACACCTACACGCATGCATACACACACACATGCATACATAGACATATGCACACAAACACACAAGAGCACACCATGCACACACCCACACATGTACACACATGTGCACGCACCTACACAGGCATGCACATCTACATAGATGAATCCATAAAAGCACACAAACACACACCCATGCACACACATGCACATACTTATAGATGCATGCACACACACTCACACACACTAGCACACACACCCAGCAACAATAAACACACATGCACACATGCACACCTGTACACATACACACATGCACACATAGTTGCACATATACACATAGATTCACACACACATATGCAAGCACACACACACGCGCACATAAACATGCAAATGTACATGTAAACACATGTGCATCCACACATTCACACTCACACAAATGCATGTCTCACATACATGTATGCACATGCACAAACACTCAAGCATGCACACCCATATTCATATGCACCACCATTCACACACACAGAAGTACAAATACACCAGCACTTACACACACACATGCTCACGTGCATGCATGCACCTGCACATTAAAAGATGCACGCAAGTAGACAAGTGCATATGTGCACACGCACAATCACACACAAACTATACACATAAGCACATACATGCATACAAAGATGTAAAAACACACTAAACCACACACATGCAAACACACTCACACAAAGACACACAAATGTGCAAATACACATACACAGAACCACATGCACCCACACACTTGAATACACGTGCATGCAAACACCCACACATGTGTGCATATGCATAAACACACAAATACACATGCATGTATTCACAAACAAATGAACACACACATACCTACACATACACCTACCTACCAATACATGCAAAACCATATAAACATGTATGCACTCGCACAGATACAAAACAAACAAATACAAACACACATAGCTACACATGCATATAGATTCACTTAGAAATAGAAACATAAACACAAATACACACATGTATATATACAGTAACACTCACATGCCCACACTTATGCATCCACACATATGCACACAAATGAGCCCACAAAGACACACACACATACACACACATATACACATGAACACCTATCACATGCATAAGCCCACAAACATAGGCACACATGCTTTCATGCACACACAAACATGCTTGCACACAATCGAGCACACACAAGTTGACACATGCACATTTACACAAATATGCATTCACACGCATACACATGCACACAAGAACACATATGCACACATGCACACACACACACACACTCATGTGCATAGGCATAAATGCACAGACATGCACGTTGCCATGCACAAGCTTACACTTAAAAGCACACACAAGCATGCTCATGCACATACATGCAAACATGGATATACATGTACATACACATGCTCACTTGAGCATAGACTCATACACACACAAATATGCACACACACACACACACACATGCACATGCTCATATGTACACACACATACACACATACACATGAACAACTGTCGCATGCATAAGCCCATAAACACAAGCACACATGCTTGAATGCACACAATAGGGCACACACACGTAAGCGCATGAACACATACACATACACAAATATATATTCACACATACACACATGCACATGTCTACACAAACACACAAACTCATGTGCATAGTCATAAATGTGCAGACATGCATGCAGCCATGCACATGCTCACACTTAGAAGTGCACACACAAGCATGCTCATGCACATACATACAAACATGAATACACACCTACACACACATTCTTGCACGAGCATAGACATATACACACACAAATATGCACACATACACTAACACATATGCAAACATAACATACACACATGCACATGCTCATATGCACAGATACACAAGTACAAATGCACACAAATACACACACACATATGCATGCATGTACATGCACACACACATGCATACATGCATGCACACACACAAACTCATAGGAACACATACATGTATGCACATCCACGTGCACCCATGCACACACACGCATATGCAAAAACACTAACATGGATGTATTGTGCACATCCACATAAGTGCTCGTGCACATGCTTACACACACATGCACATACACACACTCACATATTTAAGCATAGACACACATACATATAAGCACACGCATGCATAGACACAAGCATGCACACATGCACGCACACATGCACACTCACATGCACACATGCACACACACACACGTGCATACACATATACATATGCACAAGCACATATACATGTACACACACTAGAATTCACAAAAACACACAAATATGCATAAGCATGCACACACTTGCACCCACAAATAAGTACACACTTATGCATGTTCTGTACATATGCACAAAAAAATATAAAACACAAATAAATACATGTCTGCATGGACGCACACAAGCATAAACACAAAAATGCAAGTACTCACACACATACACAACACATGTACATGAATGCACACATGCACTCGTGCACACACAAACACACATAGACACACATACACATGTATATTCACAAGCATGTATGCACTCACATGCATTTAGAGATATATGCACCCACACATGCATGTGCACAATCACACAAAGATGTGTACATGTCCCCCACACAAGAACAAACCCAACACATATGCACACAAGCATTAACACACACACACACACACATGCCCACTTGCAAACACACATGCACATGCACACACACACACATGAATGTGCATACAAACACATGGACACATAAACATACACAAGCACAAACAAACATGCACACAAACAAACACATAAACACACATGCACATGCACACAACCTGGCACAAAAGAAAGCACATACATGTAAGCCCACACACACATAGACACAAAAAAGCACAAAATCACACATGCACATGCACATAGACATAAACAACACACACACACACACATATACTCTCACATCTACCCACATGCACATGCATGCACACACATGCTCATGAACTCCTTCATGCACACACACACACACACAAACACACATATGCATGCACCCCCCACACACATGTGCACACATGCATCCACACAAACAAGAACACACCCACACATGCATGCACTTGCACACATGCCTGAACACATGCACACTCCATACGTACCCTCACAGACACAAACATCCACAAACACTTATGCACATGAATAAACACATAAACCCACACACATGCATACAAACAAGCATATGCACACGAATACGCACGCACGCACACATGTAAACACATGCATGTGCACACCCACACACCCACACATCTACAAGCACACACACACATGAACACATATATGCACACAAACACAAACATGTGCACAAGCAAACTCTCATATGCATACACACACACACTTGCACACACAAATGCTCACACATGCATGCACACACACACATTCGCACACGCACGAACATGCATGCATAGCTAACATTGCACGAGTGCAAACATATAAACACATATGCATAGATACATAAATATATACATACAAACACATACACACACATACAAGCAAGCACACATGCATACACATGCACCCACACACACATACACACACATGAATGCACATGCACACACATGCACACAAATACATGTATACACGCACAAGCCCACTCACCCATGGGCATGCATACACATAGAGACATGTGTGCACATGCATTAACACACACACATCATTGCTCTGTTGCACACATGCATACACACACAAGAATATAAGTACACATACACATGCACATGCACTCTTATGCACACATAAACACGATCGCACACACAGAACACACACATGCACATGTATGCCTACATACACTTACATGCATGCACACACACACACACACATATGCATACATATACGTGGATACACAAACACACATGAATACATAAGAACACACTCAATTTAACATGACACATGCACACACACAAACATTTGCTTAAGCACACATGTATATACACATACATGCACACACATGTATGTACACACACCCACATGCTCATGCATAAACACACACACATGCACATGCCTACCCACACCCACACACATGCATAATTGCACACATTCTCAAACACATCCACATAGAAACACATACAAGTGCACTCATACACACACACACATATGTATAAACACATACACACATGTAAATGCTCACATATACACACACACACAACATGTACACACCCACACCTACACACAAGACTACAGGCACATATATATATATGCACATACCAACACTCATGTACCCATAGAAACCCATTGACGCACACACACACATCGAAACCCACAAACACACACACATGCATGCATAGATACATGCACGCACACATGCAAATACATGCAAACACATGCATAAATAATGATACATACACACAAACACTAGTGCACATGCAAAGACACACACACACATATGTAGACACATATAGACACAAATACATATACACACAGACACATGTACACACATAGGCAAACTAAGATACATGCACACACATGCATACAAACATGTACATGCATACACGCACAAACACAAGCACAAACACCCACACATATATTCAAACACACAAACACATATGCACATAAACACACATACTCATGCACCTACACTTGTGTATAAGTATGCATGCAGGCACAAAACCACATGCATGCTTGCATACATAAACACGCACACATGCACATCCATTCACATGCATACACACACCTATGGATGCATGCACACACATATGCATGCACATACACATGAACATGCTCACACATGCATATAAGTGCACATGCACACACATATACCTACACATGTGTACACACACACATGTATGCATGTTTGCAGACACAAACCCACACATGCACACAAAAGTACACAGACACATGTACAAACACACGTGCACACCCATACACACAAACACACGCACATGCATAAGCAAACACACACAAACACATGCATGCACACACACATGCTCACTTAAACACTCGCAAACATATATTCATACATGATCACATTGACTTGAATCAACATACAAACACACACACACACACACATAAAAGCATAATCAAACTCATGCATACACACACACCCACACACACACATACACACTCCCACTTACACACTCATGCACACACACATGTACACATGCACACATGCACTCTCACATGCACATGCACACACACACACAAATTCACACATAAACAATAACACACATCAATACATATATGCATGCAAATGCACATGCACACATGAATGTATGCACAAACATGCATATGCACAATCATATGCACACAAGAACATACTCACACACTCATAAAATCCATGTACATGCATGAAAACACACCTACACATATACACACACGCACACAAATGCACACTTATTCATGTTTTGATTTATGAACACCTGCACACATGCACACATATGTATGTTTGCATGTGTGAACACCTGTAGACATGCACACAAGGGTGCACAAGTAAGTACACAACCAGCACACAAATGAACACACACAAATACAAACACATATGCATGCACATACACACACACATGTACACATAACACACACATACATGTGTGCACATGCATACACACATGTGTACGAACATAAACATGCACATGCACACACATACACATGCACACCCCCACACACACAAGCGAGTGCATGCACGCATACACACTGATGCACACACATAGGAACATATATACACACTCAATTGCATGCACACATGCACTCACTCACACATATGCAAGAACATATGAACACACAAGGACACATACATGTACAATCACACAAACACACACACATACAAACTCATGCACACACACACACATAAACACACATATGAGTACACATGCTTACAAACACAAGCTCACACATATGTGCATTAGCATGCACACTCACTCACACACATGAACAAACACATACATACATAATCGAGCACACACATGCACATGAACACATATGCACATACATGTAGACAAATGCATGCACACACATACACATGCACAAAAAACACACGTGCATGCACACATACACACTCACATGCTCATGCACAAACATGAATGCATAAACTCCTATGTAAGTAGACAAATACACATGCATATAGACACACTTTCATGCATACCCACACACATAAACACACACAAACAAACAGGATGCATATGTCGTCTCATACAAAGCCACATATACACACTTACATTCACAAATCTACACACACATGAAGTCACTCATGCACTTGCACAGCCACACATACACTTACACATATGCTTTCACACAAACACATGCACGAACACACTCTCATGCTTACATTGATATGCAAGCAAACACACTCTCTCACATACCCATTGGAACACATGCTCACATGCACACACATATGCATGTATGCAAGCACACATGAACAAATGCATACCCACACAGGAACACATAAACACACACTCACCCACACACACTCAAACAAACTCACACATGCTCTTACAACACACACGTAAGCACATGGATCTTGCATACACACAAACATGCACACACAAGCAACCACTCACATGCATAGAAGTGTATGCACACATCAAAGCTCTTGCACAAATTGTATGCACTCACACTCTGACACACTCACACACACACATACACATGCACCTTAGCACACACACAAGCACACATGCATGCACCCACACACACAAGCAAACATACATACACATGCACACAATAACACACCTACACACATCATCCTGCACACACATATGAGCATAAACCCATAAATGCATAAACATAAACACACATACACATGAACATGCAAATGCACATGCACATACATGCAAGCACACACACATACGCATATATGTGCATAGCCAAACATAAATATATGCAAACAAACACATGCATGTACACACAGGCACCAACACATAGATACATACATAGCTATATAGACATACATGTACATGCAGACACATGCAACCACAAATACAAGCAAATAAACAGAAATGCATACACACACACGCCCATGTTCATACACGCACGCACACACACATGCTCACACACATGCATGCACATGCACACATGCCCAAATGCTCACAAGCACATATACAAACATAAGCATATGCACACACATGCACACAAAAACACATGCATAAGCACACACTCATATAGGTACATGTACACACATCAATGGATAGACACATGCATACGAAGGCATGCATACATGCATATATTCTTGCACTTCTACAAACACAAGCACACCCACAAGTGCACTCACACACACACATACACCCATACATGCACAACCATACACATGCACACATACAAATGAACATAACCACATACACATGAATATGCATACATAAACACACAAACACATTCATAAACACAAAACATAAACTCACGGATACACATGCACACATATGCATATCCACAAATACTCACACAAGCATGTATACATACTCACATATTCACACACATGCACTTGCACATGCACACGAACACACATATGTACACACTCACATGCATAGACACATGTGTTCTCACATGAACACCCACATACGAACACATGCGCATACACTTCCAAACATGCACAAACACACATACGCGCACATGCAAACTCATACGCACACACATACATGCATACACATACATAACCACAACAAAACACATGCAAAAATACAAGTACATGCCCACATGCACACAACACACATAGACAAACACATCCACATGTGCGCTCATACACACATAGACATGAACACATGCACACAACATACACACGTAAATGCACACACAGACACACACACACACACACACTCATACCCAACAACCCTCACAAGTGCACATGCACATGCATGCTAGCACATAAGCACAACATGAACAAATTCTTGCACTTACACACATGTGAGAACACATGTGTGCTTATGTACACAAATTCACACATAAATCCACATGCATACTCCCATTCTTATGCCTACAGGCAAAGACACACAGAGACGCATACACACACATACTCAAACGCACACACGCATGCTTGTAGACACATATACCAATACGCAAAAGCATTCACACACATGCATGCACCCACATATGCATACTCATGTAAGCATGAATGAATAGACATGTACATGCTCAGATATACTGACAATTGATGTGACATACACACAAACACATATACATAGCAATACACAAATAAAAATGCACACACACACACAAGCATATATAAATGCTTCCAGACACACACATATTGCACAAACACAAGAAAATATAAGCACACACACTCGCACATGCACACATGCACACATGTGCGTAGGCACACTATACATTTGAATGAACATACATCTAACCACACTCATGCAAGTAGACATACTAAATCACACACATGCAAATAGATGCATGCAAGCATACACGAACATACACACACACACACCCACACAAACACATATGCCATTGTGCAAACACACAAGCACCCACAAAACATAGATCTGTGCGCATGCACCAACACACACAAATGTGTGCCCATGTACATGCACAAAAATGCACACATATACACATAGTTTGAGACACACAAGTCAGCATAAACCCACAACTACATAAATACAAACACATGCACACACACAAATGAACATCCACACACACATACATATAAGGGCAGACATACACACATACACATGTATGTGCATAGCCACACATAGATACATGCACACAAACACATGCATGCACACATAGGAACAAACACATAGATACACGCATAATTGTATAGATAGACATGTACATGTAGACACATGCAACCACAAATACGAGGACATAGACACAAATGCAAATACATACGTACACACATGCTCACACACATACATGCACATGCATGCACACACAAAATCATAAACATGTGCACACACACACACAAACACATGCATAAGCACACACACCTATATAGTTACATGCAAACACATGAATGGGCAGACACATGCATACGAAGCCACACATACAAGCACACAGGCTTTCAGTTCTACACACAAGCACACCCAAAAGTGCACTTACACACACACACCACATGCACCCAAACATGCACAAACATACAGATGCACATGAAGACATTATTGCACACACACACACAAATGAACACAACCACTCACACATGCATATGCACACACAAATACACAAACACATGCATAAACCCAACACACAAAGACACAGATACACACATGCACAAATGCATATCAACAAATACTCATACATACACACACACTCACATGCGCACACACACACATGCACACATTCACAAGCATAGATACATGTTATCTCTCATGAACGCCCATACCCGTGCACATAAACACATGTATGTATACATGCAAACATGCAAGCACACAAAGATGTGCAAATGCAAACACACATGCACACAAATACATTTATACACACACACAACAACAATAACATATACATACATGCATACACATGCACACATAACACACAAATAGACAAATAGAATTACATTGCACTCACACATGCACAAACACACACAAGCATACACACACTTGTGAACACATGCACATTAACATACACATGTAAATGCACACACAAACACGCATATGTGCACACACACATACCCACCCACCCTAACAAGTGCACATGCAAATGCATGTTACCACACATGTACAGCATTCACAAATGCATGCACCTACACACACAAAAGAACACAAGTGTGCTCACGGACACAAATACACACATAAACCCATAGACACACTCCTATTCACACACATACACACAAAACACGCAAAGACACATACACACACATGCTCAAACACACACACACATGCATGTAAACATGCACCCATACACACACATACCCACGCACACATAGATATGCATATACATGCACACACATAGATGCATGAACATAAACATACAGACACATGCATGTGCATGCACACACACATGCACACTTAGACACATGCATGTGCTTGCACACGCACATGCACACGTACACACATATGTCCACAAGCAAACACTCACGTTTAGATATACACACATGCATAAACACATGAGTACCCATGCACACACTTACACATATACGCACACATATGCACATGCATAAGCATGCACACACACATACAAGCATAGTTGTACATGTACACACACACAAACACAATTGCACATATACATGCATGCACTCACACGTATAGGTAAATACACACAGATGTACACCCACACACATGCAGACACCTATGCCAATATGCAAAGGCACACACATATGCATGCACCAACATATGTATACCCATATAAGCCTCAATGAACACACATATACATGTTCAGATATACACACAAACGAACAAACACAAACACACATATGCTCGCACATGAACATACACACAGACCCACACAAGCAGATGTGCCTTCGTGCACACACACATGCACAAGCAAAAACATACGTATGTGTACATGTATTAACACACACATGTTTGCATGTGTACATGCACAAACACACACATACACACATGCACACATGCCTACACACACAAACATATGCACTCACACAAGCACACATGTGGACACACACACACACACTTACACTCTCATGTAGACAAAAAAGTACACATATATGAGTACACAAACATAGGAACAACGCACTTGCACATGCACACATATGCATGCACACACATAAGCACATATTCACACAATGATACACACATGAAATCATAGAGAAATACACACACATACATGCACACACATGTTCACACAACACACACAAAGAAGCACACACATGTGCTCACTCACATACACATACACACATACATACACATATACACATGAGCACACATGCACACTTAAGCATACACCCACACACACCCACATAGCTACAAACTAATGCAAGCACTCATGCACATGAATGATTGCACCCATGCACACACATAAGCATGCACTCACACACACATTGATGTACAAAGACCATGCACAAACACACATCGACACAAGCAACCTCATGTACACACACGAACACACAAAACTACAACATCATGTACACATACGTACAAACACATGCCCTCTTAAAACATGTGCACACAAATAAACATACAAATGGACATGCATACACAAGCACATGCACACCCATATGCACACACATGCATGTAAACACAATCATTACACACATACAGAAACACAAAAAAAAAGGTTTGCACATACACACCAACACCCACACGCACACACAAGAATACACATGCACTCGCATGTGCACATAAAAACATATACACACACCTAAACACATCCACATGCAAGCACACATTTACACTTGCATATAAACACACACGCACACATGCACACATGTACAAGTAGACACACATAAGAACAAAATGACATAAACAAATGAGCACACATACACACATTACACATGCACACCAAATTACATACCACCACACAAACACATAAAAATAGACATATGCAAATGTATGCAAACATATGCAAATGCAACACAGACATGTGCATACCTGTACAAATACATAGACACATAGACACACACAAACACGCATGCACATGCAGGCTTGAACACTTGCTTGACAAACAAACTTGCATGCACACACCCACACATGCACCCATAAACAAACTTCCATGCAAACAAACACACATAAAAGCACACACAAGTACACAAACATGCATGTGCATGCTCACTCGTAAACATGCACATGCACAAGCATAGGTACACACTCATTTACACACAAAGGCTCACTAACATTTACATGCACAAGCACATACACACATAAAAACACATGCATGTGCATTCACACATAAACATACATACATATACATGCATACATGCATGTATGCACACAAATACACATGCAAAAGAATGCACACACACAAACAAACCCCACGTACATGCATGCACATGCACAAAAACAAATAGACATATGCATACGTACACACACACGGTCACCACATATGCATGCACACTCATAAACACGTACATACACAAACATGTCAGCACACAAACATGTAAAAACACATGCACACACCAAATGCACATGCACTCACATGCACCAACATGCACACACAAACACACACACACACACGCATGTGTACACATATATGCACATATGCATATAGCAAGCATACACATGCGCACACATACACACTCACATGTGTGCACACACACATAGACGAAGAACACACACATGCGCATACATGCACACACACATGCATATGTACACCCACACCCTCATGTGCACATCCATGCAAGTACACACACACAAGCACATGCAAACTCATGCACACATACATGCACATGCATATACACACTCTCACACATGCACACGTGCACACACACACCCATAACCATACATGCAAAAACACATGTACATACATGCACACAAAAACACACAAATACGCACAAACACAAACATGCACACACAAACACAGACGCATGCCCACACACACACACATATTCAGACATGCACATGCACACACAAAAACACAGGCGCACACTCATGCACATGCACATAAACATGCACACACACATATAGATATAGGTGTGCATATGCACACACACTCACACATGCACATGCATATACACACACATAAACAGATGTGCACATAGATGCATGGACTTATACACAAACAAAGATAGATTTGCACACAGATGCAAGGACCTACACACATGCAATTAGAAGTAGATAGACTCACATGCGCATATGCACATGCAGACACATAAGCACATAAATACATGCACACAACAATGTAAACAAGCATACACACATGCACATACAAATGCATATGCACACATATATGGACATGCACACACATAAACACTCATGTACACGCAAACATGCACCCAATTATGCATATGTCTGTGCATACACACATGCACACACACACACACATCTATACCCTTGCATGCACACATAACCACACGCACCTACACACACACACATGCACACATGCACTTACCAATACACACAAGTGCGTGCATGCAAATGCACTCTTATGCATGCACACAAACATACACACACACACACACCAACTAACATGCACCAACACATGCACACACACATGCATGCATGCACATTCACACACAACCAAACCCACTTGCACATATGCACACACACATGTGCACATTGCACGTTGATACACACAAGAGTACACATACACACGTGCACACAGACAACAACACATATACATGTGCACACATGTTCATGCGCCTACATATATGTGCATGCATCCACATATACACACACACAAACACACACATACATAAACAGACACAAGCTCATGCACACACATATTAACACACACAAGCTTACACATATACATATGTGCACAGACACACGAAGGCACATGCACTCACACTCATACCCACATCAACACACATGCACACATGCATGCATAACACAACACACACACCCGTCACTCAGGCAAACAAACATACGCACATGCACACACAATCACACACTCACATATGCAAACATGCATACAAACTCACAAGTAATCACAAACACACATGCCCAAACACACACCCATGAACTTACACATGCACACGAATGCAAACACACATGCACATATACCTACACCCACACACACATGCTTGCACTTACACACCTAAACATAGAGATCTACACACCTACCCATGTACACATGCACACACATATATTCATAAATATACACACACACACACACATACACAAATGCTCTCACACATGCACACACTCAATCATATACACACATGTGTATATCTACACACACACATGAAAAAACACAAGTACTCATGCACACACACCCACACCCTCAAACACACACTCTCACCAACACATACATGTATAGGCATGCACACACAGATGCACACATAGACACAAACACACCAACCACCCATACACATGCACATAACCAAGCATACATACACAAGCTTGGATGCAAAAACCCACATGCACACACATGACACATATGTTGGTACACATCCATGTACGTGTACACACATGAATATGCATAGTGACACATGTACAAGCATGCACACATGCGCACACATGCACCTTAGACACACAAAAACACATATAAGAACATGCATATGCACACATATATGAACATACACACACACACAAATGCAAAATAACACACAAGCTTACATATATGTGCATGCACACACACACACATTAATGATCACACACAAATGCATAAATGCACCCTCACACACATGCATGTGCACACACATATACACACGCATAAAAGTAAAAACACTCACATAAACTTGCACAAATACTTGCACACAAACACATGCACATGCATAAACACTCACATGCATGGTCACACACATATATGCAAAACAAGGACAAACACACACTCTGACACACATATAGAAGACCATGCACACACATGCACAAAGAAATGCACATGAATGTACACACGCACACACACTTGCGAGCTTGTATCAACAAACAAACAAACACACATGCATCTATGTGCACACACGTACATGCACATGCTTGGAAACAAATGCATACATAAACACACTCAGACACACACCCACACTCACACACAAATGCATGCACAAAAAAATGTGCACACAAACATGTATACACACGAACACTCACACACTCAAAAACCCACACACACATGCATAGCATAGGAACGCATACACGTAGACACCCACGTGCACACACATGACCACATGCACATGCAAGAACACACACGTATACACACATACACACATGCAACACAAGCACATAGTTGCATGGATACGCACAAACACAAACACAAACATAGGTGCATGTAAGCATGAACATGCACACACACGCACATGCATACATATGCACACACTTATACATGGGAATGCACATAGATCCAAAGGCACACACATGTAAACACACATACACACAAACATGTGTACTCTCAAATGCTCATACACACACACACATGCATGCATACCCATGCACACATGCATACATACACATTTGTAGTCGCACATATTTGTACATGCACACACATGAATTTGCACTCACACTCATACATGCATGCACACAAACACATACTAGCACATGCACATGCACATACACAAGCACAAACATGCTCACCTACATGCACACATGTGCATACACAAATGCACACACACACATGCAACCACAAACAAGCATACACACTAACGAACACATGAACATGCTCGCACAAATGCACAAACACACACACATGCTGCACACATACTTGTACACACACATGCATGCACATACACACATACATACACACAAGCACACACACAAAGATACGAACATACAAATGCACACACAGACACACACAGGAAAAAACACACACACTTGTAAACACACACTTACACACACATGCAAATGCCAACACATACACTTACACAAGCATGCATAAACAAAGGCACACACATGCAAACACTCACTCACACAAAGGCAAATACATGCCCTCACATGCATACATAAAAACAAACACAAAGACGCACACAAATACACAGACATATACATATACACATATAACCATACACACCTATACACAAGCATGTGCACATACATGCATTCATACAAATGCCTATGCACACAGATACATGCATTCATACATGATCATGTAGACACACTAAGCCACAAAAGTGCACATAGACATGCTTGCACCCACAAATACACATATAAAGAAAACATGCTTATATGTACATAGACACAGACACAGATACACACACATATACACACATAAACATCCACACAAGCATACATGCACATATAGACACATATACATATTCACTCAAAAACAATCACACACACATGTATGCATAAACACACACACACACATGCACATAAATATATATATATATATATATATATATATAAGCACCCACGCACACATGCACACACACATGCATGCATGCACTCATGTGTACACAAACTAACACATGTAAATGCTCACAAATATGCACATATGAGCATGCACACATACATAGAAACACATGAACATGCATACACAGAGATGCAAAGACATATGCTCATAGGTATGCAAACGCACACATAGGTAGGGATTCATACAGGTGCCAGTCCTAGCCAAGAAACAAGCATACACACATGTGCAAACACATTGATCTAAACACACAGATATTCACAAACAGACATGTGCACATAGGCAAGCACACTAGCAAACACTTAAATACACACACACAGAAACATGCACCCACACACACAAATGCCCACACAGATCTGCATGCACATGCACAATCACATATAAGCACATGTACATAAAAACACATGTGCTCATACGCATATGCACACATACCAACTGGCACTCACACACACACACACACGAACACATGAACACCCACACACACAAACACACATACACACATGTAGGAACACACAAACACATATGCACATACATCCATAAAAAAACACATACATGCACAAATACATACCCACATACTCCCCTAGACACACACACATTCATGCACACACACATTTACACCTGCATGCATATGCATACACACAAATCCATGCACACGAACACACATACCCACACGCACACACACATGCATGCACACATGCACAAACAAGCAAACACACACACACATACACACAACCACATATACAAACATACATGTAAACACACACATGCATGCACATGCACACACATAGACACACTCACACACATGCACAAACACACACAGCCACACACACACACATAGGCACCCACTTAGAGGAATGCATGCCCACAAACATGCATGCACCCATGCAAAGACACAAGCACAGATACGAACATGCACACATATGCTAGAGCACAAGCACTCAAACACACACAACCACACACACGAGCACACATGCACACAACCATGCATGCAGATTTATATAGAAATAATCACACACACATACACATGCACACACACATATAGACATGTATATAAAACACACGGATACATACACACACACATGCATAAGCATATGCAATAATATGCATGCACACACACACTCCAATGCACCCACATTCATACACATGTAAGAAAAAATACACACATACACATGCACACACACACACATGCACATGAACACACAGACAACACACATACACACAAGCACATAAGAACACATACACACCTTCGCATGGGCACACAAACTCGTACACACATGTATACATGTGTATGCATCCTTTCATGGGCACACATTTGCACAATCACGAATATAAACATGTGGACACAAACACAGACACACACATGCACACACACAAGCATATACACTTGTTTGCACACAGATGCACACGTATACACATATACATGTGCATGCACACACACATATACATCCACACCTACACACAAGCACACACAACACATAGAATACGGACACATGAACACTCCCATACTTGCAAACATACCCACACACAAATGCAAGCTTCCACACACATATACATGTAGACACTCACACAAACACATACACATGTCTACTTGCATGCACACACATACACATGCACATACAAACACACACATGCTTGCACCCATGGATGACATGTGCACATGCACGTACCCACACACACAAAAACACATGAATACAAATGTACTCAGACACACACACATACACACATGCACACCCATACACATGCACAAGCATGCACATACGCACACACACACACACAAACATGTATGCAATCGTACACACACAAACATGTACATGAACACACATGCTTGCATGTATAAGCACATATACACAATAACACATGCACATATATAGGAACACACACACACACACACACGCACATAAAAACACAAATACACATGCACATGTATTGATAGACACACATACAAACATGTATGCACACAAACATACATACGGACATGCGCATGCATAAACATATGCATACATACACAAATGTATGCACACACACACACACATATACCTGTACACATGCATGTACACACACTCATACACACACACATACATGAACATATACACATACACATAGACACTTGTGCACACACACACATGCAAATTGTGCACACATGAACATGCACATGCACATATGCATACACATTGACACACATGCACAAAAACATGTACACACACATGCAGATGCAATTGAATATGCAAACACATACACACACACACAAGCACCCAAACAACCACACCCATGTAGACACATGTATGCACAAACATACATGCATGCACCAATACACACACAAGCACAAATACATGCACACACATGTGCCTATACACACAAATGTAGAAACATGCACAAGTACACATCTGCACAAACACATACACGTGAACAAGCACATTTGCATACACTTACACACTTAGACATAGACACACACATGCACACACATATTCACAAACACATTC